>JAFIDM010001028.1:39339266-39350226 GCA_023159025.1 Thereuonema tuberculata | reverse complement strand
ACTTTTACTCAATATAAAACTAAAATTCAGAAAATAAGAAATACGGGGAAAAAAAAATAAATTAAACTAAAATTCAGAAAATAAGAAATACGGGAAAAAAAAAATTGAAACATCCAAATTTGTTCAGGATTTTTTTTTACTGAAGTACACTACAAAAACAAGCATGAAAGATAAAATGATGCACAAAATATTTACGCGGAATAACTAAAAAAAAAAAGATTATGAAATTTTGGATGGAAATCGGGTAGTAAGGAAATAGTGTAGTAGTAGGTAAAATAATTAAGCGCTATTAACAATCAGAATTTCAGTGTTTTGGGCTGTTTTTTTTTATTTATTAGGTTATCAATACTGAATGTAAAAGAATAAAAAAAACAAATAAAACAAATATTTCTTTTTTATAAATTTGTAATATATTTAATAAAACTATTAAAAGAGCAAGCTAGAACAATTATTTGAGCTGAAATTGTCTATAATATTTAAGTATAAAAAGTATGTATTCATTTTTGCATTAAGGTCACTGTTATATGAAGGGCCTAACTGCAAAAGTCACATTCTCCACTTTAGCAAATTTTTCAGGAAACATGAAAAACCTCTCATTTCAATAAAACAAGGTTTTGAAACTTGCATTTTTTTTAAAAAATATAATGTAGTCAGACAATGTGGTGTGTAATGCTGTTTCAAATCATACACAACATATAACTTGGAAAAATGACTTTAAAACATGGAGAATGTGACTTTTGGTACTTACAGATGGAGAATGTGAGTTCTGCACTTGAATAGTTTGCAGAATATTACTTTTGACGCCATGCGTTCTAGAAATTATCAGAGAAGATAATGTAACTCACGATATTATTTAGTTTGTTTAGGGTGAAAAGTTTAAATACCGGCATACTTTTTGGCACAAAAACTTTGTTTATTGAAGAAACAAATTTTACAAATTATTCTCACAATTCATTCATTCATAGTTCTCTGCCAAGGGCAGGTCCTTCACTGCAAACCCAGCATTCTCCAATCTTTCCTATTTTCTGCCTTCCTCTTCGTCTCCACATAAGATCCATTTACCATAATGTTGTTGATCATCTTAAATCTTCTTCTGCCTCGAACTTTTTTACCGTTCACCATTCCTTCCAGTGCATCCTTCATTAGGGAGTTTCTTCTCAGCCAGTGACCCAACCAGTTTCTTTTTCTCTTCCTGATCAGTTTCAGCATTATTCTTTCTTCACCCACTCTTTCTAGCACAGCTTCATTTCTTATTTTGTCTGTCCATTTCACATGCTCCATTCTTCTCCATATCCACATTTCAAATGCTTCTAGTCGTTTCTCTTCACTGCGTCGTAATGTCCATGTTTCTGCCCCATACAATGCCACACTCCACACAAAGCACTTCACTAGTCTCTTCCTTAGTTCTTTTTCCAGAGGTCCGCAGATGATGCTCCTTTTCCTATTAAAAGCCTCCTTTGCTATTGCTATCCTCCTCTTGACTTCTTGGCAGCATCTCATATCTTCACTTATAGTACACCCTAAGTATTTAAAGTTGTTCACTTGTTCCAATGTCTCATTCCGAATACTTATGTTTATCTTCTTTGTCTTTCTTCCGATAACCATAGTCTTTGTCTTGTTTACATTTATCTTCATTCCATATTTTTCACAGCTGTCATTCAGCTGCAGTAGCATATCCCTTAGTATCATCTCCTCTTCTGCTAACAATACCATATCCTCAGCAAATCTTATGCACTTTATTCTTCTTCCTCCTACTATCACCCCTCCCATGTTCTGAAAACAATTCTTCACTAACTCCTCCAAGTAGATGTTGAACAGCGTAGGTGATAGAGGGCATCCTTGTCGCACCCCTCTCCCTATTCCACTTCCCTCTGACAATTTTTCTCCTATCCTGACTTTGACTCGTTGTTTCATATAAAGATTAGTTATTAGCCTTCTGTCTTTCCAATCCACACCAATTTTCTTCAAGATTTCCATAAGTTTATTCCAATCCACTCTGTCAAAAGCCTTTTCCAGGTCCACAAATACTGCATATATGTGTTTATTTTTTTCTAGATATCTTTCGCCGATTGTTCGCAGCAGTCCAATTGCATCTCTCGTACCTTTTCCTTTCCTAAAACCAAATTGCTCTTCTTCCAACTCTCCTTCCACCTTAGAATATAAACGTCTGTTCAGTATTCGCAGAAGAATCTTCGCTGAGTGCGATATAAGGCTGATAGTCCTGAACTCATTGCACTTCTTTGCATTATTTTTCTTCGGTATTGGCAGCAATACTGTTTCCATGAAATCATCAGGCCATTCACCTTTCTCATATATTTCATTGCATAATGATAGTATTTGCTTCTTGTCTTCACCCAAGCATTTTACTAACTCAATGTGTATTCCATCAACTCCTATAGAAATAAAACAAAACAAAAAAAAAACTATAGATTGTCATCAAAACAGTTCAGTTTATTGAACAAAATCAGATCTGGAAAGTCTGCAGTTCATCTACAACGTGGCATTCCTCCTCATATTCTCCTGGCACATGTATTTCAGGTCCATCCAAAACATTGACGAAAAATTTCAAAATCTTCATTAGATCGCCACTCTTCTCCGTAGTGTTTTTCCTTGAGCTCTCTTCCATTTCAGTGGTGTATTCACACGCTTCTTTGGACTTCGCCAATATTTCTATCAATAGGTTTAACACTTTGATCCATTATTAATAAAAAAAGGGGACATCACAATAAACTTTACACTTCACTCTTACCCAAACATAACCTGTTGATGACTGTGTCATATGACTACATCACGTGACCAAAATACAGCTCCCCATTGGCTGAGTGGAGAATGTGAGTTTTGCACTAGAATCCTCAGTGGAGAATGTTAGTTTTGCTCCAAAACGTGATTTTCAACATTAAATTTATATAAGAGAATAAGAGTTTTGATAGCGAAACCTTCAGAATAAGGTACAGTTCAATGTGAACAATAATAATATATCAATAACTCATTTCCCGCCAAAAGTGGAGAATGTGACTTTTGCAGTTAGGCCCTTCATATGCTTTCGTTTTCTTTTCTTTTAATAAAAGATGAATTACATAAACTTTAATTCAATTAGAAAATAAGTTGATGAAAATTTATGAAATCCAAATAAATTTCGGAAAGGTTTAAAACATTTTTATAGAATATTGTAAAATGCAATGAAATTAATTGTCTCAGATAGTTTCTAAGAATTTGAGGCTTGGGTTTTAATACAATTTTAAAACTTTCGGTAGCGTATTTTTCAATTAAATTACGTGATTTAAATAAAGTTGGTGACGAATTTAAAATTTAATTCAATGAATAATTTCCCTCAAACTTCTACTCAATATAAACGTAAAATTCAGAAAATAAGATATACAGAAAAAAAAAATTAATTAAAAAAAAAAAATTTAAAAAATTTAAAACATCCAAATTTGTTCAGGATAGAAGTACACTACAAAAACAAACATGAAAGTTAAAATAATGCACAAAATATTTACGAGGAATAATTAATAAACTCAAAAATTATAAAATTTTGGATTGAAATCAGGTTGTAATGATATAGTGTAGAGTAGGAGGTAAAATAATAAAGCGCTATTAACAATCAGCAATTTCAGTGTTTTGGGTTTTATTTTTTTTTATTAAGTAAGTAAGTAAGAAGCAACCAAATACACAACTTGAAACAAAGCGTCTAGGCCCCCTGGCTATACCAAATAACGCCCCCAGGCTACTCCCGTACGATTAAAATCGTGGCTGCAGTGGCACTGGACAGCTGCAACACGACTAAAAATCGTACCCGTGTTGAAATCGTGCAATGTGAAAGGGCTAGTACTCGTCTATAGTCGACTAAAAGAATTTGCCCGTACAGGTTTTTCCCGTACGGGTGAAATCGTATAATGTGCAAGCGGCCTTAGTGATTCGAGATGGAAATAACTGCGGCCTTTGGAGAGTACGAGGGAAATCCCATGAGGCAATGCTCTCAGGATCTTTTTTTTTCTTCTGCTTTCTTTTTGGAAGTGATTAGAATGAATCATGAAGCGTCTCCAAATGCACTGAAACTAGGCCAGAGAAGAGTTTCCGGTTATTTATTAAAAACGAAAACATCGACGGAGAACTTATTAATCTCTCCGTTTCTCTCTCACACTTTTTTTTTTCCTTAACTAGCCTCATTATCTCAATCTGTTCGCCCGAATATCGTATATAAGTAGCAGGTCAAAGCATAAATCAAGAGATTTGTTAGGCTGCTACGGTTGTTAATTGTAAAATAGCGTCGTGTATAAATGTACATATAAAAGTCTATATATATTATTTTTTTATTGCTGCCAAATGAAGAAATATCCTGCATTGGAATTCTTTAAAAAAGGCCTGTTACATGACAAACAGATGCACATGTTTGATAGAATGATTTGATAGATTTTTTTTCTGAGAGTTATTTCTTCTTGCCGTCATCTTCATACTTAAAGACAATCTTTGAAACACCAAAACAGCTTCAGGTTAAAAATCCACTTTTTTTTTTTTGGTTGGAGCTTACATAAAAAGTTATCTTAGCCCTCCCTAGACTGGAATCCTTTTTGCATTTAAGGCCTCTTCGCCGAAGTGATCAATGCCACTTGATCTTGAATTCCTCAAGTAACACTGTGCTATTGTTGCAATACTGTGCAATAATGTGTTACAGTGTTAAAACAAAAAAGATAAAGCTATCTATCCATAAATAATCATCGTCGGCCTTTTCTGTCATCTATGTATAATTAAGGCTTTTCTATAATCAAATTAAGTGAAAACAGCTAAAACATTTAATAGGTAATTACAAAAAAAAATGTATATATAAATTAATTCAAAGAAAAGAAATGTTTTATGCATATGAGACCCAACATGTGTTTTACAACTGTGCTATATTTATTACAATCTGTTTCTTGTAAGAAAATAATAAATGAACAAATAAGTATATATTTGTTCAAATATTCTCAAATGTTTTCGTTTTAAAAAGGACTTAATTCTTAAAATTTCAAAGAAATTTCTATTAATTTATAGTTATTTTGATTAATCTGATTTATTTTATTATTTATAATTATTTAATTTTTTCTGCACTTATTTTAATCAGCCTTGACACTTCCTTTATCCATTTCACTTTAATCCTTTGTACCTTTTCTGTTCAATTACTATTCTTTGAATAAATTTATATAAAAATAAATTGTAATTACCTATTTATTTACTGCCTTCAATTATATTCTTCATTTGATTTTTTTTAACTTTACATTTTTAAAAATAAATCATACATTTATTTTTAGTTTACTTGACTGTAATTTATATCTTTGAATTTATTCTTATTTCTGATTGACTAATTTTTTAGATGGACCTTTTTCAATTTTTTTAATCGCGAATCGGCCAACTACGGACCACGCGCTAGCCCAACCCGACAACGTCAGGAAGAGGCTAGAATAGTCAAAGGGGGACGAGATTCTCATCTCGACCTGAATAACCCTGAAATTGTAAGTTCCAGGGGAGAAACGAACGAAACACGGAGAAGAAAGAAACATCCATACCCATGCTGGGATTCGAACCCAGGTGTCCGGCATATACGCCACACGGTAGACCGCCGTCTACACCGCTCGGTCACGCCGGGACGGCCCTTTTTCAATTATTATATTGATAATATTTTTTTTTAAAGTTAGATAAATCATTTTTTTTAAGCTAGAGTCTTCATTTATTTTGATTTAAATGCTAGTTACTTTCTATTCATTTTTTTTTCTACATTTTTAACGACATTATCTTCGGTTATTTTGTATTAATTGATTTACTTAGAAGAAATGTTATGCAAAAACCCTCAACTGGAACCATGGCTTCCTTGAAAGAGAATTAGTCTTTTTTTTTGTGACTCTGTGTTTTGTCTTCGGGAACATTTAATAGCATTTTTTTTTTCGTTCGAAGTTGGATCCTTATCTTTTCTGTTTTATATATCTACGAAGTTAGTATCAGATATATTTAGATTTCACGGTAAGAATTTACTTCCCTTCTTCCTCAAATCGACGGAATGCGACATTTCGAAAATTACTTTCTTTTTTTGGTTGAGTGGTCGGGTTAAACCAGTGTTGAGTCAACTTGTCAACTCTCATCACTATAAAACTCGTTAAACCCAACTCTGAATTAAAAAGAAAACTCATATCATCTTTCTAATCCTTATTTTTTCCCAAGCTGTTTATGTTGGCAAAGGCAATGTTGACCCACAAAATGAACCATTTGAAAAACACCATAATCCAACATTAGCGTTTGCATTTCGCCAATGATAAATTAATGTCAAGCTAATAAATAATTCCCAGTTGTTGAATGAAAAAGATAGATTTTTTTTTCTCTCTGTCTATAGAGTGAGAGAGAGTTTTAAAGGATTTTTCTTCTCTCAATCAAACGAAGGCTGATGAGATTGTTTCCCATGTCTAATTATTTTGTAACAGTCCACGATCTTCTTGGAATTTGAAATGCCTATTTATGAGCATGAAATGATCTATCCTTAGAATTTGAAAACTTCACCCTGAAGATCCCTTTAGGGAAACTATCATTAAATGATGTATAAAATTCCGATACCAAAAATAAATAAATAATTATGTGAGAAAGAAATTTTAAAAACGCACAAGACTGAGAGTTCACTGATCTGTTTTTGGAAATTGTGATACCGGGAATCCAAGATGGACCATTTCTGGTTTCCTGATCTTCGTCACTTGGATCCGCCCAATCTTACAGTTCAGAATGAGTCAGACAGAGTCATGGGTTCAGCTTAATTACACACTACGTCTACTACTTTATTTACAAATAATTACAATTTATATACAGGATTATATGGGTCATCGGATTCTCAAATCCAGGTTAATATTATTTAGTTCGGATTCAGGTTAATGTTTATACAATATCGGATTCTCAGATGCAGGTCGCTCTCAGAGCTTCCTTTGTGGTCCGCCATCGAGGAGAGAGGAGGCGATCTCGGATTCTGAGAGTCCCCGGCCTGGCCAATCACACGCGGCATAATTGGCCAATCCGGGACGGCCTTTGACACTGGCGTCTGGGGGTCTCTCTTGGAGATCTCTTTCTGGTCCGTCTATATTGCGTCATCGCACCTCGTTGACAACGCATCAATATCACAACGGCCCTCCAATTAAAAAAAAAAATCAAAACTTAAATAAAGAATAAAAAGGCCAACTAATTAATCCCCGCTTGCAATCACTTAGAATATAAGGGATTAATTGTTAAACAAGAAAATATACAATGCCTAAATTTAACGTGCGTAATAAATAATTACTTTTTACTGAAATCCAATATTGGACAACAACCACAAACACAACCTAAGCCAATTTCTCGGTAGTACCAATTTCTCGGTGATACGTACTTTCACTTGATTAAAATTAGTTAGGTTTAGGCCAACGAAGATCTTATTTGTGCGAATAACATTTAACCCTATTTCCCTAGGAATGTGAAAATCATGAACGTGTTAAGTCTGTGTGGATATGCCTGCTTTGAACTCTTGAACCTAAGAACAGAGCTTCTAGAACCGTGTTTCCCAACCTTTTTTGTGCTATGCCCCACCTAAAGTATCTAAAGTATGCTATGCCCTACCAAATTAGCTATAACTATCACAACCAAAAAAAAAAAAAAACCCACTTTTTAATTTTGACAACCAAAAAATAAAAAAAAAACACTTTTTAACTTTCACAACCCCCCAAAAAAACCGACTTTTAACTTTCACAACAAAAAAACCAAAAAAATTTCCATTTTCCAATTGCCTCCCCTTAACAATCAAATTGCCCCCCTGTGGGGTGTGCGCCCCACCTTGGGAAACAGGGTTCGATTGAATATATACAGTACAAGAGACAATGTAACCTTAGTAGTTGAAATATTATCTCAGAGTCAGATTAATAACGGAGCTTCTTAAATATTCGAATCCAGAATAAAAATATAAACACGAACAACATGTAAAAAGATGGGATAAAAAAAAAGAAACTAAAAGAAAATAAAATTCAGCATCAGTATCTATTAGAATGTACATAATATAACAAGAGGGAATAAATTACAAAGATTTAAACATTAAATAATTCGTAAAAAAAGTAGGATAACAAAGAAACTGAAGAAAAATAATGCTTCATCAACCAACAGAACGTACAGAATATAATAAAAACTGGAGTAAATAAAAATAAAATCAGAAATACAGATAGGAATATAAATAACCATAACAATTTAGGATTAAAAAATTAAGAAAAATAAAGTATTAGGAAATGATAAAACGAACACAATTTAACAAGAAAGAAGTAAGGATGAAATAAAATATAAGAATAAAAGAAAAGATATAAATACAAATAACATTTAAAAGGTTAGGATAAAAAGAAAAGAAGCAAAAACCATTAGTCACTTATAAAACGTAAACAAACATAACAAGAAAAAGAATACAGAAAATATTAAAATATAAAAAAAAGAAAAGAAATTAACATAATCAATCAGTAAGAAATAAAGATAAAAAAGAAACTATAGAATAAATCAACATAAAGTAATAGAATGAACACAGCATAACAAGAAGAGGGAAAAAATTCAATATAAATTATTATTATTTCCAGGTTTCACAATGTCTTTGACATCTTCCTGTATCCATTTTATGCCTGTATCATCCTTCTCCATTCCTCTCTATCTTCCCAGGCCCCATCCTCTAATCTTCTTTCTTTCATTACTTCATTTATTCCTTGCATCCATGTCAGTTTTGGTCTTCCTCTCTTCCTTTTTCCCGTTGGTATCCATTCATGTATCTTCTTCGGCAATCTTTCTTCTTTCATCCTCTTCGTATGACCAAACCATCTTAATTGTGTATTTTTTTACAGACTACAAGGGATCCCTGCACCTTCATTTTTTCTTTTATGACTGTATTTCTAATTTTGTCCCTCCTTGAAATTCTTGCCGATCTCCGCCAGAAATCCATTTCTGCTGATTGTAATTTTGCCTTCGTTCCTGATTTTAAGTGCCATGTCTCTGAACCATATGTTATTGTGCTTTTAATAATTGTATTATTATAATTGTATATATGTGCTTTTGTTTTTACTGTAATATCTTTATCCCATAAAATACTATTTAATATTAATATTGCTGATCGTCCTTTGTTAATTCTGTCGTTTATATCATCTTCATGATTTCCATTTTTATTTATTTTGACTCCTAAATATGTGTATTCATTGCAATGAATTATAATTCCATTTCTATTTTTTAAAAAATGAGATCTTTTGAAGTTGCACCTATTGCCATATAGTTTGTTTTCTTCAGATTAATATTTAGACCCCATTTCTCATATTCCTCTATCAATTTCCTTGCCATGTAATCTATGTCTTCATAATCTTCTGCAATCACCAATTGGTCATCAGCAAATAATAGTATATATATGGTTTCATCAGTTAATAATAATCCCACTGTGAGCATTTCTTTTTCCAAGTGGTTAGGGCATTTTGGAGATATATTTTAAATAAAATAGGGGATATAGAACATCCTTGCCTTTAGTGACATAGAATCCAGGTGAAATCTTATTGTATATTTTAATTTTTGTATATGATTTATCATATAAGTTTATTATAGCTTGGATAATGGTACTATTTATTTTGTAATGTGCTAAGGTTTCCCATAGTTTGATCCATGGCACACTGTCATATGCTTTTTGTAAGTCTACAAACAACAAATGTATAGGTTGTTGAAAGGCAGTTCTTTTTTCAATAAGTTGTCATATACTAAATATATGATCAATAGTCGATCGTCCTGCCCTAAATCCTGCTTGCTCTTCTGTTTCAAATTATATTCTTGTTCTAAGAAATGTTTTAATATTTTTCCTTATATACGACTGAAGATGCTTGTTACTGTAATCCCTCTGTAGTTCTTACAGTCATTTCTGTTTCCTTTCTTGTGTATAACCGATAGTAGTCCAATTTTCCAGTCATTTGTTGCTGGTTCCCCTTTTAAACATCTTTCAAATAATTGTTGTAATAATTTAAAGAGCTTTTGGCCACCATATTTTATTAATTCTGCTGGTATTCCATCCTCTCCATATGCTTTCTTTTTTTTCAAGGATTTAATGGCAATTTCATCATCCACCAAATCTAAACGTATATAATTTCTCTGTGTGTTTCCACTTGAATCTTCCATAGCTTCCTCTACATAATCCTGTCTCTGTTCTGTTAAAAGCTCCCTAAAATATGCCTCCCATTTATCCAATGAAATGAATTCAATAGCATTTTTTCCACTTTCATTTTTCCTCAAATTTTTTTAATATTCTCCATGCCTCACCGCTTCTCTTTTCACCCAAATATGTTTTGATGGTGCCACAGGTTTTTTCCCAACTCTTATTCTTCTCCGCTGTGACTTTCTTTCTGATTTCTGCTTGCATTTTCTTGAATTCTATTTTATCCTCTAACTTTTTGGTATTTAACCATTTGTTACATTTTTCTTTCTTGGATTTTACCATCTGTTCAATTTCTTTATTCCAAAAATAGAGATTTGTATTTTCACATTTTCTTTGTTCTTCCCCCAGTGCTTCCATAGCTGCTACATGAATATTTTTAGCTATGTATTTGTATAATTCTTCTGTAGTGTCAAACTCTGTACGAGACAGCTTTTCCTCCATTCTTCTTTTATATAAGTATATTGTACTTTCATCTTGTAGGCTATCTATTTCATATTTGATTTTAGGCATATTCAATGCTTCCAATTTAGTTTCATCCTTTTCCTTATTAGAGATGTGTAAAAATTGGCATAATAAAACTTGGAGTTGAAAAAGTAGTGATCACTTCCATGCAGAGAACCTCTGTTACTTCTTACGTCTTGTACTTTTAAATTTGATTTTTGTTTCATAATTACATAATCAATTATAAATTAAGTAAATATAAATAACATGTAAAAATTGGGAATAAAAAAAGACTGAAGAAAAACAAAACATCAATAAATAACGAGA
>JAFIDM010001028.1:39319883-39332787 GCA_023159025.1 Thereuonema tuberculata | reverse complement strand
TTTGTCTTGTTTTGTTTTTTTATTTCGGAATTTAAAAAAAAAAAATCTCAAGATACTTTAAAATTCAATTTGGGTTATTGTTTATTACAATATTTGAACTTCTTGAGCGTATAAGATTATATGCGATATTTAATATAGCCTACTCAAAATAAATGGTGGTATACTAAATTTCTGTCTTGTTTCCATCATCGTCCGACTCTGCTGATTTCGCTTAGATCATCTCTAACAATCAGAAATTAAAAAAAAAAAAGACATGTTATTATAAAATGTATTTGTATAATTATTGTTAATATGTTGATGCTTCAAACACATTAGGATCCGAGAAAATTCGCTTCTATTTTTATAAGCTGAGTCATTGTTAATTCGCACTTTCCTAGTTAGATATGCCTCGTTAGAAGCACTGTTGACATTACCACAGAAATAACGTTGCCACTTCTCCCGTGTTATATGGAATATCCCATATTTACTGACAAAATTATTTATCTCGTTAGAAATGTTCGAATACAGAGGGGGAAAAAAGTCAGAAATAACAAAAGTGAATTTTTAGATCTTAAATTTTATTTTAAAAATTTAAATCTATAAAATAAAGTAGGTGTTTTCATTTAAATTCTCAGCCCAAATCGTATATTCTATAAAAAAAAATATTTGTGATATAAATCTAATTACTAAAAATTAAATTTAAGAATTCTACTTATTGCTGACATTATACTAAAGAAAATAATCTTTTTTTACGATATAGAGATTTAAATATTTATAATTGTCCCTTCAATATCTTAATATAGTGTATATAGGCATAGATATAAAACAATGAATATATTAATAGATTGCTGCAAGATAACCGTTTACTATTAGTAGAAAGCAAAATTTGTTTGTTTATTTTATTATTTCTTTTTTTTATTTTAAGTATAAATTTTCTTTTTTGAAAAAAAAAACCCCAACAAACTGCCTTAACATTTTAATATGGTTGATCCCTTTATTAAGCGCAAACCTTGAATTTTATTCAGTGTGGATCTTTGGCACGCAGCTTTATTCCCACGCAAACGACGAATAAGCAATCTACATAATGTGCTTCAGATGGATCTCAGATGTCTGAAGAATTTATGAAACTCAATGTATTTCAAATACTCTAAACGTGATTATCACTTTTGCATGGCTTTATAGATCTTTAACATTTTAATCAAATATACTTTTATTCTGTTTTATATGTTTAAAAATGGATTTGGAAACTTATTTTAGAAAAAAAACGTTCTTCCTTTTTTTTCTTAGTATTCATAGATGATAATAAACTTAAACTAGAAATTTAAATTAAAAGACAAAACTAAAAGGAAATCCCAGTTTACTTAATTAAAATGTGAGTTCATTTATTCCATTTCTGCAGTAAGTGACCTGCTCGTGTGGATCGCGGAGTTTTATTTACTTGCGGATGACCTTATGTTTTAAGAGAGCTGCTTTAATACGTAATTATGAAAACACAGCAGAAAATGAAGATTCTAAGCGAGGTTTGTGAATGAAAATGCAATTTCTCTACAACTGAATACAACTCCCTCACTTCAAGATAAAATGAATGACAATAAAGGATATTTCTTTATTAATTTTCCTTTTTTTCTTTTGCCTTTGATCAGCATTTAAGTAATAGGAAAATTAATACTTTAATTATTAATCTGTTTCACGATATAAAGGTATGCCCACGACTAAAATACAAGAGATAGTTCGCCTAGCAACTTCTGAATTCCCGCATGATAAAAATCACAAAAAAGATTGAAAAAATTCTTATAAGAAAAGAAACAGAGAACGTAGCAAATAAGAAAAAGTCGTTTGAGGCTAAGAAAATTGAAAGAGAAGAAAGAAGAATGTTAAAAATTTTACTGGAAAGCAAACGCTTTACGATATACTGGAGTATTAGAATTGAATGCCAAAATATTTTGGCGGCTTTTAGCCCTATAAGTCCGGAATATACCAAAATCAATAGAAATATTCCTTGTAAGAGCTTTTCCTATCACAAAATTTCAGTTTTCTAGGCTAATAGGTTTTAAGTTATCTTGATACAAGATAGACGGATGGTCGTATATATTTGAACTTAATTTTTTTTATTCTAACACTTTTTACTCTTAGATTTATATTAAGGGACATTATAAATTTGTAGACAAAATTCTGTAATACCCTGGGTAGCTATGCTATCATGCAGAGATAAAAATGAACCGGGTAATTCCATGGTATAGAAGACACCTCAATCTGACCTCCGATTTTGTTGAAACTTGATGACCATATCCCGCTGAATGAGAATATATTTTATAAGCTCAGATATTTTTTATTTCTGTATCATTTCTCTACGCTTTATATTAGAATATATTTGTTTTTATATCTTAGCAGTAATCCTAGCAGTTACTGGAAACTACAGTAATGTTTCACCTTTCCAATAGCTTGAATAGAACCAGAATTATCGTCAAATATGTAAGTTGTTGTTGTTTTGTGATCAATCTTCCCTTATTTCAGAAATCAGTATCTTTGAAAACAATATTGGCGAAAATTTTTAAGTAATTCTTAGGTTAGTTTTTCTTAGGCTGCAGTCACAGACATGAAGTTCACTTGGTATTTCGGTGTGGAATGATTTCTTATATAAGTTTTCAGTTATCACAAATCCTTGCAAAATGAAAAGAATAAAGTGGATCCTTTCCTCTGGGACACCTCCCTTTAAGAGTTGAACACCGACACCTACTAGAATGAAAAATCCATGTCGGAATGCCCAAGGCCAGATCCTGGCTTAACTGGAAGTAATACACAAAACATCGATTTTCACATAGAAAGTATAGGAAGAAAAAAATATGTTCATACCAACCATATAAGTGTCTGTTCGTTCGAATTGATAATTAAATTATCACAAATATAAAAGATTATTTACCAACAATTTTTTTACGTATTAAATTTTATATTTTACGGTATTGTTCTTTCCTCCAAAACCATTATTTTTTTTTATAATTAAACAACAATCCGAACTTTGTGCTTAATTTTCAACCAATTTACTACATCAACTCTTTTATTCAGCATCAGTCTTAAGGTTGATGGAATATTCGGAATATACAGTAGAGATGAACATACATACACTCAATGAACTATACAAGAGAGGGATTGTAATGTTTTCATCTCTCCTTCTAACTTATTATACTTTTTTCTTGATCTGCTGTTTTTTTTTTTGCTAAAACGTAGTGTTCCAAATCCAATGAAACCCTACAAAATGATAGTTTTTGTTTTTTTTTTTTGTTTTTTTTTAAATCACAAGGATTATAAAAATATTGAATAACAGTAATCTATAGTTAATGCAATAATACCTAATTTATTCTTTATTAATATTTTTAAGGCCGTTCTGGCTAACCTAATGGTCAAGGCGGCGGCCTGTCATTAGGCAGATGTATCGGAACCTAGGTTCGAATCCCGAAAAATTTTCCATTCGCGTGTTTGTCTGCTTCTTCATCTTTCTCTTCAGGTCTAGAGTCATTCCTTAATGACTTCCTGAGGAAGGCAACTGAAAACCACCCCAGTATGTGGCCCTGGAAATTCAGTGGCTTCTTACTGGGGTTCGCCATGATAGCAACCATAGAGACCGGTTGTGCTCAAACATTACGGATACGAAGTTTGCACGTGATGTGCACCGTGAAACAATAACAAGATCAGCGGAATTTCAACAATTCCCCCCCCCCCTCCCCCCCAAAAAAAATTCCGCCTATGAATAACAATACTTTAAGATTAGACCCTAGTTACACCACTGATTCGAAAGCATTTTTATGAACAAAAGCGAATAGAGTCTGAAAGACTTATGGCCGAGTGCACCAAGCTTCAATTAACTTTGATGGCTGCATTGTGGACGTAGCTAAAATTAGTGGGGGTGATGCCCAAGAAAAAGTTTAGCCTTTGTTTTAAAATTGGGTGAAAGGAAACAAACATGTATAAAAAGAAAATTTATTCAGAAACTTGATAAATTTCTTTTTATACATGTTTGTTTCCTTTCACACAATTTTAAAACAAAGGCTAAACTTTTTCTGGAGCACCCCCCCCTCCACTAACTTTAGCTAGGTCCACACTGCAGCCATCAAAGTTAATCGAAATTTGGTGCACTCGGCCATTAATATATTTATTTCAAAATGTTCCGATTTTTTTTAAATTCGTGAAAGCAAACGAAAAGTTTCATCAACTTTTAAACTATACTATCTACTCACTAGAAACAATATAAAGTTTCTGAAAATAATAATAATAATAATAATCTGCATTACTTATATAAGTTGCCTAAATCCAATTTATTTTAATCACTACAAAGCAGGCAGAGGCAAATTAATAAAAGGATTAATATAATACATTGCTAGCATCTATAGAAACCCATTGTTTAACTTGTAATGGGATTTTTGTCATTTTCACGCTCAAATGTATCAACAAGGATCCTCCCTGAAAAAAAAATTCAAATACAGAAATTGGATAGTCTCCATCAATGAGCAAGCGAAGTTTCAAGATCTATTCAAAAGTTATAAGAAAGGACAGATATACACACAAATACAGTGATATTATAAGCCTCGTTTTCAAAGGAAAATAAGCTAAAATAAAAAGGAATAAAAATAATTAAAATTAAAATGAATAAAAATAAAAATAAATAAAAATAATTAAAATTAAAATGAATAAAAATAAAAATAAATAAAAATAATTAAAATAAAAAAAAATATCGTACTACAATCCCCGCGGTGAATAAAGATCCTCCCAGAATGCAAAGCAGGTTATAGATTGTCCTTTCCTGGGCGACCGCTAACATTGAAACAGAAGAGAAGCGACCTCTTCTCTTTCAATGTTAGCGGTCGGCCAGGAAAGCTCAATCTATAAGCTGCGTTGCATTCTGGGAGGATCTTTATTCACCGCGGGGACTTTAGTTGTTTAAAGTGGAATATTATCAGGAGTAAAATGTATAAAATCTGAATGTCAGTTTTAAATAAATAAAAATATTTTTAGATAAACTGGTATTTGTAAAGATATATAAAAACAACGAATAAATAACGAAATTTAATTAAAAATAATTCAACACACTGAATCTTAGCTCTGATTTATTGTTGCTGCTTTCCAATGGCATTTAATCCTATTCCTTTTTCTTTAAAACTCTTTGAAAGGTGAAGAACAGGCAGTATTTTATCATGATATTAAAATGTTATTGGAATTCATCCAAAATGCTTCACTTGGGGATAGGAATGAATAGGACAAGAGTTTGGAGGAGGTTTAACGTAAATGTCAATCTCCACTTCAACCAGATCGTATTTATAAACGCTTAGTCATTCCGAAAAACAACGAAAAAAAAATTCCAACTCTGAGCCGTGAATGCCATTGAAGGGATTTCGTACTATTATGAAAACGTATCGTTGTCTTTCAATGAAATACGTAAAGGAATAGTTTTCTAGATTGAGATTCATTTAAATAATTAATTTTAAAGGCAAAACTTCCTGTGATCCCCCAACGGATTCTGCAATCCAAAGAATGGTAGGATTAACCGTATTATAAAGCGTTGATTAAAATTTTGTTCCGTAGTTTTTGTTCTTTTCCTGAATCTGAAAATAAACTTTTTCGAATCTTTAATGTTCACAATATTAACGGCAACTACGAATTACAACTAAACATATGTTTATAAAAACGTAAGATTATAATTAAGATTTTTTTTTTTTTTTTTGCTATTTATTCTCTATTTTTTTCCTTTGCTATTTATAAAACAATATCAGATTATAGCAATTAACTGTTCAATATATTTCAGTACTATCTTAAAATATAGTATCTGGAGATATTATTAATCTATACATACATATAAATATAAATTGATATTAAAATTTATATGTATACCAAACGCTAGCCTTCAGTTCCTCTTATAAATACGTTTAATTATACTTTTATTTTAAATTAAATACGTTTATTTTAATTTATATATTTTGCTTAACTAGGCCATCCCCCCTGTACACGCGCTTGTTTTTCTATATAACATAGAATTTGGTTAAGTAAGAATATTATATTTAAAATATTGTAAAGTTTCGGCAATAATAGTTCTAATTGTCATTTTCGAATTACAAATAAATAGACGGATCGGAAGTATATAAACAATCTTGAGATTCAAAAAAAAGGTTGGATACATTCCTTATTGATGGAGGGGGGGGGGGGGGCAGGAAACATAAGTCAAAAAACAATATAAAGAGAGTTGTAGTCCCCATGGCCTAATGGATAAGAAGTCTGACTTCGGATCAGAAGGTTGCAGGTTTGATTCCTCTCGCGGACGTTTCATTGTAAAAATTATTTTTATTTTCCATTCTCAAAAAAAATTGCGCCAGACAGACAGACAGAGAAATAAAAGATTTTAGTAATTCCCATCGAAATTTTAAACTGCAGAGTAACTGGAGACTGATAATTCAAGACCCTATTTTTTTTTTGGTTGAATGGTTTGTAGGAAGTCTGGAGCGCACCCTTCTCTTATCTAAATTTAAAGGAGACTTTTTGTTGTTGTTATTATTATTATTTATCGTGGTTTCTATTGACCCGTTTCTAAAAGTTTCTATCGACCTCCCTCGTTCGAAGGGTTATTAGAAAAATCTGTTAATAATACTGAATTGTTTATTATAAAATTAAAAGTATAATATAATTTTAAAACAGAGATAAATAACAATTATTAGCTCAATTACTTTGGTTTGTAAAAATATATACATACACACATATTAAAAATTATTTGATTTACTGCTGACATTTTAGTTTTATAAATTATAGTCGCCGCGCCGGCATGGCCGAGCGGTCTCAGGCGTCGGTCTGCCGTGAGGCCAGTGTGCTGGCGTCCCGGGTTCAAATCCCGGTTATGAGCATGGATGTTTCAATTTCCTTTCCTGTGTTGTAAAGCCTCTTCTTCACTTTCTCTTCGGTCTGACGTCATTCCGTAATGGCGTCCTGGAGAAGGCAACGGGAAACCACTCCAGTATCTGTTCCCAAGAATAAGTTACGGTTTCTCCTAGGGGTCGCCCTTCGGGGGCCACTAGGGTCCGTGAACTTTCAACCAATCTTCGGATTGAATTACTGTGTATGTATGTAAATTATAGTCCTATTAAAGTTATGCTAGATCTTTTGCTCTTATATCTATCAGCAAAATTCGAAATAAAAATAAAATAAATTAGTAGCATCATCTTCATTATTGTCATCAACATCATCATCATCATCATCATTCGGCAATTCAGTGATGATCATTCGCTGTTTAAAAGATATGTTGTTATCTCAATCGGTCTTGTTACTACATCCCTCTACTTTGGAATAATTATATTGTTTCTGGTGTTAATCAGGCAGTAATATAAACGTAGATAAAGTTATACAATTTGCTCGTCCACCTTCGGTCGACCCTTTTTGTTTTTACCTTCTTGAGAATCCGTGCTCAAACAAATTTAAATAAACAAATTGAAATATAAAATGGTAAACATCAAAATCTATCAAAAAATACTTATCCTGTTTTTTTCAAGTTCATTATTTGATGTTTTCTACCGTTTTGATGTTTTCATTGTTGCTGTGAATTTTTATTAAAAAAAAACAAAAAAACAATAGGCCTATAATTGGAGCGCTCTTGCTTTTGTCATGTCTCTCTTACAGAAGAGCCAAATCGTGGGAGATTCAAACAAACAAAATTTAATTCGGATTATCCAAAAGAAAATCCGGTATCAACAACCCTGAAGGTCGCTTTGCTTTGGACTTATGTATATATCTTATATATGACCTCTGCAGGTCAAAAGCAGAGAGACCTTCAGGGTTCCAACTTCCCGAAAAATGTCTTTATCAATTAATTATTTTATTTAATTAAATATACAAATTTAGAAATATTTAAGCTATTTACATCAGTATTTTTTTTCCTATTTAAATAAGTATTTTAATCTATTTTGGGAAGTAAGGGTGCTTGTATTTTGTTGATAGTATGGTTTACAAATTCGGAGACTTCGTTGTAGTATTTGCAGACTTAAAAAAAATCAAAGAAAAACATAAAAAAGAACAACAACATTGTAAGGGAAGTAGACTACAAGTTCCTTCGGGCATTAGAAAGCCAAACGACTAATTAATATCAGAGAGTGTTTTAATAAAAAAAAACAACAAAACACTAATCGTTCATAATCTACATCACTAAAATCTTTTATTTCTCTGTCTGTCCGGCGCAATTGTTGTGATTTGTGAAAATAGAAATAATTTCTACAAGTTCGCTACGGGAATCGAACCTGCAACTTCCTGATCCGTAATTAGACGTCTTATCCATTAGGCCTCGGTGACTACATAAAAAATAAATATGTCGAAGACGCACTCGGTGGTTCTAAAAGCAGTCGTGGGTTGGGAGAATCCACTTTTATCGGGTAGTTGTGAGAAAGCAGTCGCTCGTTGGGAGAATCCACTTTTCCCGGGTTGCTAGTTCCTATTGAAAATCTGCTCAGAAATGCACTCACGGATGATTTGAAACTTCAACTGCTATGAGGCACTGTGTTAAGCCAGGGATATAAAGTGAATATAATTTTGTGCTAAATCATAAATTTAAGGGACACCCATAATAATACATAAAGTTCAAAATAATATTAAAAAAAGGAAGTACATTAAAAAAAGTTAGAAAAAATAATGAAAACGTTAAGAAAATAAGAAAAAGAAAAAAAAACAAAACATGCGGACATTGAGAAAAAAAGATTAAGAGAAAAATAAACCAAAATAAAAAAAGGAGATATACGGATTCGAACCGACAACCTTCAGTATATGAATTCGAGACCTCAAACATCAAGCTACAGCTGACAACTGAAATTATATAGTTGCATTGCTAGCATTTTTAAGCTAATATCGGAAATCCATTGAAAACAATGCCAAATAACTCGAACATAGGGGGTCGGGGGCGTTGGCCCCTAAAAATACCCTATTCCTACGTTGTTTGGGCCTCTAAAGTAGAATTTCAGTAGAATTTCGGGAATTGTCGTTTTCGTTATCTTTAAAAAAAAAAAAATTACTTTATCATTTTTCAATAAATTCTCTCTCTGCTACAAAGTTAGTGAATTATTATTTCTTTTGTCTGATATTTCAAGACTTAATTCAGGCTTTCAACTGTGATCTTTCGACATCTGGAGATTAACATGGATAACCGATAATTCCGTCAACCTCATATAAAGTAAATCGTCCGTTCAGTTACTCTCTTCTGTCCCTGCAATAAAAATGAATGTTGCAGTATTAAACCTCTTTTTTATTATTATTCATATGAAATCCGGCGACAAGCGGCTGCAATTTTTTTTTCCAATTTACATTTAACTAGACGACCCAAAATATATTTGTGCAATGAAAACTTAATAACTAAATAAATAATAATAAAAGCGGAGAATGATACAATCTATTTTTATTAGGACTTGGGTTTTCATGATATGTTATACCTGTTTCCTGATCTTTTTACAAATACTTGCCTAAAATCCATCACAACAAATTTCTTCAAATTATTTATTAAAATAAATAATAGCTTTGCAAATTTTCGGTAAAATCCCTTATTCCTTTTTCAAACTGTTGAAAAATAAAAACTAGGACAAACCAAAGAGAAACATAAACGACAAAATCTTCTTCATAAAACGATTATGAAGTTTTAAAAGAGAAACATGATATGATAATTCTCGATTAAAACAATTAAACTCACATCTCAACAATGGAATAATATCTTAATAAAAGATAGTAAAAAAAGAAAAAAACCTACTAAAACACCAATGGCTAAATAATAGACAGAAAGGAAATGTAAATTTTCTTCTGCCGTCATTACATATTTGATATATTAGCAAACTATATCGTATTAATTTATATGTATTAAATATTTTTAGATATCATATTAAATATTTTTAGGTATCATTTATCTGTATTTTATTCATTTGAATCTTTACCGTTATTTATTTTAAATCATTCGTTTTCTATTTCCTATTTACTGATGTTCTGTTTATTTCTAAATTCTTTTCCGTTGCAGCCGTTGAATCAGTTCATTAATTTAAGTTCGTTATATTTTTATCCAATCATTCTATATACTTTAATTAATCTTCCAATCAAATCAAACTACGTAAATATTATAAAAACCAATGTTTCTCATTTAATAAATTAACTCAGTTCTGTTCCAGAACTTGACTCGTTGTCTTTAGCTCCCAAAGATTCTCCCACAAACACCATTACAATATGAATTATTGTACAGAATTATTAAAAATTTGCTCGTGTATCTTTAAAATAATTTACTACCTGTAAAGTAATATTTTCTATTGTTTTGTGAATATTTAAGTTAGAATAGCAAATAAATAAAATTGAACTCAATAATAAGATTCCAAGTACGAAATGAAATGATATAAACGCTTTAAACAGACGCAACTGCCTTCAGCTAAGATTGGTGCTTATAGTAATGACGAACCCAGGTAATTATGTTCATCCTGCAAATTCAACACGACGTGAACCTTTGAATTTTGACGTTTGGGAACTGTAACATATGTTGTAAGAGAATTTGAAATGAATTTTGGACGAGGGCATTCAACGTGATTAAAGGTTACAAAAAGGATTTCTTGATTAAAACTAATAAAATAAGAAATTTATTTAAATTTAGAAGGTTTCATTTTTGAATATTGAATGTGCGATATATTAAAACGATTTCGTGATCTGCAAATATGTAATATTTTTATTATACTTTTCAGAGTTGTTATATCATTTAAAATATTTACAATACAGAATAAAATGATTTATATTTGTTTTATTAGCACAGTGTAATTTATCTTCTGTTTTCATTAACATTTTTCAAAGTGTGTAATTAGTAGTGATTATAGCATCAAAATGACATTCAGATTTACGAGTTGCTGAGTTTCAACTTTCCCCACTTAAATTGAGTTGGGCGGGAATTTTGTTTACGTTAAGCATCATTACCAAATTTGAAATTTGTTTACCGATCATGTTTGCTGTTTGTTTTAGTTTGCAAAAAAAACTCCGACACTTCTTAATGAAGCGATGTCACGGACTGTAATCGGATTCAAAATTAAGGCGTATCTTGCAGAAAAGCCGAACGTTACAAAATAAGTGTTTGTGTCACTGAACTGAGGTAAACAAACTGATTCTACATTTCCTTTCGCTTTCCTTGAAGAAACGTCACCCAAATGACATCACATATCCTTCCGCTTCCTAACATTCCCTGCCTCTTGATTGGTGGTAAACAAATTCAGAATTTTATCATGGAATTATAAGCAAAGAAAAATTATCGTATTGTCGTTTATTAATTGATGAGCTGTGCCCCGCGGTGTCACCCGCGTTAAATTCGGCCCTTCTCGGTAAAGTTCGGTTCTCGTCGTGCGGCCAAGCCGCCCCGCCGCACCCGTTGGTTGACGTTTATGTTTACTGCTCCGCTCCTATTGGTCGTAGCGTGATGTTATATATCCTATAATCTTTCTCAATAAACGGGCTATCTAACGCAAAAAGAATTTTTCAAATCGGACTGGTAGTTCCTGAGATTAGCGCGTTCAAACATACAAACTCTTCAGTTTTATATATTAAGTATAAGATATAAGATTAAAAATGGAAAATGAAATATCGAGGATGCTATAAAATCCAATGAGAACAGTTCTATTATTATAAGCGTTGAAATGGGACTACTTTGTTTACGGCATGACACAGTTTAGGAAAGTCCTGCAAGTTCTTAATGAAACGAAATATAGAAACGAAATATAACTTCATTTAATATATCTGTAGATTAGAAATGAAATAGTATAGATCGTGACTTGAAATGGTGAACTTTGGGTTTGAATTTCAGTTCAAGCTTATAAGTAAATAATAGTAAAAGTAAATAAGTAATAATAGAATATTAAAATTGAAGTTCTTTTAAAATATTTAGTGTTTACAATCTATTGCAGATATATGTGAACCACTGATGGCTAATATTTAGTTTGAAGTAAGTTAACAATAAATAGTGAAAATTAAAATTCATTATATAAATCATGATCAGTGTTATTATTAACCAACCTAACAGTGAAGTTAATGCAAACTTTTATTATTATGTTTCCGAATCATTATTACTGAGCATGCGCAGTCTCGTTATCCACTTTTAACATTTTTGTCTTCGGTTTGTTCATTTGTCTGTTTGTATTCGTATCATGTTTAAAATGCTTGGATAGATTTTAAATTTAGGACATAGCTGTGGTCCAACTTAAAGCACAGGTCCCTTTGTTTTGGTCTCCCGTCCCTTCGTTTTAACGGTTAGACACATTTCTTTGAAATTAGCTACGAAATTCATTTATTGTTCAAGTTAAAATATGAAGACTCTTTTTGTCTCTACCATTTAGTCCATTCAGTTCCCAAAATTGACCCGCTCGCTTTGAACTGATTATTCAATTCGGTATTTTGTTTCCCTGCTCTGTCTGATTTCGCGGATAGACGTATAAGCCTTGACGACACCGCTGTTCGATACCAACTCGTCTTTAAATACAGGGTGTACCTGAAATGTGCTGCCAAACTTAAAGGTTGTATTCAATCACGCAAAACAACGAATAAATGTCATATAAACATGGGTCTGGAAATGCTTTATTTCCAAGATAAGAACGATGAAACGATACAGAGGTGCTGGCCGTACAGTCGCTTAGTTTCACAGAAAGTGCTCGAAATGTCCTCCACCGGCCGCAATGCACGCAACATCGTTCCATCGACTGCCGAACACGGTCGAAGATGTCAGGTGCACGTTGAATTGTGTTGCACCCATCCACTACGCGACCATGCAGTGCGTCGGCGTCAGGAACTGGTGTGGTGTACACTAATGCTTTAAGATAACTCCATACGAGAAAGTCCAGAGGGTTTAAATCAGGGGAACGAGCAGGCCACGTCACGATTACTGAGGAGCAATTTAATGACTCTACGATAC
>JAFIDM010001028.1:39295655-39318238 GCA_023159025.1 Thereuonema tuberculata | reverse complement strand
TTTATTTATTTATTTATTTATTTATTTATTTATTTATTTATTTATTTATTCATTTATTATTACTTGCAGTCAAAAGCAGTCCACTAACACCTATTACTAGATTTAATGTTTAAAACGCATTCTTTTGTGATTCTGATGGGATAATGGCGAAAGTTTTTATTTTTGATATATAAAGCAGCTGCCAAAACAATCTGTTGGAGTCGCTATCCTGTAGAAAGTAATAAACGCCAAGAGCAACCAATATCAATAAAGATATCGCTTATAGCCAGTGTTTGGAAAGTGTTGCGTAGAGATTTATTGCTGTTATAAGTAAATAATCCGTTATCTTATGGACCCAGGGAGCATCTGGATGAGATTCGTGGAATAATCTAGCAAAGAGACGAAACTAAATAAAAATAATAATAACAAACTGTCTTGCAGTGGCGTAGCGTGGCGAGGGCGGTGGGGGCGACCCTTTTTAAGCGGCAAAATTTCACAATAAATAATATCTTGTAATCTGAACTAAAAACTTGAACCATTTCTTTTCATATTTTTGTTGCACCTACAATTCGGACTGATTAAAATGAGCACAGAACTTTTTATTATTTAATCTGTGACGGAACCGGGGAATCCCCTTTATTTAAGTGAGTGTTGTCATCTCGCTCGCTCTAGCGACTGGCAACACCGTCTGTACTAACAGAAATTGACGAACAGGACTTCAAGCTCGAACGAGTTCAACTACGGCTTTCATAGCTGCCACAGGCGGCGAATTTGGCCTACGCCCCGGGCGGCTGAAACCCACGCTACGCCACTGCTGTCTTGTATACGAATTAATTTGGAATTATAACTATGATTGAAATAGTTTTATATAACACTGAAAATACTTAGAATTCAAGAATCCCTTCAGCTGCATTCATTTCTGATTGGTTGAAAGAATAAGCAGTCAGATGGTAAATTAAAATATTGTACAATAGCTATCGGTGTTAAATAACTAACAGTATTTCTTAGATATGATACTCTTTCCTGAATTATATCTTCTATATATTTATGATGGTCACAACATGGCATGTGTAAAGATACATACAATAATGTATAGATTCTTATTACTAAAATTCAATGCTTGAAAAATGGCAAAAAAATAAGAATTTTGGCATTCGATACTAAAATAATAAAAAAAAAAATAGATAATGAAAATAGATAATTTAGTACAGAGATTAGCAATTTGTATCTCGTATGGAAAATTTTATTTCCTGGGAGGCAAAAAATGCGACAATAGTTCATCTCGAATAGCAAATAGTTTCCCAACCGCGATACCCGAAACTCGTGTATTGTCCATCCCTGCAATACTCTTTATAAAAGAAAGTATTGTTCGACGTTTCCCAAAGCGTAATTGGAACAGTTTGAATGCGTAGTCACAAACGTTAATCTACAATCATCATCTTTGCGGTTTAACATAGTCTCAGGGAGGTCTATCTGGCCACCAAATCTCAAATCTGCAGCTAAAAAACATTTGTTTTTCAGAGAAAGAAATAAAGCTTACAGAGGACTGTCTGTTTCTAAGAACAAATGCCTATTGTTTTGAAGCTACAGAAGAATAAACTAATAAAATTATGAAAAATGAATTAGCCAACAATGGAAGAGTGTCATTTCATTGTTTCCTATTTTATCAGTTAAATCTCAACAATGCTCACGATACACTTTAACCATATCAGAAATAATATCTCAAAATATCTTATTGGGGTTAAAGATTAATATTGAATTACCAAACGAAAAAAAACGAATTTGGAATTAATTTGGCTATAAATTCAAATAAGATAATCATAATTAGCTTGCCAATATTTTCTTTTCTCGGGAGAGGAAGTGCGAGGTACATTTCAGTAATAAATAAAGAAATAGACCCTCCTCTACTCTTTAAATTAATTTTAAAATATGTAAAATATATTGTTGTTGTTGTTTTTATGCCTGACGTTCATTTGTTTTCTGATATAAACTAATTTTTTTAAGCTATTGACATGTCATGGAAACTTTCCGTAACATGTGCAACGAAATAAATATATCTAAAATAAAAAAGGTGTTAATGGGGGCAAAAGTTTATGCAGAAATTGTTGAGAACTGTAGGCGTCCGAAATTCTGATTATTGGCCCATCCCATCACTGGAGCGAACTGTGATGTAACAAAATATATATTGGGGAAAAAAACGTCTTTTGGTTTCAGCGCCTTTTCTTGGCTTCTGTTTAGAATTTAAGGAACAATCTTACTAATTCCGTAACAAAACACCATTTGTTTGACAGTTGCTTCGTTTCTCTCAAAAAATGAGAAACATATTGGTTGGAAATTGTGTTAATAGAGTAGAGCTATCAGCATCTTGCGGGATGCATAGCCTTATATGGCAGGGAGCTACTCTGTTTACGTTTCACTTAACAGCCAATCAGAATTCACCTCTTCGAGTTGTTGGCGGTTTCGAGGATTCAGGAAACTCCTGGCGAAGTTAATCCTTCCAAAATATTAAATCATCTTCCGAGCTAGAAAGAGGTCCCACTGGCGACTCAAAAACCGAAAGAAATTTTTGAAATTGCGTTCCGAAATCTTTTTTCTTGGCGCGTTTCCGCCATCAGTTGCGACTGCCAGGGACCGAGGCTTGGGGTTCCTCGAAACCAACTGGGCGATGAGGGTGTGCTCTTGGGTCGGCTGCATAAGTGAAGGTTTCTTATCGTTCCTTGGGATAAAAGTTGGGATTACCGTACTTGCAAACGAAATTTAACCCTCATACGTGTATATATTGATTCCCGCCATCATGCCAGTCTTTCACACGAAAACCATAGAGAGTATTTTGGAGCCAGTCGCTCTGCAGGTTTGTTGGAGATGCATTTATTTGCCTGTTATTTAACTTAGGCCTACAACAGATGAGGATACAATTCGTGGAAAAAAAAATATTTTTAGCCGGAAAAATATTTAAAAACTCAATTCAGTATATTTAAGAAAAAAAATTCTGTAATACAAAAATATTGTTGACTTTGAAACTTGTTTATCTATATCTTTTTTTTAAAGTTTGATGTATTTACGTTGTATTAGGCCACTTTTCAGTATTTCAAAATATATCACCAAAACCTATTTTAAAAATAAATAAAATGCGACAGATAAATGCCCGAAGTCAATTATAGTTTGGTAACTTATTTTTCTACTTTAATTCTAAACGTTACAAACCTAAAGAGCAAATTCTGGGAAGCGAATGAGAGAGAGGGTGTCTCCTTAAAACTGAACAGCAATAACGGGGCCGGATTTTGGGCATTGAGGGCCCATGAACCAAGAGGGGTTTCTTAAAATTGATTTTACTGCCCTTAAATCACCTTAGAAATCTACCCCAAGTTTTTTGCCTTAAATCAGGCCCGTGTTAGAATAAATAAACAAGTTTATCGAGATAGTTTATTAATATCGTCGTATTGAAAGTGAAACATGATTTTAACGTAAAAATTAAGAAAAACTAATATAATGACTACAGTCATATTTTTTTTTTGTTTAATTATAAATAATGGGCAAAATGTCAAAATTGGAACGAAAATCAGTGTGTTTTTGATTTGGGTAGGATCGGCTTGACAGTCTTTTTTAGTATTCCTACGTATTGCCCCACATTCATAATCCTCATTTTTTTATCCAAAGAATTTATCTTAAAAAGATTAAAAAGAAAAATGAAACAAAATCCCCTATTCTTCCATAAAACTTGAAATTTCATTTGTTATGTAGTGTTTACAGTAATCTAAAATTATTATTATAATATAGCTGATTCTTTCTTGAAAGTTCGGCTTCATGAAAAATATTAACAGCTTCTCATTTCCTAGGTTTTAGTTAAGTTTCGTAGTAAAATACTTAAGGATCTCTAAACATACCATGCCTTTTTCTGACAGCTAAGTAACTGGATACATAGCTAGCAATTGTTTATTTAAGGATAAACGAACATAACTTTTTTGTTGCCCTCCTTAATTTTTTAATCTTACGATTTTTTTTATTGTTTCTGACTTTTTTTTTTCGTTTCTTCTTCCGTCCTACATGTTAGTTATAAATAAATATTACTCTTAAATTGTGTTCAAGTAATTCCCAACAGGAAATGTAGTCATGACCGAAAAGGAAATATAAACAGTGCATTAATTAGAAATTCAAGACGGTAATAATTTCACAAATATCGATAAAGTAATAATAAAATCCAAAAAAATCGCAATAAAAGTTAATGAGTTTCATTTCGATGAATGCAATGACATTTCATTAAAATCATCGAAACTTTTTAATTGGGAAAACAATGCTTCTTAATGAGGAGGGGAGGGAGCGTTTCATTTGATATTTCTTTTTAAATTCCAATGAAATTGCCATCATTTACTCTTAATTACTTAAATTTGATTAAAATTTAATTCGGTACGGCGCATGTAAATTTCATTATTATCGAATGATAACAGGATTTAAAATAATTGCCATATGTAATTAGTTTTAAGTAAATAAAGTGTAATCGAATGATTTTTTTTTCTTATTAAATGTCTACATTGTTAAGACTATTAAATTTCAGATTATTAATAATTTTATTTATTAATTGATTATTTCGATCGTAACAGTGGATGTAAACTTGAAATAAAGAATCTAAAGTATAATTAATGAAAATTAATTTTTTATAATTAATTAAATAAAAGGCAGAAAATTATAAAAAAATTTGAGCTTTTCATGAATTCAGATTTTTATTATTTTTAATTTTTAATAAAATTTGAATTTTTTTCATTTTGAAGTGGAAACACAACAGTGTCAGTTTCGATTTCAGATAAAATGTTTTACTATTAAAAAAAAAAGCTTTATTCACTTAAGATATTTAGCATTTAAAAGATAATGGATAATGTTTTAATTATCTAAAACACTTGGAGAACTTTACCGACTTTATTCCTTGTTTATTACAAAAGAAGATTTAAATGATAATTTCTTCTTTTCAAAAGATTTAATTCTTAATGTAATTCCTTTCTTTTAAATATTTTATTATTAATTAATAATAAAAAACTAATAATAATAGAATTTATTTATTTATTTATTTATTTATTTATTTATTTATTATAGCAAATAAAAAAGATATTCCAAAATGTTTTCAAATTGTCTAGTTTAAATACAGAAAATATTAAATGTTACGGAATTAGAAGAAAACTATAAAATGTTCAATGGATTGAAGAAAAGTGTAGGAATCTGATTTGACCTTGATAGGTCTTCAGTAAATTATGTGGAACTAACCACACCCAGAATCCCCAGATCATGAAAAATTAATGAAGCCCAAAGGCATTGGTTTGCTTTGTAATCATTAGCTAATTTTGAAGATAAAGCCACAATCTAATCAACTCACTTTGGCATATTCTTGACATTCAAAATAGCTTAATCCAATATAAAATTACATGTCTCCTTAATAGGGAAATTTATTTCGTATATATTTAATATTTCTTGTATTTTTTTAGTATGGTAGAAATTTAAAGACATGCAATAAAAATATTCTCAATTTTCGTTGTTCATTCGTTTTCTTTAAGAAAAATTAATATAAAAATAAATAAATACTTAAGAAAGCTTCAAAGATTGCTGAATCTGACTTCAAATTATATATCAGTATATTTTTTTTCTGTTTTTAAAATAGTATTAAATGCATTGTACCTTATATGTAAAGTACAATTTTAACATTCTTATTGATATTTTTTTCAAACTTCAATAAATTAAATTTATTGAAAAGCAAAGTATTATACACAAAATGTATTTACTTCTTTCATACATAAAATAATAATAAAAGAAATCCATTTTCCAAAGGTTACATTGCTTTGGAAAAATTTTCAAAGAATCTTAATGTAATTTAAATTATATAAAAATTACATTATTAAAACATAATAAAATCTTGCCTAAGAATTAGTTAGTAAAAAGAAAAAAGTCACCAATTTAATTCAAAAAGTTAAAGAAAGGCAAATTATTTAGTAATAAGAAGCACGAAAATAAAAGTGTAACTAGATCCAGTCCAGGTGGGTGTAGGGTTTCCCTAATCTTCATAAAAATGGAAAGTGGAAGGTTAGATGGTAAATATATCAAACTGATCTCCCATTCTTTCAGTTTGTTACATTAAACCTTGGATCAATAGAATCCTTCTTCATCTTAATCTAAGGATGTGGACTACAGAACTAAATTTTTGAACTAATAATTGCAGTGGTTAGAGTTCATAGCACATTTGTTGTATGTATCTGTACTTAAAAATTAAAATTAGAACAGAGAAACAAACTGGAAAACGGCCCTTTTTTAAAAAAATAAAAATAAACAGCGTGATTTGTTTTCATTTGTATCCTTTTTCATCCTCATTGCCTCACGTGTTTTAAATATATTTTTAATATTGTTATGTTTTACATAATTATTAAATTACATTGCAGAAAATGAAATAGATAGTCTATTTTTTTTTCTGTTAAATTTACTTTTGGTCACTGCTTTAGAATGTGGACAGAAAAAAAGTAGTATCTATTTTTGTACTATATGTAAATTAGTGTTATTCAAATGAGAGAAAGAAAGTTTAGTTAAATAAATTAGTAAGTAAATATATTGGCAGTAATAATAATAAAGAATATATAAAATAAAGTTGTTGGGAAAATACTGTAAGTACAGAAGAACTAAATAGATAAGAATTTTTTTCATTATTCATTTGGAATTTGAAATTGTAAAATAAATTTTAAAATATACTCATTATCTATACTTACTAGATTGTTATATAGGAAATGGGAATCTTGAAATTCAACAAATTAGAATGTAATGCCTTCATTCAAAATAAGAATTGTTAGCAGCTACTCAGTATTGTAAAGACCAAGACGCTTATGAATCCATTTTTGTTTGTTTTTTTTTAAACAAAAAACAAAATATGTGGGGGAAAAAATATCTTCATACAAATAGATTCTGACATTTCACTCAACTTTTGCAACATCATTTTAACTTGGATGATTTATGTTCTCATTACTTTCAAAATCAGTTAGTAGACCATCCCATTATTTTCATTAAAATTCTAGGAATTGTGTTATAATATATTGAAGAGCAAACAAATATACTGAAATAGTGAACTATAGATGAATAATAGGCTTTTATTATTTTTTTTATTTGAAAACAGTATTAAATATCACATTAAATGAATTCATTATTCATTGGCAATTTCCTGTAAGTAAATAACCGATACAATGTTTAAGCTTGAAAATGTTTGAAAGTTCTTTGTAAATGCCATTATGATACTGAGCTTCAAGGAATAAAATGGAAATATCATTTGCTACCAATTTCCTTGAATAATAAATGTAAAAGGAATAAACGTAACATTGAACTTGGAAGATAAATTAAATTTTAATAATAAAAATGAAGTAATTGTTTTTTTTTGGAACCAAGCTTTTCAAGTATTTTTTTTTTTTTTTGTAATTCATTAATAATATAATAAATTTCTTTTATTTCTTTGCAGGTTGAGCGGCTGGTTATCCTACACGAAGAAGCAGAAGATGGAAATGCCATGCCAGATTTGGAAAGGCCTGTTCAAGCAGTCAGCAAAGCTGTTGCCAATCTTGTTAAGGTAAATTAAAATTTAATTTGAAATTGTGATAAAGTTGATATTTCTACATAAAGATGGAAATGAAAAATAATTGTTCATAAAGACTTCTTGAAATAAAACGTATACAGATCCTTCTGGCAGAAGGAAATAAGAAATCATTTTGGATGTTTAAATGAAAAATAATTTATAAAACTCCTTGTATGGAAAAAAAAAAACCCCGATATCTAATCAGGAAAGGATATCAGTATTCAAACTACATTCTGATGACATTAGAAATATGATAGGGACAAGAAGTATTGAAATAAAGATGGAATACAAAAATAAAGTTAAGTGTGCATTATAAGGAAAATGAACGATGAAAAAATCGAAGAAAACATATTTGATTTGAAAGCTGAAGGAGAAGAGAGCAGGGAAAGGATTAGAGATCAAATGAAAAAAGGACAAAGTTGCATTTAATGCATGTTAAACCTTCTTACATATTAATTTTTCGCCTTTGCATTTGGCTTATCCTTTTATTAAATGCCTTTTGTGCTCAGCGCTTAGCGGACTAAGGTAATTTCTGTATTGGTTATAGTGATTTTTCTATTTTGTTTGCTTTTTGCCGGGTCCCACTTCCGAGAGTGGGAGAAGGAACCATAGGCTTTTACGCATTCTGAGCTTGATCATTGAAGCTAAATCTGGTTGATGAGTCCTAATAAGGATGAAACAGCTGTCCCAGATTGTCATGATGGCTCAATGCGTGAAAGCAAACAAACTTGTGCATTCTCTATTTTTTTCCGTTTTCATATTACATTTAATGCATGGTAAACTTTCTTACATCCTAAGAAAAAAAAAAACATGAGAATTTTGATTACTTACAGTTGTTGGTAATTCTCATCCCATATATTATATTTGTACGTTTGTATATTTTAGTGGGAATATTTTATCACTCAATCAATCTTATCCAAACATTGAAAGTTAATATGAATATAATCCCAGACTGTATCAGAAGATACCAGGAAAGTTATTGCCACACAAAGTTGATATGCTGGCAAAAAGTTCTCACGTGGATAAATATAAAAATAATAAATTGATAGGAAGAACATTTTCTTGTAACCATTCTGACATATGAACCCTTCTGATGGCAAAATTATATTAGAATAATTCTTATAATGGAATATGCAATTCTGAAATTTTGAGGAAAAAAAATCAATCTTCATTAACATCTTGTGTCTTGCTGAAGATATTAAAGAAGTTCAACACTTGGAATGATTGTCAGATAATCCAAGAAAGAGAATGGAATCCATTTTTATTGAATACAATAAAAGTTTGCAAAAGTTATCATTTCAATGGACGAATGTACTTAAGAACAGTAGTACAGTTAGAGTGAACGACAACTTGATATTCAATACACCTCACTTAGACTGGTGTTATTTTAATTATAAGTTGTATCGTATTCAACTGCAGCCACATTCTGCTGAAATAGTATTTTCAAGAGATGTGAGCATTAGGAGATGAGCTTCTTTGGCTTAAGTACTTTTTACAATTAAAATAATTTTATTTTAACAATTAAAATTTTTTAAATATTAAAGAAAATTAAATAAATAATAGTGTAAACTATCACAATTTGCATCTTTTTTTTTTTTTTCAAAATTTTTAAAATAATTTATAGTAGTTTTGCTTTTTTTTTTATAAAATAATAGTGAACATATTTAAAATAGAGAAAGAGAAAAGGTAAAAACATACTTAGTGGGAAGAATCAAAGAATTTCCAATGCCTCTGAAATGCTATTCTCATTTAGTGAGCAAGAAAAAATTGTAAGAATAACAAAAACATGAAAAACTTAAAACAAATGTAAAATAGAAGGGAATTTTGATAGTAATGGCAAGCATTTTAGTGCTAGAATTAAGCCCTGAAGTAGAATAAGTAGAAATTTCACTTACAGCACATCGAGATCATTAGAAATTCATCCATTCTTCCCATTAAGTATTTTTTTCTTTTATTTTTATCTTATTTTGCCAACACGTTGTAAGTTTAATTGTATGAATAAATTTAAACAATGTATGCTCATAATTTATTTCTAATATTTTTAGGTTGGTAAGGAAACTGTTAATAGCAGTGATGATCCTATATTACGACAAGACATGCCTGCAGCTCTTCATCGGGTGGAAGGTGCCTCTAAATTGCTAGAAGAGGCTTCTGCAATGCTTAAAGCTGATCCTTATTCGGTCCCTGCACGGAAAAAGCTTATAGAAGGAGCACGAGGTACAAAATTTCATAAAAATTTGATTACTACTTTTTTAGTTACCATAGCAACAAAAATGTCTTATAGGCGACGAGAAGAATGTAAGAGAATTTGGCTAGTGCAAATCAGACCAGATGATTTGTAGAATGTTAATATTACTATTAATGAGAAGGCAAGCTGGTAAGGGAGCAAGGAGTTTTTTAATGAATTGCTCATAGGGTGGATAGTTAGAAGTATTTGATGGAGTGTTTGGATTGGTGGTTTCTCCTGGAGTTTCTCAATCAGTATTGTAGAAGATTAAAATGATTGTGGAAGGTTGAAACGAATATAGAAATTGGGTGTGTTGTAAATAGTGTTAAGATCATTGTGTAGAAATAATTTGTAGAGCATATGATCGACTCTCTGCATATTAGAAATCAATGTTGTTAATTTCTAATGAATCAGGTGTGCTTGAATTGTAGTATATGTATCTGTTGGAGCATGTGGGTTTTCTGTGTACTGTGGTGTTAATGGTGTTGTGGATGGGAATATCCAGATAATTAATGTGTTTGTTGGATGATTTTTAAGTTCAAATTCTAGGTTGGGATTCATAGAATTGAGGTGTTTTTGTTATGTGTTACATAGGACTCTTTTCTGACAATGATGATGCCATCAACCTACTTGCTGTATAATGTAAAGTGAGAGTATTGAATGGAGTACATTTGTTTTTCAATGTATTAAGTGTTAAGTCAGCAGTGGGTCCTTAAATGGCAAGGCCCATGAACAGGCCCTACATTTGGAGATATGTTTCTTTTTGTGGGAAAAGTATTGTCTGTTGAATTTAGTGGCTATGTGGGACAAACACACTGCCCCCTATCCATACTCATCAAGGAACAGAAAAATGTTTCCAAAGACCCCATATGATAATATACACATTACAGTGAAACGGAACACTCCCCCAACTTCACATATACTAAAATCCTCAACCACCATTATAAACTGTCTTCTTGCCGAGTCTCTCCACATAATCTGGCTTAAAGCCTTTAATCTAGTCACTTGTGGGCACAATGTCCATAAAGTCTAACACATTTATTTTGACGATCAAGTTTGTGCGAGAATTATGAAATTCTCTTGATCTTGCCATTAGCCTCTTCAGCAGGTCTCAAGAAATTTAGTATTTTTAATGTCTTGTCATTAGGAAAATGCTACTTAATGAATTTATTGTTTGTTTATTGACTGATTTCAATTTATTAAAACTATATTAAAATGTAGTGAAAGTCTCATGCATTTCCCCGTATTATAATTCATTCAAATGTTTCAATATTTTGTGAGAAGACATGGATAGAGACTATTCTCGCGTAAATTATGTGAAATCACGAAAATACGGGATCGTCAACATAAATGTGTTAGACAATAGCTACTGCTAACCATCTCCATGCCATCACCCTATGTTTTTGTCTTGTGTTGTCCTATGAAGGATTGAGGTAGATAAAATTGAACAATTTCAGACTGACCTGTACCCCACTTGATACAATATATATAATCGCTGCAGTACATATAAGACCATTGTTATTCTACGATGGGGATAAGTCAGTTGTTAAATAGACTGAATAATGTCTGCAAGAATAACGCCGGTCTGGAAAGGATACATCTGTGCTCTTTCCGACATCCAAATGTCCTACAGTGCTGTGACAAAGGTTGGAGATCAGTAATAGTACCATCAGCCACATAACCTTCCTAAACCATCCAATTGACATCCATCCAATGTTGCAAGGCCAACAGGTTAAAAACATCACAACAGACTGTGGGACATGTCATCTGAAACTGCCTACCATTCACAGAGTCCACAAAGCAAGTGGTCACAAACTCACATCCAGAACGCTTTACCAATGCAAAAAAAAACTATCTTATGTAGTTACCTCGAACTTGACCGCTGGGAGTACATCATCACATTGCATGAATCATGGGTGTATCTGGGCAATACCAACCAATCCAGGGCAATTTGTTAGTGGTTTATTGGAGAGAAAGGATGAGCAGACTTTGTGTGGGATGTTGCAGGATATTACGCTTGAACTTTGTAATGGCAATTGTCTGTGTAAACCATCACGAATTATCTTCAAAATCAACGTTTTTATTTGGTTACCCTGAAGAATTTTTTAATGTTTGTTGTGGTCTCCTGACTTGCATGCATAAATATTTATTACACACAGATACAGATATTTTTACTTTGTAATACTACACATGAGATATCAGCTGCTGAACTTGCCTATGAGCTGATTTGTTGGACTTCTTAACAAAATTGCTGAAGCACCATTCGGTTTTTCTAGGATAACAATGATAGTGGCCATTCAGGTACAGCCTCGTGGTCGAGGCAAAACCTGTCATGAGGCTGATGTGCTTGACTTTCGGTTTGAATCCTGGTACTTGCATGAATGTTTGCTTTCTTTCTTGTGCGCTTTCTTCTGTGTTTACTGCTCAGCTGGTAGTAGCTTTCCATTTTTGGGGAAATGGTGCACACATTGTAGTCTACATGTAATAATGAGCTAAAAACTGCTTCCCTACCAGAAAAAAAAAAAAAAAAAAACTGGAAAAAGGGCAAAGAAGAAGAAGAGGTAAACAGTGAGAGTCTACTAGATCATTACAAACTGAATCTTTTACAAAGAATTCCACAGTTAACTATATTGTTATAATGTAATAAACAACTGTAAACTATTATTTTTTTCTGTCATTGTATTCACTGTCATTGCTTAGCTTTTTTTTTTTTCCTCATAAAGATTATTTGCATCGCAGTTGACAAAACTAATTCCAATTCTGTCTCAGTGTGAAATGATCCATAGTAATGCCAAAATGTAGAAATAGATAGGCTTAATATACACCTTTGAAACTAATAAGTAAAATAAGATGAATGGTGCATTTATTTGATAGTATGAAAGATGATGCAGTCCCGGTGGTTTCGGGATTCTATGTCAATCAAATTTTCAATGGTTTAAAGGCCAAAGACAAAAAAACAAAACAAAAGGACAACACAAACAGGGTGGCATATAGGCTAAATAAAATACCAAAATGTAAGTTAAACACTTTCACGTAAATGTAAAGAAATATAAATTTAAGATAAGATATACTGAAGAAAATTTTAATGTATCTTCTTGATATATTGATGTTATCTTTCAACAGCTGCACATCTTTGAATGAAATTTTAACATTTGCATTTAAAATTTGCTAAATAGACACCGACACACAAAATTTAAGAGGTTAAAAAGTTTTAACACATTAAAAATATATACAGAGGATTTTTAATGTGTTAAAACTTTTTAACCTCATACATTTTGTGTGTCGGTGTCTACTTTGCAGAAAGCTATACATCTTGAATCAAAATTTCAACTATTTAAACAAGCACATTTTTAACCTTAAGATTCTTTTAAGAGAGTCTTAGCTTAGTGTATAATTAGTGTAATCAATCCATTTTTTTTATGTCTGTAAGGCATATCAATAATATTTTTCAAAAATTTAATTCTTGCAATAATGCTTGAAATTGCTCCTCAAACCTTCAAAGCATTTCAAAAGATAGTTGTTGTATATCATTAAATATCTTGTCAAGTAAAAAAGCGCAACAAGTTTGGGTGGATTTCATATACATGCAGTAAAATCTATACCTTAGCCAGAGATGAAAGAGAATTAATAGTTAATGATTTCTGAGGGAAATGTCTACAAATAGACATGAATTATTCTATTTATGTTAAACATAATTTACGTAATTTAAATATGTAAGTACACATTTCTTATCATATGAAGCAGCTGGTCATCTTAATATGAAAGTTAAATTTTCAGGCATCTTTATAATTTCAGATAATTCTTATTTGTACATCTCTTAATATTTAATTCAAATTGGTAGAAAAAAAAGTTTTTGTTATTTATTTATTGATATATTTATTTATTTTATAGGTATTTTGCAAGGAACATCTGCATTATTGCTTTGCTTTGATGAATCTGAAGTAAGGAAAATCATTCGTGAATGCAAAAAAGTTTTGGATTATTTAGCTGTTGCTGAAGTAATTGAAAGTATGGAGGACTTGGTCCAATTTGTCAAGGTAATTTTTTTTTAAAAGAATGAGGAAGTTAAAAAATGAAAGAATAAAAAAATATCACTTTCGCTATTTGTCGAATTAATCTCTGAACTTAAATTATTCTTTTAAGAATGTATATTTGTTTGAAACATCCCAACCAATCAAGCTCATAAGGGCTTTGATGTGAAACAGGTGTCTAATTTTAATTAATAAAAAAAGTGAATTCTGGAAATAAATAACTTAGAATAAAGTTATCTGTACTATCTGTTTGTTTCCTTAATGCTTACTTTGTCTACTTCACTGAGCAGTTGACTTTCATTAAGAGAAAACATAGAAGTTATCTTTCATTTTTCCTACTGATTCTTTGGTATTCAGTGACTCATTATCCATTCAAACAAAACTTGAAAATACAACTTCCTTTATGGAAGAAAATTTCCTTGTACATTGCTTTATTCATCATTGTTGTTTTTGGAAAGGAACTGCAATATACCTAATAAGTACAGTCTCTCTTTAGAAAGCGACTGAAACAGTTTTCTATTGCATATAGCTGATCATACTTGCACTATTTACAATTTAAAAATTCTAAAAAGAACACATTAAACTCGCTATGTTTCAAGTCCTCACCTTGTCAGGACATCTTATCAAGTGGCTTGTCCATTGGTCTCGTCATCACACTGGGATTCATCATTGCTTCAATATCCGGAAATGCTATAATGAGTTCCATCTGTTGATTATTATGAATTGGAAATAGTCATCTGCATTTCATAGTCTTGTTTTTAGCATCATATGTTGATATATTTTTCCCCCTTGTTTATTGCCTATCACAATTTATAATCCGTATTCCAAAACATGAGGACTTGAAACATAGTTAGTTTAGTGTGTTTTTTTAGAATTTTTAAATTGTAAATAGTGCAATAGTGCTATATCCAATAGAAAACTTTTTAAACTGCATATTAAAACTTTTTAATTAAACTGAAACAGTGTTGACTTATTTATTTCCACAACAATTTTTGCAATAGATCTAAAAAGTTTCCAATTTCAAGATTTGATGATGATATTTGAAGATGCTTGAAAATTATTTGTCATATCTAAACTAATGTTACTATCTAATAAACTCGTAGCACATTAGCATCTTCTGAAGCAATTTGCTTGTAATATTTCAGTACTTTGTGCATGAGCTAGTAAAATATTTGTGCCCTAGCAATATATTTGTGATATTTGACTTTGATACAGCAAATAAACTGTTCACCAGCATGTTCAAAATGCATTGCATTTGGCTAACTAAACTTTGTTTGAAATATTTACCATTCCTGATCATCACATCCTTTTTATTCTGACATAGTTAGAGGTAAATTTAGCAATTTAATTCGACATGTATCAAGAAATCTATCAGTCATGTTTGGCAGTTTGGATGACCTGGTTCAAAATTTTAAGAAATTGTATTACAAGAAACACACACACACACACACAAAAGCTTCCTTAGGATTTGCAATAGAGCTTTCTCTTGCATCAATATAATGTTAACCACTATTCCTCAAGAGCCAGCAATTACTGGATGCATGCTTTCTTTTCATTAAATGGCTTTCATTGAGTTTAAATGAAGGCTTTGCTCGAAGTTATTTGCAAATATTTCTTCACTAAGCAGAGATGAAGTATTCTTCATCCACCTTAATATAATCATTCTTCATTCTTGTCCTTCAACAAATTTTCGTTGTTTACACTTTAGTCTTCATTCATTACTTTAAATATTACTAGCGTTTAACAATATATTAGTAAATTTGTCTTAAAGCCAAGTGAGGGCCCTAGCTGTAGGCTCTCTACTGTATCTTTTTTTTAATACAGTTTAGAAATTGATTATTTCAGTATGTATTTAACTTTTAGGCATTGAATTAAAGGATTTTTTTGTTTTAAATTAGAAAATGTTTATTCAAAATCTTTTAATTGCATAACAGTCAAATTTGTAATGTAAAAATTACCAAATGTTCATTTTGTTTATTTTCACAGGATTTGAGCCCATGCCTCACAAAAGTATCGCGAGATGTTGACGCGCGTGAAAAGGAATTAACGCATCAAGTGCATAGGGAAATCCTTGTCAGATGTTTGGAGCACGTTAAAACTCTTGCACCAATTCTTATTTGCAGCATGAAGATTTTTATTCAAATTCTAGTTCAGGGTATGTTGTTAGCAACTTTTTTGATTTGTACTTAACAATTACAGTTTTTATTCTAAGTAAGAAAATTAAATTTAATTGCATAAATTCATATACTTAAGTAAATAAATAAGATTTATTTCTCCTGTTTTATTTTATATTTTATATTGTTAGATATGCTATCAATTTTACACTAAAATTACAAAAGAATATAAATAGTTATTAATCCAAGATAACAAGATAGATTTACTGTCAAGTTTAATGTTATTCGTATGTATTTTTGTTTATTTTAATTTTTTTTGGAAGTTGTATTTTTAATTCCTCATAAAATTATTGCATCTAAACTCATGAGTTCTGAAATTTTAATTTGAATTGTATATTTATGTACATTAGATCAGTCATTTTTAATTTTTAGCTTATTAATGCAGTAATATTTGTTAGTTATGTTAGTGTAACTTTTCATTTAGTTTAATAGTAATGTAAATTATAATATATCATTATTTTCCTTACATTTTCCTTTAAATTAAGTATAAAACTGTTCAGTCCAATAGAAAGAAGTGTAAGTCATTACTACCATATTGTGTAATTTCACTAACAAATATCATCACATTAATAGTTCATTGTTTTCATCCTCTCAATAGTAGTTTTTAAGTTTGCACTTTAGTTATATAAAACAAAACATCACATACATAAAATCATGATGATAGGATTACAAATAAATTCTAATTAAAATATATATATATATATATGTATATATATATATATATATATTTATATTTATTTAAATTTTTCTTTCTTTCTTAAAAGTCAAAAGTAGCTTTTTAAATTCTAAATTAAAGAGAAGTTCTGTTAATAAACAGTTTTACATCCTTAAAATATAATATATTTTATTACTTCATTTATATGAGAACATATAAGGAAAAAAAAATCACTTTTCACTTAAAATCGTTTTCAAAAAATATAGGAGGAAAAGGGGTCGAAGAAGCAGCAGAAAATAGAAATTACTTAGCACAAAGAATGACAGATGAAATCAATGAAATAATAAGAGTTTTACAACTTACTACTTATGATGAAGATGAGTGGGATGCAGATAATTTAACTGTAATGAAGAAAGCACAGGTATCTTTTTATTAATTTTCTCTTTTTTCATATTTTTTTTATAATTAATTTTAAGTTTTTCTTATACAAGAAGATTTCTGGAAGAATTATATTCGTTGACTGTAAATAAATTACTTCTGTATCTGCAAAGTTACAATGATCTAAACCAGGGCTTTGAAACTTTTATGGGCCGAGACCCACTTTTGAAATCTAATTTTTCGAGACCCGCTCGCTTTTAATGCATATTTTAAAAGGAAGGAAGAGAGGGGTGATGTATAAAAAATATCACTTTGCAACTTGATTTTTATATTGAATACATTTAATTAATATATAGATTTATTAATCAGATCCATACTGAGGTGTATGTGAAGAATAGGCTTGTTTTCTATTTTTTCTGTGTAACACGACCACCCAAAATCAGCTCGCAACCCATACTTTGGGAATCGCTGCTCTAAGCCACAGCGATATATGCCATATATAAGACATAATAACATACGTCATTAATTAACTTTAATGGAACAGTTTGATGTTAGTTCCACTGTCAAACACTTCGTATTATCTTTACTTTCACAAAAAGTAATGTGGCGTAACTAAAATTTGTTCAGTTACTTTTATTTTTTCACAGCCCATTTGTGCATCTTGATGTCATCACTGTTCTTTGCTATTTTGAGAAGATAATTTTTCTTCTTGGTGTGCGCAGAAACTTAAGAGAGCAATAGCTTAGAATATATTCATTGGAACTTGAGAAACTTTCTCTTAAACAATTTTCTTAACTATTATGTTAGAGACAAAGGAGAGCTTCTTATCTGAAATTTTATCCTCAATCCCTCATATAAGTGCTTGTCAATTGACAATTAAGATGTAATTAAGTTGTATACTTAAGCTAAAGGTTCTAATGAACAGACTATGAAGACTCAAGGGGAATGTTGGCAGCTTAATATTTAGCAATTTCAGCGTGAAATGGAGGTCAGGTGAAAAGTCTGATTTTCCCTTCCTTCAACCCTGCGAAATGAGTCAAACACTCGAAGAGAAATGAACCTAAATGGAAAAATCCCCAAGCCCTACAAGGGATTAAATTTGCCGCCTCCTGTTTATAGAAAAGCGCATAAGCAGGTCGCACATTGATTAGCTCAGATCAGATAATTTCCTACTCACTACATCTGCTCCACTCAGAACAGAATGCCAGTCAAACATAATTTACATTTAATTTTAATGGTTTTATCTGTCGAAGCACTTGTAAAATATTTAATGATTCAATAAAAATGATTTTAATTACCACTTTCATTCGAATTTGTCGATATTTCCTCCAAATAGTTTCCTTCAATGAAATATTATAATAATCTTTGTAACTATGGTCGTAGAGTACTGGATACTCTTCAACAATAAGATTTTCATCTAAAGACGTAGCGAAGAAATCCACTTCAAAATGTACGAGACTACATCTAACAAGGTGTAAAAGTTGTGATGATTCTATGTAGTAGCAGGACAACAGCTGAGAAGGAGTTTCCTGCACATGCGCACCCCTTCAGAATGCTCAGAATCAGAACAAAATTGCTTGACGAGCAAAAAATTCTGACATGTTCTGATGTGAGCAGAAGCAGTGTGTAGAGTTACATTGAAATGCATGACTTCCAAATTTTTCTGATCTGATCTGACGTTCTGAGCTAATCTGAGACAGTGTGTGACCAGCCTAAGAAATCATGTAGAGCATATCATTAACTTAAATTGCAAATAATCAATTGTAAATTTAATTTAATATTCACTATCTTAACTAATTAATCTACATTTTTTCTGATTTGTTTAGTACTAATTGTAAAGACTTTACAATAAATAATTGAGCAATGCCATCATAAAATGACAATACATTCCTTTGCTAATACATTCCTTTATCCATTTATTTATTTTGTAGAATGCTGTTCATGGCAAAATGCAGGCGGCTTTGGATTGGCTTGGTGATCCTTTGGCAGTCACTGGTGGAGTCGGTAAGTTTAGTTTACTAATAAAAATAAACTAATTTGAAATAATTATTTTGAATAATTAGATTTAAATAAAGGCAAACATAAGTTTAAAATCAGGCTAAAAATAAAATCTTAACCATTCTTTTAGGAACTTAAATATTTTCTTTCACCTAACAATACTTTATGATCTTGAAGTTTCATTAGAAGTTATTTTTTTTTCTTAAAATATAACATGAAAACAAAGTTGAAGCCAATTAAACTAGTGGCTTGACATAAGAAGAATGGCTTAGATTTCAAAAATAACTATACCTACTTTCTTTAATATTCAGTTAAATTAAAATTAAAATTTTTATAAGAGAAGTTGCAGATTATTACTGGAAATTTCCTTATAACAGTACTTAGAAGAAATTATTAATAGGTATTCTTTTTAATTCAAAAAGTCAGTCTATTTTGTTTCTGTACGGATGTCCAACTGGGCATGTATAATCTTTTTGCTTCTTATCTGCTAATATTCTTTTCTTTTTTTTTTGTATTGTGAGATCATCATCATCATCATCATCCCGTACAATCCCCATTCGGAGCAGGGGCCTCGCCTAATTTCTTCCATCGATGCTTATCTTGGGCAGCATGAGTCCAAAGTACCCCCTGTGCCTTTTTGATAGAATCCTGCCATCTTGTAGCTGGGCGACCACAACTTCTTTCACCATCTCGAGGATACCACTCTTGAATCGGCTTAGTCCATTTCTGTGTTGACATTCTGGCCACGTGTCCTGCCCAAGTCCACTTTTTCTTCAAAACTTCTTTACCAACATCCTTTATTTGTGTTTTACGCAAATTATTGTGAGATACAAGATTTAATTTACTTTTTTTTATGATTTGAAGTCATTTTGGATGAATATTACTAGAGCTGATTATTTTATTCCAGCTGTCAACATATATGCAATTTCCTGCTATGAGATCCATGTAGTTTTTACTTTGAACTTGTATCAGCAACAACCTTTTTTGCTTAGACAATAATACGGAGGGTTGTTTACAATCTATGGTAACGATTTGGATTCGGGTCTATTTCCCAAAAATTCCCTTTCTCCACCAACGATCATGCTCTATTTGATGGCCATGAGATACTGCTATCGCTCTGCAGCACAGTTTCCATTGCAGGAGACTACTGCGAAGAACGGGAAGACTTATACGTTGCCACTCCTGCTGACAACATTTCCAGAGTCCATCCAATGAACGAGGACGTCGTCTTCCCAAGGCTCGTTTTAATAGTCCAAATGCGCAAAAATCCATGGGCGATGCATCTGGAGACTTCACTGGTATCTCGGTAAACAGTATAGCCTGGATTCCGGTTTGCTGTTCCATTCGTGTCAGAAAATTCTGGGTCGATTTGGACATATGGCTGGACGTCTTATCTTGGTGGAGACGGACCTTGGAAACGTTGTTTCCGTAAAGAGCAGGTAGTTCCTGTGTATAAATTGGTGTCAGTACGTGATCCTGATAGTACGCAGAATTCACCTTTACATTTTGAGCCACCCTCCGTATCTGTAGCTTGCCTTGATAGGAATAACCTGCAACGATCATGAATCCCTTCGAAAAAGTTTTATGACATTCTCTGTACCAATTTGGAAACGATTTGGCTCCTACTGGGCGATAGAAAATCGCCCTTGGTTTATTGCAGTCGGACAGATAAACATATGCTTCGTCTAATGTGGCCACATACTTCCATTTATCCCCAGCGAGATGTCGTTCATACAGTTTTCTGCAATTTGTCTTACGTTCTGAAATGTGCTTTGGTAAGAGCTTGTGAACCTTGCTTTTATGTCTCTTTTGAAGTCCCAAATCTTTATGGATAATCTTGTTTACGGTACGAAGAGATGTTCCTACCTTCGCACCAATGGTCCTTTGGGTCGCTGGATTGTTCCCCGTCACCATTTTCTTGACTTTCTGAATGACAGTCTTTGTCGACTTATAGGTGTCCTTTGATTTGCTTGCTTTTCAGTCCCGGAAATCTGTCCTGTACGGGCCAAACCAACACCAGCCAACACATTATGAACTCCTTTCTTCGAAATGGTCTTTTTCTACATGCCGTAATTATTGCGGAATAACTAAATTTCGCGTCGGAAAGGGCTGTAACGTACCCTTCCCAAAACTGTGACACTTTCGGCAGCATTTCCCCGAACAAACTAACCCGCACCCCTCCACACTAATCTTTAAGTACTCACCTGTACATTTGCATAAATTTGCATACCTACTGTGATTGGTTGCGTCGTCACGTGCCATGCAAATCGTTACCATAGATTGTAAACAACCCTCTGTACTATCTCTGAACTGTTCAACCATTTCATCTTTTGCTATTCCTTCTCAGACAGTCTTACCATTTTTTTTATTTTTTTTTTGACAAGGAATCTTCTTTGTAGCCAAAGTCTTCCGTCTACCAAATGTTGATTCTGCTACTCGATAATTTGGCAAATCTGCATTGATTGCAGCAATGTTAGCAGTATTGGAATCTTATTTGATGAGCATGCCCCATCTCTAACTATCTCTGGAAGCAACTGCAATAACCTTAGCTTCAGATATCAGCACGACATCTTTCAACTTCTTTCCTTCCTCATCCACTAAAATGTGTATTGTTGCATTGTGTAATATTCTGCAGACTATTGAGTTCTGTTACTATTCCTGTTGTATTACTCGCTACTTCCACTTGGGTTTTGTTTCTTTCTTGCCACATAGATTATTTCAGTCCCTGGTCATGGATTTTTCCTAGGTTATTACTCCTCCACCTGAGTCCTAGGGTTCACCTAGCCCTCTGTAAAATGGGAACCGGATCTCTTTCCCTGGGATAAAGGTGGACGAGCATTGGGCTATCCACCTAATCTCAATGGTTATTGAAATGTCGGAGTTTATATCTTTGGCACCCTCCCAGAACCAACAGTCTCTCTTCTGGGAAATACTTCCTTACCCACCACATAAGGTTATGGACTGTTCCACTAAGGAATTTGTTTGGCATTGTAGAGATTTTCATCACTGTTCTTATCTATTCATTCATGTTTTTCTTTTATTTGAGAATCTCTTTATTTTATTCTGTTAGAAGTTCTTTTTATTTTCTTAACTTAATAGTTTTTGATTCAGCTGTCAATGTAGTAAATCAGAGATTATGAAATTAAAAATCAACTCATTGAATATGTGTGTCATTTAATGATATATCTGTTTATATAGGAGAGAAATCCCTGCGCCAAACTCTTGATTATGCAGTAAAAGTGTCAGAGAGGAGTCTTCCGGCTGATCGAGAGATCATTAGAAAAATGTGTGGAGATATTGCTTCAATGGCTGATGCCTTGGGTGAACTTCGACAAGACGGAAAGGTAAAATTCTAATTAACTTTTTATGATTGCACTAATACTTAGGAACATCAATATTTTACTATGTAGTATAGAATAATTTTTAAATTGAAAATAATTTTTAGAGATCCAACCAACTTACAATGAGCATTATATATAGTAAAATTAATTTACAATTTGTCAGTTTAACACTAACATCTTTGGAGTAATTGAGTCTTGAACAATCTACTTCA
>JAFIDM010001028.1:39216082-39295645 GCA_023159025.1 Thereuonema tuberculata | reverse complement strand
AAGGAATAAATGCTAATTGATGGAATATATATTAATATTTGCTAGTATTTCTGATATGTAGACTTTCTAAAAATGCGTTAACTCGTATTACATTCAGCTGGAATTTTTCAATTTCATATTCAAAATATGATGCAGTCTGAAGTGTATATTAACAGCAAAAAACTTCTAAAACATAGATTTATTAAACACAAATAACAGCAACAACACCAACAATAATAATAAAATGACCCAAATATACCTAAGGTCTGATATTTGGATTAAGCAGGGCTATAATTGGATCATTCACTTTTTTGCAATAGTATCTTTGACTGTTTACAGATGTGGCTTTTTCCAAAAAATAAAAATAAATAAATAAATAAATTGTATTTAAGGCTGTGATTCGAATTCATAACCTTCTGATTCTGAATCCATCACTCTACTACTTCAGTTCCCTTAAAAATAGAGTGGCCTATTTAAATGGAATCTCTGAAATACAAAAAAAAAAAAAAGACTCAAAATCTTTAAAACTTAAGAGTATGCTGAAATTATTTACACACAAACAAAAATACCCCATTCCTACTGTGCTTGGACATCTGAACATGATAGTGAAGTCCATTTGCCGATCCGACCTTCCATTTGGGAGTTGTTGGGGAGATGGGGACAGACATGGACGGACAGGACAAACACAATAGCACCCATATGGGTCACTAAAAAAAAAAAAAAAAAAAATTTAAAAAAAAAAACACAAAAAACCCCCCACTTAAATGTGAAAAGCATTTTTATGACGATTCAAATTGTCAAAAATTAAGAAATTTTAATTTGACACCTTCTCATAATGAGTAAAAATTTTATGATCCAAATTCGACTCTGGTTGATCCAAATATCCCTCAGATCAGTCGTGGTATGCAAGTAAGGATTGCTGCAAGGGCAGACCTGACAGTGTCAAATTCATACTTTCAACAGAATGTGAGATAGTAATTGGTACTGGAAAGTTAAGAGCAATTTTAAAACCTTAAATGAAGGAGGGTTAAAAGACAGTAGTGCTTCTCCCCAATGCATCTCATTAAAATTCTGTGGGAAGAGAGAACTGAAGAAAATGTGGTCCAAATCTTTTCTTTCATTCTTTGCTCTTCAAGATATCCTTCGGAGTGCTGTTTGGAATAAATGAACATTAATATTCGTGGATATAAAATAAAACTAAAACAACAGATAAATCTGTTAATTATTGATTTGACAACTTTAAGCATTAATATGTTCTTTATCAGCAATAATACTAGATTTTAAAATGATGGTAATTTCTTAAAGCTCTTCTAGTAATGTGTACGCTTGTTTATTTATTATCAAATAGGGCAACAAGCTGTTCAATTAGTAGTTGAAGAAGGACGAAAAGTATCTGAAGGATTACAAGGAATTCAGAAAGCAGAAGTAATTGGCTTATGTAATGAAGTGGATGCCCTTAGTAGACAGTTAGCACAAATGTGTCGAAACGGACAGGTTGGTTTATTAATGATTAAACAAGAATGGGTTCATTACATGTTGTTTGTATATTAATTTTTTTTTTTTTGAAAGTAGAAATTTAGAATTTTTTTTCTTATTACTCCTTTACTTTTTTTAGGCAAATACTCCTCAAGCTCAAGCAACTGCCAGAACATTATCTGCTAAATTACATGAACTAAAGAATAAAATCCAGTCGGCCCTCGTCAACAGAGTAAGTGAATATAGGAATTGTAAAAACATCAATATTGTGGGGAGGAATTTTTTAAAAAATAATTACTGTAATATTGTACTTTTTTATTTCTTCATTTTAAACTATTTCTCATAATAATTTGTTTTTAATAAATTCTTCACTGTAAATTTATTCATTTTCTCTTAATAATAAGAACTTACTGTTTCTTATCATCCTGGAAGGACTTGCATATATATTTTCTTTCTTAAATAAAGAGGTGTGTGGGTGAGGTGGGAGATAATAGAAAATGTTTGAGTGTGCATTAATATTATATTAATATTATTCAGAAATAATGATATTTGTTATTTATCTCTAACAAATTAACAATATCAAAGATCATGACATATTTGCAGACATATAAATTTTCCAGCAGTCATATAAGCTTCTAAAAAAAAAATCACGTTCACAAAATTATTACAGTGAAGCTTGGTTATATCGTGATTTTTCGGATCCAAGATCTTGAAGATCGCGATCTGCCCGAGCTTTTTTTACTTCGCGTTGTCAAATGTCATATATTACCCTATTATCGCCCACGATTCCAAGTCGATTTAAAATGGTCATTTCGCGATTACCTACATCATTCAGAGCAATGTGAGAGAATTTTATATTTATAAATATTTATAAATCGTTACCTTTTCAACACTTTGATGGGTTATATTAGCCAAAATCTTCATATTTCTGTTTTCTTACGGTTTGGCGCCACCATCTTGGGATTAGCGGTATTACCCAGTAAGTATTAATTGTAAGTAGCAAAGCGCAAGCAGTTCTCTAAAATCAATCGATTTTCGTACTTTTTGGGCGAAAATATGGTAAATTTTACAATTATACACCTTTTCCAAAATAGAAGGGGTCCATGACCAAATCGCGTTATATCCGAATTTGCCATTTAAACAACTGTGTTATAGCCAAGCTTCACTGTACTTCAAATTTAGTCTGTTTAAAGTCTTTGAATTCAATCCAAACACAAAAAAAAAAAAATTGTATTGTTTAACTGCTTTCTGCAATAGATCCATGATAGATCCATAATTTTTTTTAATTATTATTATTTCTAAATTTTATACATAATTTATAGATAACTACTGGATATAATTTATAATAAATGAAAAACTGTAATATTAATTTGTCAATCCTAAATTAGCTGAAGATATTATGCAATATTAATTTTATCATTTCAAAATAATAATAATAAACCAAAACTTACTCATTTAATAAATCATCTATTTGAATTCACCTGCAATTAATACATTTTAATTTTACATTCATGACCAACTTGATACATGTACAGATGAGATAAAACAGATGCAAAAACACCAAATTACATTTGATGATAGAACTTACAAATCTGTAATAAGAAAAAATTGGTGGCATCATATGATGTAGAAATTAGTCCTTAACTTCTAATAAACTTTATCAAGTTTAAATGCATTTAGTTAATTTTCACTTTTTGTATTTTCAATATTCAGGTTGTTGAAGATTTCATTGACATAACCACTCCGTTGAAACAGTTTACTGATGCTGTTCTAGCTCCTGAAGGTATGTTTGTGATTATCTTAATTACATTTATTTTTAATAATTAGGAAATTCATATCTCAAATGTTCTAGTTGAGATATAATTTAAGTCTTTTGATCATAAAAACAAATGAAAGAAATGGCAATATTTGATGTTTTCAGTTGCTCAAATTTGCTAGCTATCATTTCTTATCAGTGTAACACCTTTCCGTGGTTATCCAGGTGCACAAATTAGCGGAAAATAAGAAAGAGGGAAGAAATCTAGGTGGGAACTGCTTAATTATGGAGGGAATCTAACCCAAGAAAAGGGTCAGAGCATGAAGAGGAATCACAGCAGTTGAAGGGTTAAGAGTAAGCCAAAATGCTAGGCCCATACTTCATTTCGATTGAGGAGCGGTTAAATAGAAAAATGGAAATTTTTATAAGGAAAACTGAGAAGTGGGTCTGGGAATGAAGGCAGAGGGGAAGGAAAATGGTTGGGCAGACTGTTTGTAAACATAGTAAGAGGATGGAAAAGTCACACTCCGAAGGGACAAGGACAAGGAGAGAAGAGGCTGGCGACAGAACAGACTGGTTGGATGTAGGAGGTGATAGGGAAGGGCCAGTTAGGCTAACAATGTGGCTGTTTTTCAAGATGCTCCTCTCACAAAATAAGTTTGAAGACAAGTTATGCATAATCTCTAACAGGAAGACGAATTGAGGACTAAACGCCTACTAACAGGTTAAAATACAAAATGTCAATTTAATGATTAAATCATCAAAATACACATAAATAAATAAAAAAAAAAAATACTTTACCCCAGGGTTTCCTTTAACACAAATTAACCTAATTAATATAAATGAAAATTTAATATTATAACAACGGCATTACAATGAGTCTGAACCATGCAGTGACCATTCAAATGACATAGAATTCACAAGGGATTCTCATTTTGTGACAGTTTGATCATTTTCCAGTCTACACGCCTTGGGGTGGGGGCGTGGATAGTAGCACTTCATGGGATTCACCTAGTCTTCGGCTATCACAGACAGACTAACCAGGTACATTGATTCTCAGGCCTCCCTCTTTCGAGAAAAATAGATCATAAGAGATGAGAAGAGGGAACCTCTTTGCTATACTCTTTGGGTTTGGGGACTTTTCAGCTTGCAGCAGGGGGTTCACAGCGTAGATGACCTTTGATACTATCTTACTGGGCATGATCTTTTCAAGCACTTTGATGAGCATCTACGATTCTCATTCATGGTGATTTTTCACTTCATAGATGGAAAAGAGAAGATCTATATATGCAGGCACTCCCACAGCTATGGTGTAACAAATCGCCACACAATTCCACATGCTGAGCAGATCCCTATCCTATAAGGTCAGACCAGTGCAGCTTCAGTTGCGCTCCTCACTATTTTTGGGTGTTTAAAGAGCAGCAATATCCAGCTGCCTATCGTCTCCAGCTCACAGTATCGTCTCCTTCTCTCTTTTATTTATTTTTTTAGACAAGAGAATCAAACAATCTCTCTTGAAAGTGACTCTGAAATGTTTTAGCGCACATCTGGGTGCACTTTCCTGAGCCAATAAAGTTGGGGGGAAAGGAAAAGGAAAGTGGGATGTAAAAAAACTTGAACATTAAGCTGAAATGTGAATAGAGAAAGAAAGGAATGGAAATGCCATCTGAAGAGGTTAGGTCAAGAAAGATTCTGAAAAACATGGATATCACCTGTGAGAAAAGACAAAGGAGGAGTGAAGATATGTAAAGGGATGCTTAATTCTAGGAATACAGAATATAGAGTCATAGAAAGAATACTTTCTGACAGCGTCATTCCAAGAGATAAGAGAGAAAAGAGGAAAAATGAAGCTAGATGTAAGGATCACTTGAGTCATTACAACAGAAATGCAAATGTTCAAAGTCACTAAGTACAACTTTTTTCCTCATGTTTCAGGCAAGAATGACCAAATTGTCAAATGTCACTTGGGAGGAAAATTATTAATTAAATTTTGATGAAAGTTTTTTGTAATAAGATGAAATTTTTACAACCGAAATCCTCTTTTAAGGTTGATATTGACACTTGCTATTGAAAGGGTTAACCCTTGGTGTGATAGGTGATGCATAATGACTTCTAAACATATCCTATGTCTTCGTCTAAAGGCTACTATGCTTCAGATTGGGTTTAGATCCTAATTAATGAGCTTTTTTTTTATATTATTTATAGACATCTAATTTTATTTTTTAATTTTATGACTTATTAATAAATGGAATGTTCACCTGTATGTTGACACACACAACCTTTCATACCTTCAGTGATAAAACTGATTTTTTCCTCCCTTTGACTGGGTCCAAATGGAGTTGTTATCCTAAAGATTTGATTTCTTCAAGAAAGTACTACATAAAGACGGAAGATATTATTTATACTTGTTGTTTTATACCCTACAAGAGATAGTTACTATTATGTCTGACTTCACTACATAGCTGCAATACATACTTACTTTCTTGAGAGTATTGGTCGATTATGAATGTACACTTGTGGAAAAGGTGATGAGAAATTGATAAACAAGCATTGGTGTCTATTTAAGTATAACCAGTAAGGTAATGAAAGTGTCTTGTTTTTTAAAATCTAATGACAGTAATGTGCATGGATTTAATTTCAGCCATTTACTCATTAATCTTAAAGATTGCTTCTTTACTGTTCTTTAATAACTTTTATTTTTGTACTTAGTTTAATTACTTCCATTTATAAATTATAAATAGAAACAGTGTCTTTGCAAAAAAATATTTAAATTGTGATGTCTTTTATTCATGCTGCCTATAAGGCTATTTCCCTCCTCCTGCGGGTAAGTTTGGGTAATTGTTTTGTAACATCATCACTGCATGACTTAATATCCTTTTAGGGAAGTAATGTATTTTTATTTTATTTCCAATTTGATATATCCTAATTTCATAAAATGCAACTGAATTCATTAATTTTGTTTTATTGTAAATGTATTTTTGGGTTCTGGAAGGAATTTTGATGATGAAATTGATTTTGTTGGCCAGTCAGAGGAGTATAGATTGAAGTTCTTTAAAATTGATGTCGATAGAGAACCTATTTTTAAATTAGGTTTCATTTTCAGTGCAACATTTGAGCCTCCTATCTAATAGGAGTGTTGAGAGTCTTTCCTCAGGTTAAGGTGGTGATACTGACTGCATTTCCCTCTATTAATGCCAAATATGAAAGAAGCAGACTGTCTTTTTTTATGACAGTTAGTTTCCAGATCTGTTTTTCCAAGACACAAGATGCAAGTTTACAAAACACAACTTTTGATAACTAAGTTCTAAATGAGAACTTTATGAAATTAAAAAAACAAAAACAAAGAAACAGTACTTGATTTGCTAACAAAGTATCATTGAGAATCTATTTTATCCATTTGTTATTAGTGGATCATGAAAGCAAACAAGTATGCAGACTTGCCATCATTTCTCGAAATGACTGATGAAATAAAAAGGCCTATATCTGTTATTCTAATGAGAATTGAGAATTCTAAATATTCAGTGAAAATTTAAAAAATTGACTACTTAGTAGTATCATTAATTTATATTTTTGAAAATGTAGGCTATTGAATTTTATTTATTGGATAAAAGTTTTTAGGAATAAATTTTCCTTTTTTTAAATTTAATTCTTGAAATATAATTGATACTTAAAATTAAACTTTTAACATTTGAATTATTTTTCTTGAAATCCATACTTTTTGTTTTAAAATACCATTCCTTTTAAAGCTTTTTATTATTATTATTCTATTCAATTTTTAGGAACTCCAAATCGTGATGTAATTTTTAATGATAAATCAAGAAACTTGCAAGACTTTTCATCCAGAGCTTCTAAAACTGCTAGAATGGTTGCTGCAGGAGGGAGTAACAATAAGAAGTTAGCAGAAGCACTTCTATCCTCTGCAACACAGGCAAGTTATGGCATGGACTTTTTTTTTATTACTCGTATTATTAAGTTAATTAATTCAGATCAAATTGTGCCAAGAGTTAGTAAATTAATTTCTAATGTGCAGCTTTTAGTATTTATTTTGCTTATATTTCCTGACCTTTGAGTAAACGACACAATTTCATCTGTCTCTCAATATAAACAGCTAGTGCAAGATTGCTCACTTCTGTGACTGTTAAGTATCACAGTGTGTATTCCTGCCTTTCTTCACAATTAATTATGAATAGAATGATAATAGTTGTATGAATAGTTGCAACATTACGAAAGATCCTGTAAAATTAGTAAGAAAATGAAGATGTGTGACTGTCCAGATTATTACAGGACAATAGATGTAGCATTATCTTTTACAATTAACATGAAATTTTCCTGAGGCACTTTAAACAAAATAAAATCTGAAGAAAAACATAAAAAAAAATATTAATGGCCGAGTGCACCAAACTTCAATTAACTTTGATGGCTGCAGTGTGGACGTAGCTAAAATTAGCGGGGGGTGCTGCTCCAGAAAAATTTTAGCCTTTGTTTTAAAATTGTGTGAAAGGAAACAAACATGTATAAAAAGAAATTTATCAAGTTTCTGAATAAATTTTCTTTTTATACATGTTTAATTACATTAATACACAATTTTAAAACACAGGCTAAAATTTTTCTGCAGCAGCACCTCCCACTAATTTTAGCTATGTCCACACTGCAGCCATCAAAGTTAATTGAGGTTTGGTGCACTCGGCCATAGGAATATTTAATAATGACAAATATGCACATGAACTTGCAAAACTAAATGGTTAATTGAATGTACGTAACATATCGGTAAATGGAAGTAAACAAAAATAAAAATCTTATAATAGCTGCAAAATGTTAATTTATTGAAAACAGTAAAATAAAAGTTAATATTAGATGACAAAATTTAAAAAAAAAAAGTTAAAGGATAACACGACAGACCTATGCAGGCCCAAGGGCTCACGGGAGGTAAGGCTCCCGGCGTTACTTGACCAACGGGACTAGGTTGAGGTCGGGAGGTCAGCCCGACGCCCGCCTGCCTTTAACTCCCGGGAAAGAAACCCGGTACCCATTCTACAGAGGGCTGGGTAGGCCCTAGGACCTGTTTGGAGGAGAATGGAGCGTGGAAAAATTCCCACTCTCTGCCGAGACCGGGAATCGAACCCGCGACCTCCAACCCGCAGCCAAGCGCCTTACCCACTCGGCTACTGGGCCCACTACGAAATTTAATACACATTTAAAATATATTATTAAAAATCAATTTTATAATTTATTTCCCTATTTTTGATATATAAAGTTATAGTTTATTTAACAAGGAATTGTAAAGCTTTGATTTGAGTAGAGAATCCTCTAAAATTTACTTTGATTTTTGTTAGCCCGTTTAAGTTTAAATAAATAGAATAAAATTTTTAAAAATATATGAATGTACCTGAAGTGTGTTAATAATTTGCTTAGCAATTATTAAAATAGATTTGAAAATTGTTAATCTTATGTATTTGTTCTATAATACTAAATCAATATTTAGTTCATCAACTCCAGCAGTTTTTATTTTTAGGTCAGAATATTTTCAACTAAATATATTTTCTTATTTTTCATTTTTTACATATTACTAAAAAAAAAAAGTATTATTAGTAATTTAGAGTTTTCAAGCAAAATGTTATTAGTAAAATATATTTTTGATGATGAATTGTATTGTCAAGTAAATATATGACTAACAAAACATTTTTTTCCCCTCACAGTTGATGGGGTGTATATTGTATCAAATATTAATATTTACTGACTATTTATATTTATTGCTTTTAGGTCGAAAGTCTTACTCCACAACTTGTTAATGCTGGACTTATACGGATGACTTACTCTGATAATAAGGTATTTTAAATTGTAATTTTGGATTATTTAATAACATTGTAATTCTTTACAAAGAAAATTTAATTGTGTTTTTGTCATAATATTTTTATCAAAAGAAAACAAAAACTCACTTTGTAAATACATTTGTTGAAATTGTTCACTGATATTAATATAAGCCAAGAATTACATTATATATTGTTTGGAATGAATGAATGCGAAACCTAACTCAATATTCACTATTTTGTGTTTCATAAAAAAAAAATATAGGCTGCTGATGAACATTTCGAAAATTTGCGTAAGCAGTATGCTGAAAGTATTCAGAAGATGAGGAATTTGGCTGATGAAGCTACCGATACTGTAAACTTCATTAGAGCTTCAGGTATTTTTTCTCTTTTTATTTGAGTTTAGATTAATCTAAAATTAAAGTAATAATTTTACACAAATCTTTAATTGTTGTATCAAATCATTTCTATAATTTCTATTGATTTTTTGAAATTAACATGAGGATAAAGGGCTGTAAAACTCGGTTCTTTGTTTTCAGAGTTTATTGAAAAAAGCCAAAAAGAATATAGAAATGTGTTCTAGTTAAAATGATAGTTATACGAAGCTGATATTTAATTTCTGATTACCCAGTTCTTTCATATGCTGAAGTTGTTTTCTATTGCATTTGTCATAATCTTATGCAGTGTTCTAAACAATTTTCTCATGCATCAAATTCAATGATGTCCCAATTGAGCAGCATTTATTATTCTTTTGACTGTAAGCTAGTCATTGTATATTTCAGGAAGTTTTGTCAGCAGTATATAATAGAACTAGAATATTCACATGGAAATAAAATTGCATTTTACATATAAAATCTTCAATTTATTGGATTGTTTCATAATTATTGGCCGATTTGGACACAAATAAAAACCAGCAGTAACAGACAAAGAAGTACATTTTATTCAGAAAAACATCTGCCCTCGGCATCAATACACTGTGCCCAACATGCTTTCAGTGCAAAAATGCCACGGTGGCGGAAGCTGGCATCACAGTGGTCTAAAAAAAATCACTAACAGCATGAATCACAACATTCTGGTTAGTGAACCGTTTCCCCAATCAAGAAGTTGTCCAAATGGCAAAACATGTGAAAGTCTGAAGGGGCCAAGTCTGGTGAATACTGAGGGTGAGGGAGGAACTCGTACCCCAAGGCATTGATTTTTTGCATGCTTCCAAAAGACACATGTGTTCGTGCTCCATCATACAGGAGTATTGGACCCAAATGATTGACGAGCGATGGTTGTTTATTGCGTAATTTCTGGTGACATTCGTACAACTGATGGCAGTTCATGGCAGTTGTGATTGTTTGGCCACGCGGCAAAAACTCATAATGCACCACAGTCTTGGCAGTCCACCACACATATCAGAACCTTCTGTGGATGCAAGTTGAGATTGGACATTTGTTTCGGTGGTTCCCCTATACTGAGCCACTGCGCTGTTCACTTTTTGTTGTCATAAAGCATCCGTTTTTCATCAACTGTAAGGATCTGACGCAGAAAGGGAGTGCTAGCCTCACGTGTTTTCCAGATGTCGTATCTGCAGGTGTTTGATGAGTTCGTGTGGAACCTAGGTATCCAGGTTAAAAAACTTGCCCGTAGCTTGTTAGATGTCTGGAATTGTCGCTGGTGATACAGAAAGTTCGGCACTGAGCTCACATACGGTGGACGCTGTTTTTTCTTACACTTTCTACCTTAACTGTATCACAAACAACCGGATGAGGGGCTTCGATGTCAACATCACTGACATGGAATTCTGAAAACAGTCTATGGACAGTTCTGTCACTTGTGCTGACACTGTCATGCTTTATTGACATTAGCAAACTGTTTCAGACACATTACATCCAAGTTTGAATTTGTGCAAAATCACTAATCTTACATCGCAATGCTCCATCACGTCCCAAACTGCTTTGATCTGACTGAAATATCTTTTTCAATGCTGGACTGAACCCATTCACTTTGCAGGGAGGTTTGGTAGTTCCAACTATGATGTGTCCTTTTCAACTGACGCTGCAAGCTACTCTTGCTGGAATTGGCCAATAATTATGAAACAACCCAATAAAATGTATATCCTTATTCTTATTACAAATATGACAAACATGTAGCTTCGACTTACATGTTAATGAACGTATTGATCTGACTTTAGAGTCAAATTGCTGATTAAAGAAAAACAACAACTTTATGTGTAAAAGAGACCTTTAAAACAAAAACAAAAAAACAACTTTATGATCCTTTAACAAAATACAGAAAAAGCAGATAATTCCAAATAGTCAAAATATATATTAAAAAAAGTATAGATATTATTTCAAACTATACAGCAAGATATGTATATGATGTTACATTGTTCTGTAAATTGCTTTTATGCTAATTTTATCTTGCAATTTCTTTTCAGAGGATAATATTTTGTTGCATACAAACCTGTGTGAAGATGCAATTAACCACAAAGTCCCACAGAAAATGGTTGACAATACATCAAGCATTGCTCGCCTGGCAAATCGAGTGTTAATGGTTGCTAAGCAAGAATCAGATAATTCAGAAGATCCTTTATTTGTGAAAAGAGTGAATTCATCTGCTTCTAACCTCCAGACATGTGAGAATTTTAATTAATATTCATTGTTACTTAGAACTTAATATCTAATCTTTGAAGATAGAATTTACAATTTTTCCTGTTAAAGGGATATTGTACAAACATGAAGCTTTCCTAATAATTTTCAAATCAAACATTGAATGTCAATATTTATTTCCCTTCAAAAATTACCCAGATTTTTCTCAGAATCTGTATGTTGGTTCAATGTTAAGTATGTTTTGATAATTTAAAGTTTTATTAATATAATATTAGATAAATGTTAATTGGATAAGTCAATGGTATAGTTGACCTTGATCTTAAAGGGCTGCAGTCAATCTCCTCAATTTGGATTGGAGAGTTTACCAGGTTTTGTCTCTTCTAGACATGCCCAAGGATCAACTAAAATCTTTATAAAATTATGAGATCAGATAGTTCAACTTGCCTCTTGACCTCCATTTTGTCCCCTCGTCAAATGATCACTTGAGCTATAAATTCACAGCTTTTGGGATCTGTTAACCTTTTAAATATTAAGTAATCAAATTTGAACCAGGTTTTATTATTCACATCATTTTCCCTTAAGTTATTTTAATGTCAAAACTAATATGCTCATTGTTAAGTCCTCAAATATGTATATTTAGAAGAAGTTTAAAATTCTGAAAAGTGAAATATATTTAAGTTGTTTTGTTTCCTTTTAATGAAAAAACTTTTTGGTCCTACAATCAATTAGATTCCCCGAAAATTGCCATCTTGGCGTTATTTGCTAATATTTTAACTGTGTATTCTGAATTCTGCATTTAATACTTTTAACAAATATCTCAACATTTGTAGGATTTTTTTTAGTAAATTCTATAAGATGAGAAAAATAGGCATAAGTTTTGAGATGCTACAAGGGAACCATTGATGTATTTCTGATTTATTGCTTTTGATAGGTGTAAGGAAGTTTACTGAGTTTAAAAACGTCAAAATTATCTGGAATTTAAATTCAGATACCAAATCATATCAAGCTCTTATTTGAGCCTAAGATAGAACATTACGACATTAAAGTTCTGACATTCCTGAAATTATATTAACTAATAATTTTTTGACATTTCTTGACATTCTTTTTTTTCTTTTTTTTTTTTGGCTGTTTTACTTTTTCTTGGAGTGGGAGGTAAATTAAGGTCAGGAGATTGTTAATTCTTTAATAGTATTGACATATATATATATTTGATGAGCATCGTGTTTATTGCATAAACTTAATAAAAAAGATCACTATTGTTTTGAAGTAATACATACATTGACCAATCATTTGTTTATTATTGGCAAAGTAGATATTCTCAAGTTGACTAGGTGATGTATAAATAGAGAAGAAGAAAATAAAACATAAAAAAAGGGAAAAAAAAGGAATTTAATATTTAAAAAAATAATAATAAATTTATTTTTTACCTTTAAATAAATTATAACAACATTTCACTATAAATATCTTCTTTACTGTACAATATTTCATTCCATTTTAGCAAAAGAACTTCTTATCCTCACATGAAGAAGTTCCTTGTTAAAATGGAACGAAATATTGTACAATAAAGAAGATATTTATAGTGAAATGTTGTTATAATTTATTTAAAATATATATACAGAGTTTGAGATGATTTTTACCTTTGCTTTTATTTTTTCACAAGTTTCTTAGAAAGCCAGCTTGGTAAAAGAATAATTTTATCAAAATAATTACCTTGATTATTTTTGTAAACTTAGTTTATATTAATATCTGAAGTGATGATGATTTCTCTATATCTGGTCTTTAAATGATACTTTGGTTTCAGCATTGCCCTTGTCTTTATCAGGTTGGCTTAGAAGTGGACGTAACATCACTTATTTTTTTTAATTTTTTTACAAATGTAGTGGAGAGTCTTTTTTATGCATTTGGGTGGGGTTAAAATTGAAATTCCTTTTCTTCTGGCATTTAAGACTACCTTTGATAATTAAACAAGAAAAACGATGGAAATGCACAATCATTTTTACTTTTTCTTGTTAGATTTAATGCATGTTAAACCTTCTTACATACCTTTGGTATTTACCATTGATAATTCTGTCTGCCTATTTTAAACTTTTAAGCCTGCCATTTTTTTTTCTCCATGTTTTTTTTTTTTTTTTTGTCTTTCCTTCATCCCTTCCATTTCCTTAATTGTAATTCTTTCAGTGTTTTAATAGTGCTGCTTCTACATTTTTCTTCTTTATCCTCTACTGAATACATTTCGCTACTTTAATCTGTTTCCTAATGATGCTCACTAATTAAATGGAAGAAATGGCATTCTCTAACCCTTGACTAACAGTTTATTATAAAATCACTTCCTTCATAAAAATCAAGAACCTAGAGATAGGGAAAATTCAAAAAATGATGATTATGAAACTTGAGCCAACTTTATGAAGTGAGACGATGCTGGATTAAAACATTGCTGACATGAACTATTTCAAGAAAAATCCTCATCTCTTCTATCCTGTTTTGTGAATCATGAGTCATTCCCACTTAAGATTCAGCAATTAATTTTACTTTATTTCTCATTATTGCTTCATGTATTACTAAAATTTGCAATAATTTTGCTTTGAGTGCATTGTTATGCTATATTTCATGCTACTTGTGTGCTTAACTGCAGTTATTAAAGGTACGTCACTTGCTACAACATTTATTTAGCTTGCATTATAAAACACATCTGCATGGAAACATTTTTATAACTTTGTTCATCTACGTAATTGTCAAACAAAAGCTTAATATTTTATTGTTTTGTTATTTATTTACAAACAGCACTGCATAACATCATTTTACCAATCTTTTAATTAAAAGTAACACATATAAGAGTAAATGAAAGAATTAAAGTTCTAATATTTGACACATTAATGATGTGGATTAATATGAATATCTCCAATATGTACATGTTTGTGTCAACTACAACATAAGATATATTCTTATTTCCTTATATGATAGTTGTATTCAAAATGAACTATGAAACCTCAATTGAAAGCTATCTGTCCTGAAGATAGTCTGCTGCATAATTCTGATGATAGACATACACAATAGCTACAGAAAGCAAGGGGTGAAATTGATAGTCTTAAAAATCTAAAAAGTTTCTGTATAAAAAATTTGTGTTGCCCAAATTATTGTATGTCATGTATATATTATAAATATAGACCAGTATAAATACATAGGTAACATGTATATTGATGTGTGGTCGAAAAATAACAGAGACTAGCGTCCGTGTTACAGCTTAAGATGCACACACTTTATTTACAATTTATTTATAGTTTATATATATATATGTTTGGTGGATTCTCAAGATCTGCTCGGAGCTTCCTCTTCGGTTGGTCATTGGGAGAGAGAGCTAGTCATGTAGTTGATTGGCCTCCCGGTTCAGCTAATCACAGAGCAGATTAACTGACCAATCCAGGAAGGTTTTCAACTTTGCATCAATATTTATAGTATGCTGATTTGGGCTTGTAACTGGTTAAGCCCTTTGATTTTTATAGCATTCATTCGTTTATCCAGGCATTCAATTGAAAATATCTTTTTTTGCTAGAAGCATTTTTTGGAAATAAAAAGTGTAATTGATGTTTTGCAGTACTGTTTAAGCAATGATATTGTCATTTAATTTGTGTAATTATCAATTTGAGCTTTGATTTTTGTTCAGTTGATGTCATTGCTTCCATTTTAAAATTTATTTTTCATTTTTTTCTTTACTTTCTATATATGCTATTATAATTTTCTTATTTCAGTGAATTTATCTTTATTACTATCGTTTGTTTTGTTTAAATTATATGTTTATCAATTTATCATTTTCTTTTTAAGATGTGAAACTTGAAATATTGAGCTTAACCTTGTAATATTTCAGAATTGAGAAGTCTATAACGAAAAGTAAATATATTTTATAGAGACAGAAGAAAGCTTCCTTTCTCTGTCCTAGAAAAAATTGAGCATTTATACTTCCATCATTTCTTTTCCTGCCCTTCTGCTACTTTTATAAGTAGAATTTGTGAAGTAATTCACAATAGTTTGTAGAGAATACTGAAAGGTAAAGAGTTTTATTTCATAAAATTTCATTTCTTACAGATTTTCAAAATCTTTATTCTTACAACTCTTCCACTTAAATTTTTTATCGTATCTTTTCCATAATGCAAATTTTCTTGCTCTGAAATTCAACTTTTTTCAAAAATGATAATAACCTTTTAAAAGCAAAATTGATGAATTACTTAGATCAAAATTGATATATTGTTTTGGATCACTGATTTCAGTCATGAAATTCCTCCTTAGAATTTTGATTTGGAATTAATCTCAAGAATATAAGTGAATTTAGGAATACTTATTTCCATGTTTCCAACCATTCTGTTTCAAGGATCTTTTTGCAGTTTTTTTCATTCAATTTCCACTTTCAGTTCATTGCACAGCTATTATTTAGGATTTGTAGATATGTGTTTTTTTTAAAAAAAAGTACTGAAGGCTGCGACAAAAAACATTTTTTTCTAAAGGATTTAAGGATTCAGCTACACTAAAAAAAAAAAAAAAAAAATTTTTCATGAACTTTAGGTTCTGGGGACTTGGAATTGACATGATTTTCATTAAGATTTTAAAATTTCATCTGCTAACTAATGTAAATGTTCAAATTCAGAAGAGACAATTAACAAGAGTAGATTAATTGTTTTTCTAGTTTGTATTTGATTTATTTGAATCACTTGATCTACAGAGATGTTTTCAGTTCACCTGGAAGATGGCCTACTAATCTGATTTTTTTGTAGCTCAGTAGCCTAATTCTCTTAGATAACCAGTCTGCTCTCTCAAAGGACTTAAAACTTTCCAGTTTATCAACTCTCAGTTGGCTGACCATAGCCTTATTGAATTGGTTGAGAAGAATCAGTTTTTCTCATTTGGTGCCAGCACAGTTAAGAATTCATGGCAATGAAATTGCTAATTCGTTCATTCTACATAGAATCAGGTAAAATTTTCATAGGTCCAGAATATATATGATGTTAAATAGTAAATGAAGAAATTAAAAACTGAACTAGGACAACCACAAGTGAGACCTTGAAAGAATTTTCAAAATGTAAAGTTTAGCAGATAATAAATTGAGATAAATCACTGAATTCCTAATAAAAGTTCATAAATTCCTGTAGATAGAAACATTTCCCCAACAGATTTCATTAGTTAATTAGATGAATTTTATAGGCTCTACTATCTATCGATCCATCATTCATTTCATTCATTTTTGTGAAACAGTAACTTGAAAATACAGGTTCTTTCTAGCTTAGTGAAGTGATGAATTCTTGTGATTCTAAGTTTGGGTTGTCACTGGAAATTAATTAGTCAGTTATTTAATTTAGAGTTACATTTATGATTTTTTTTTCAAGCATTATTGCATTGATATCTGTGAAACGAGAAACTAACTAAACTCTGATCATTTTTACAGGTGTTACACCTATGGTTCAGGATGCTAAATCAGTTGCAATGAACATCAATGATCATGCTGCCGTCAGCAGATGGAGGGAATCAAATCGAGCAGTAAGTTTTAATCCTTTACATTTCATTTTGATTTTTTTTTTAATGCTAGTATTAATATTTTACTAATATAAAGATATAGTTGTAATTAATCTTTGCTGACATTATGAAATTATAACTATTCTGTTAAGGATTGACAAGTTTCCAAAATGCAATTACATTCTGATTTACAAATTGTTATTTACTGTTCTGTTATAAAGTTATAAATTTAATATACAGTATATGAGAATGATGAGATTTATTGTTATTCAAAACAAACCTTAGATTGATTGGAACAATAGAAAATTGTGAAGGATCAATCAGATATTGCATGAAAGAATATGTTGTTTGATGTTCAGTAGTCCTTCACTTTGACATCTCTGGCCAAATTGAAAGTTACAAAATGGAGATGCTGAGTTCTGAGTTATCAGCATTTGTTTGCCAAATGAAAAATCCAACAAAGATGAAAGAATTTTGGTACAGTTGAACACAGATTTCTAAGGATGACTTCTCATTGTTTAGCCTGTTTTTAATGAATTCAGTCCTTTGGAAGATAAGGCTTACATTTTTAGCTTTACAAGTTTCATTGCCATTGAAACCTCACTTGGAATGAAACTTACATCTTTGCTCTCTCAATAGAAAGTGACAATCATTAAAATGCCTATCATAATATGATACTTAGTTTGGAAGGAAATTGAAAATTGCAGATTAAAAAGGTTATATGTAAATGAAAGAACACTCCCACATATACCCACACATGTTGTATTATGAATATAATGAACAATAATACAAGAAGTGCATTGAGAAGATTAAATGAAAACCTTCCTTCACCATTGCATTGACAATCAAGTAATCATGATCTTTTTCTAAATTTAAACCGAGCATGAATGAAAGTATCAGATGATTTGTCTCCAGGTGGTCCTACAGAAAAAGGAAGTATCACTTTCTTTGATTCTATTATCACTGAAATATTATTTTTACCAAAATTAAATTTTCTATCTTGGATTTTTTTCCCTGTTAATGATAAATCCAGGTGTAGCCATTTATCAGCAGTTAATATTCATGAAGAGAGAATGAAACTGTTCAGAGTCTAATGCTTTATTACATTCTCTTCTCCATTATTAACAAGGAAAGTCTTCATGATGTTATCACTAGCACTTGGTTGGATACGAGACAAAAAAAGGGTTTAGATGTAATACATCCAACAAATGGATTTTTTTTATGAAATGCCCTTTAGAGCTAATGAGCATTTTCCAAGCTTACTTGCTTATATTAGCTTCTATAAGATTATCCAGACAATTTCTCTGTTTTAGTTATCAAAAGTCTCCCTCTTCTGTCTTCAAGGTATACATTTTAGATTATTATATAACTTCTCTTCACAGTATTTATGCTGCATTTTATGGGCATCTACATCAATTGTCTGTCATTATCATTTGGTTACTTCTCTCCCATAAATATCTACATTTAATATTTACAGAGTAATAAACAATAATAGACTTTTTGCATTCTAATACAACAATCACAAATGCCATCAGACACATTATATCAGAGGCCTATGAGATCCTTGGCATCCTGGCATAATCAGTGACACATCCATCTCTGCTATTCCCCCCTCTCTTGGAGTTAATCTCTTTTATCCATTATTGTTACATTTAGGTAAATTAATTTTGTTGTTTGTTGATCATTTCCATGATCCAGAAAAACTCAATGTACCACCATTCAGTTTGCAATCAACTCAACTTTAAAATTACCTTCTGTCTTGATGAGAATGTATCTATTTTGATATCAATACAAGAGCTGCTGTAGAGCTCAAACAAAGATGAGAAAGACTCGACCTAGATCCATACCTTCAGATAGATTTATTTTGTTTACCATTACTTATCCTTTCTTATCAATGAATTTCCATGTGTCTTTGTTCCCTTTTAGATATTAATTTCATTTGAAATCAGGAAGTATTTTTACTGTTAACCCTAGCTATTCCTCAAAATACACTAGCTTGTTAATAATGATAAAGGACTTTCATAAATAAATCTTAGATCTTCCCATGATCCAAAATTCAGATTAAGCATTTTTTCATTTCCCTAACTCCGAGAACTATCTTTTTACTATCTTTTTACAAACTCTAAAAGTTTGCTTTGACTCCTTTACGTATATATATATATTTTTAATTCCAGCTAATAAATGCTGTAGGTCAAGTTAAACAATCTGTTGCTCCGGAAGAGCCACCAGAAGTTCCCCCACCTCCTCCTTTGGAACGTTTGCAGATTAGAGGTAAACAGAATGCAGCTCAGGATGAATCTGCATTCTTTTTCATTTCTTTTCTAAAATTTATTTGAAATTTCATGTAATATAATTTATCATTTCAGATGAACATAGTTCGCTTCTTGCTTTTTAATTATAGATTTGCATCATCCTCATCATCATTATCATTTTTATTATTATTATTATTTCATTTTTAATTCATTTAATAATTCTGAAATACCTTTCTGAAATTTTAATGTAAAAAATTTTATTTTTAAAAAGAATATTTATTCATGAACATCGTTTAGAAATCCTTATTTAATATCAGAGTTTGTTTGTGAGTAAGTTTGATTTGAGGAATAATTTTAGGAATTGTATTGGATACTAGAATTGCATTAAGCCACTGAATATAACCTAAGTTTTAATGATGTATGGAAACTTTAAATTAATTCGAAAAAGATTTAAATAAAAAATAATAATACAAGATTTTCACATGCGTTAACCTTTGGGTTTCAAAATTTAATCTTCCTTCTTTGCTACAATTATAAGAAAATTAAATAACTAAATTAAAAATGTAGCTATTTTTAAAAAATTTAAATAGAGTAATAGGAAATATAAATATTTCAGTATTTTTAAATCATTGTCCTTGCTTGAAAACTAAAATTAAACAGATTGTGCAGTTTTCACAGTGTCACATTTTGACTTGGCTGCCACAATCTCATGCCAGAGTCGATCCAGCTCACACCTGTCGCTTGACTGCAGATATCTCTGCATGAGTGAAATTGTACATTCATCCTTCCTGTACTTGGCAGCATTCAATGGTTGCAAGAGCAGTCTGGGTTAACGGTTGGGAAATATGGTCAGTAGATGTTGCGAATGCTTGTCCAATCAGAAAACTGTAGGTCAGATGACAAGGATCTAATCCTTGCAACTTACCCCTGTTACATTTACTTTGAGAAGCACCACATTCCTTTCCTGCAGCATGCAGAACTCCAACACCTATAGCACTGCAGAAACCGGTGGAGAAGAGGGCACGAGTCTCCTTAGGGATTCTGTATTTCAGAAAACTTTTTAGAAAGCGCCTCATTTTTTTCCAGCACCTTGAACATCAAAGTTGCATACTTAGACAGTCTAAGTAAAGTACATAATTGAGAAATCTTTGTGAAAGCCATCTTGCTATCCTTGGAATTTTGATATGTCTCTGCCCGTCAATGTTGCCTCCAATTGTATTACAGACTGAATGTGATTTTCTCGACTGCACTTGCTACTGAGAGATTGTACAGTATTTTCAATGAATGTTAAAAAGTATTTATTTAAAAATGCTTGAAACAACTTTCAAATACCAATTTCATATAATAAAGATTGATAACATTTGTTGCCATGCCCTGCTTCAGTATTTGATTTTAATAGCTGGACTTAAGCACTAAACAGCTTATTCCTTTACAGTGTTGAATGAACATCAGTTTAACATTCGTTGGATTATTTCCATTTATTCTGATTTTCATTATATTTTTAAAACACTTTTGTTTTTAATCCCTATTAATGTTCCAATCTTTCAATACTTTAAACTTAACATCGAAGAACTAATGAAACATTATATTATATTCCTAATGAATATCAAAAGCTGAAGCAGAAATGTCAAGTGTAATAAGCTTAGACTAAAGAAATAAATAAACCATCTTAATTACTCCAACCGATATTTCGTCTTTAATTCAACATTAAGACTTCTTCATAGGTTTTACATCATAAATCATAAGAGAATAAACATTATCTAAATTGAAAAGAAACATTACAAAAGAAAACAATAATAACATATCAAAGTATAACAGACTATTGTTATAATAATACCAATAGCAACATATCAAGCCTTTGTTACATATAATACAGAAATAAAATAATACAAAAGTTTTGGAGAAGGGAGGGTTAATTATAAGTAAGGGTCAGGTGTAATGTTACTTACAAGAAGTTGGAGAGATGGTCTGGTTTTTCTGTGACAATTCACAAGAATTTTCAGAAGTTCAGGGAAGAGCAGTATGAAGGCCATATGTAACCACAATTTGGCTTACATTATGATCATCACTAGAAACATATGGAATTTGTGCCAAAGTCTCAGAAATCTGTCGAATTTTTCTAACAATTTTTATTTTGTAATCCAATTGTTAAGGCATGTGAAAAGAAATTGAAAGTTATATATAAAATTGGGTGAATGGAGAGATGAATGTAAGTGAATGATTGTATATTAATTCAGACTTTTTTTTCTTCAGTTTATTTTATCATCTAAAAAAAACTTTTGATATCTACATATTTTAAACAGTTAATTTCAATTCTTCAAAATAGTTTGCATTATGTTAAATAATTTAAATTTTAGGTTAGGCTTTTGTTAGCTTACTACATTGCAAAAAAAATAATAAAAGTAATTACGAAGTAATTGAAAATAATTTACACTTATTTCAATTTGAAATTCATTTGAAAAAATTTAAATGGATGTTAGTTTTATATATTATTCTTTATTTAACCAATAACATGCAGCTTTTCTTATTCTAGTTATATAGCAATAAACTGGCCAAAAGCTCATTTGATTTTCTGCTAAAATTTGCAATGAATAAACTAGTTTTGAACTTAACCAGAATAAAACTGGATGATGTTCCTGAAAGTACAGGAATTTATAAAACGTTATCCTTACCTTAAAAATTAATAATGGAAGGTAAATAGATCTTGAAGTCATAGGTTGAATATGGAGTGGGGTATTAATCTATCAACTGCCTTTGTTCATTAATCTTTAAGAAGCAAAAAGCATTATGGTATGCACATTTGCTTAGCTTAGCACTTTTGCTTAGCTTGAACTTTTTAGGAACATCATCTATTTTTAGAATTGGAAAGTGCAGAATCTTTTATGTTGTCTTCCGTTTATGTTTATTTGCAGCTTAGATATAACATTTTTTTGTTCTTTAGAATTAAATGTTTTATTACAAATTTGCTTGTACATTAGTGTGTGTTTTTAATTAATTTTCTCTTTGAAGATTACTAAGCAGCTTCTAATGTAATTTTTTATTTTTGCTACTGAATCTCTTCTTCATTATTATTATTATTATTTTTAATTCTATTATGCTTTAACAAATGAAGGAATTTATAGGTGTAGGCTTAAATTGAGTATTATTTATTAAAAATCTTCTGGGATCAGTAAATATTTTTGTTTTCCATTGGAAATGATGAACTGGTCATGCCTTTCCTAACTTTCAGTACTACTGAAGGAGAATTTAATCTAATGTTTAAAACATCTATAATATAAATAAAACTTTACATTAATTTACAATAAATTTTTTTATGTATATTTATTTTCTTTAATCTGTGTTCCTGGAGTTATTATGATCATCACCAGCGTAGGTAGAAACAAAATAAAATGTTGAAACTTAATTTACCTGTAGTTTAAAAAGAAAAAATGAACGAGATTAAAAAAACAAAAAGAAAAACATTGGGTCTGAAAAACTATTCATAACTTCTTTGTATATAGTATCATTGAAAAAAAGGAATGCTGTTTTTTCTTTTAAAATATCAACGTTAAATATTTAGAATTGACTTTTCTTTTTTTTTTTTAAATAATCTTAATAACAAAATTGTTCTGTGAAATTTACTTCAAAATAGTTTAATTTTTTTGTTTTTGCTTTTAAGTTCAGGTAGTTTATAAAAATCATTTTTCAGTCTTACCAAAAGAAAAAAAAAAGATCAATTGTGAAATGTCAGATTAATGCCGTGTCTCAAAAACAATTGTAAAAAGGAGAGACAGTATTTTTTTTTTTAAAATTATAGAAATTGAAGATACAGATAAAAGAAAGCAATTGTATGGCAATTGTTAACACAACATTTGACAGAATGAGATTCGAGTCCTTTTTCTATTTTCTATTTATGTTTTCATGTGGAAACAGTTATCAAGCAAAATGCAACATTGATTCACATATGTGAATTGAGAAATTTCCATTCTATTTTCACATGGAAAGAGTTATCAATCATTCTGTTGTGGTTCCTGTCGTGTGTTGTCAAAGTATTTTTGTGTCTTTATGTTTTTGTTTTAATCTTGATAAAAATTGTAGTTTATTAAGAATTCTTAAAAAACAAAGTAAAATATTTTTTTATTACGAAAAATCTTGTACATGTTCTATGAAATGTTATGATTACATCCTTTAAACATTTTGTTCACTCTCAAAACTAAAATTTGGGCACTACACCATTTATCTTTATATTTAACTTGTTTTACGCTTTTATTAGCTCAATTATTCTTCAATTATTATTTTTTTTTTTTTTTTGGCAGTTGCCTGTTACTCCACCAGGCAAACTTCATAATATGCATATTTTCTTTTAATGAAATATCATCTATTCATCACAAATTCTCCATTACTTACAATATTTCGGAGGCCTCATCGGCCTCCTTTCTCAAGTTTTACACAAAAAAGGGAAAAGAAATCCACCATATCTTCTTCCCAAACAACTAAAAACAAACAACAATCATGAATTTGGAATTCTAATATAACAAACACAAAACGTGATGTGTAAAACTTCAGAAAGGAGGCCGATGAGGCCTCCGAAAAATTGCAAGTAATGGAGAATTTGTGATGTAAAATAAAGAAGTTTAATAGTATTAGTTAACCAAAATTCATCATGAATAAAGTAATCATCTATTCACTAATTGTTTACTTTGATACCAGTTCTCTTCTTTTGTTATTGTGTTTCTTTCCTATTTTTGGATATTGTGGCTTCTTGATATTTATCATTAGTGCCTGCAGTTCCATATGCTAATACCTGGAAGTGAATGATGCGAGATATTCAAAGATCGAAAGTGGACAGGATTCTTGAAGGATGAATTATAATAGTATTTTAGCCTTTAATAGAAATAAAATTCATGTTACTAACGAATAACTAACATCCTCAATAGTTTTCTATAGTTTATTTATTTTCTTTCACTCACATTTCATTTATCCTTAATATTTTTTAATTATTTAATTTCCTTTATTTTTTATTTAATTTGATTTCTAATTTTTCTTTTTAAGACTTTGTAAAAATCAAATCCTCAGATAGGTTCTTTTCTTTATGTCTTTGTTTCTGTTTTAACCCAGCAAGAAAGAGAAAACTGAAATAATAAATTTAGAATATTGTATATCACTTATTTGCTATCCTGAAAATAAAAGTTAGAAATGGAAGAAATGAGAACAGTATTCAGAGGAGAGAGGGAAAAGGTCATTTCAGTCTTAACTGTTTTAATGGCAAGGACTTTTTCTTTTTTAATCTGAAAGAATTAGTTTATTTGACCTTGAAGAAAACGTTGTTTTAATTTATTTGTAAATAATACTTTATGAAATTTACATTAAGTGAGAAATATTCTTTTTTTTTTTATCCTCTTCTTTGCTTTGCTTATAAGTGTTGTGAAAAAAAAAGGATGTAATATAAACTCTATAGTCACACAGAACGATTGGAAAATCTACAAGTTATTAACAGGCAAAATTGAAATTGTTTTACATCTTGTGTTTCCAGATAAAACATTGTCATGGATGTAGATATTATTTTTGAGATATGATTTTTGTGTGCTAAACTTGAGATAAGCTCTAGTTTTTGAGATTTGGAAGAAAAACTTGCTTCCTTATGATGGTTTCTTTCTGTAATTGAAAAACTGTCATTCATCCTAATCGTAAGAACATTAAAAAAAAAAAAATGGAGGGGTCTGAGAGGTAACAGCCAGCAGAAACAAAGTTATCAACATATCAGTAGAATCTGCTTTCAAAATGACAGACAGTATTAATTGATTGAGAACATACTCAGAATGCTGTGCCTATTAATTGTACTAGCCTACTGATTTCATGTGAATCTAATACTTCTATAGACACTTAATGTATGAAAGTTTTATTATTCAGGCAGTACAGTTGGGATTAGCTTAACTCATAGAAAAAAAATGATAAAAATACATAGACCTCTACCAGAACTGAGGCTTCGTGGTACATGATGAAGTGGTATCTTCATCATGCAAGCTGAACTAAAAGGTGTGTAGAAGGAGCAAATTCCTGAGCCTTCTGCTGTGCTGTGTTGTACAGTATTATTTTATATCAGTAATTAGCGGCACCTAGGTTACAGTTTGCCTATAAAACATAGGGGACCGCTCTTGCTTTTATGCTTGCTGGATGGCACTCTCTGTAGTGGCCAAATGGTTAGAGATATTAGAATGAAACCTTCACCATTGTGTACAGCATCAAAAAGTAGGTGACCATGTCCAAAAAATCAGACCTGTAGGACCACTCCCTGACTGGATTTTGGAGGTCAAAAGTGGTTGCGTCCAATAAAGAGGAAAACCGCAATAGACATTCCCCCCTCCCCCCAATATCAACCCTTCTGAACACATTTTGTTTATAAAATTGTGCATATTATGGGGCCGCTTTGCTTTTGACACTGTCTGAAAGCATTAATTTATCTTATTTCTTGTCGGAATGAATTACATATCTAATAACTTGTTGAAACTATGCATAAAAATTGTATTTTACAATATATGCAATTGAATTGTTTTGTCTATAACATTAAAATAAAAAGATGATTAAAGTACTCATCTGAACATCATTGTTGGTTGATAATTTCTGACTTTTAGAATATTAATCTGATCAAACCATTGCTTTTTAGTGATAAAATCTAAATGTGAACACGCATTCTGAGGAAAATTACAATAATTTGGATTTTCCAATAATTTTAAAGTTCTTTTTTTGTTATTCTTGCATTTTTTTACAATTTAAAAAGTCGTATCAAAATTTTTCAAATTTCAGATTCTTTCAGTAATTCAAAATTAAGATATTAAAAGATATATTTTACTGAAAATTTACAAAGCAATATCTTTGATATTATGATTTACTTAACTATATAAGGTTTTTAATTTTAGTCAGTGTTATTAGACTATTTTTTTTTTTTTTTATCTTTAAACCATAATCTTTAAATCTCACTTCTATTTTACTAAAATTAAGTCATTTAAAGAATAAGTTAATTTTATCTTAAAATTTTCTGATTTGCTGGGTTAAACTTTTTCTTATCTTATTTCTTAACTTTCTTTCATTGCCGTTTTTTTTAGAAAAGCCACAATCTGCACCTCCTCCACCAACGCTGCAGGACTTAGATCTTAGTGAAATTTTTAATGTGGACTTTAATGAGATATTTACACAGACACAGGTTCAAACTCAGTATCAGGGCATTCAGCTGCCCAAAAGAGGTAGATTTGTTTTATGTTGAGTGATGTCATCTTCCCCTCAAAACTGCTGATTTAACTAGGAACTTAACAGTGAATTAATCAAGGTTCGTTTGCAATTTCTAAATGCTGGAATTTCAGAAGACTGTTTTCCAGAATTGCAAAAGTATGGAATTGAAAAAAAAAATAAGATCTAATCAAATTTTAAGTTTTAAGGAAAACTGAAATTAAATTAAGATGTTTTGTAGTGAGTTAGATGTTGTACGTATTCAAGAACTTAATGATTACAAAACTACATAGTTTTAATCAGCTCTACATTCGATCCTTGATTTACACAAAGAAATTGTTACAAATATAAATCGGCATTGTTTGAATTTGCATTGTTTACACACTTAGTGAATTTTAAAAATAAGGTGAAACAGAAAATATTCATTTTTGAATGCGTCTGGAAAAAGTCTTCAAATTTCATTTGCTTACAAGCCCTGATTAATTAAATAAATCATCTGTGACATTATTAACACAGTGCTTTTTTGTTCTTTTCTTTTTTTCTGAAGAAAAGAATTACATTTTTTTTTTCGTATTTATTTGTGCTGAAAATTAACAATTGCCTGGAGTGTTAGTGTCACTGTTATGTCTGTGAAATAGCATGTTAGTTTTTAAAGTTAAAAACTAAAATAGTAATTAATCAATATTGTTTTTCCAGAAAGAAAAAGAAATCCTAATAATACAAATATGATGAACAGTTTTTTTATTTTTAGTTTGACATTTGAAAATATATCATTTATATATTTGACTTTATTATTTTATCTTTTCATATCAGGAATGCACACTTCCACTAGGTTCTCTTCAAGTTACTGACGTTTCAAATTTATTGTTCACCTTGCCTTCATTTAAATTTTTTTAGCTAAATTATAAGCAAAATCTAAGAAGTCAAGCAATTTACTAGGGCTGATTTAAAATTTGAAAATTTTCACAGTAGTTCTAATATCAGTAGTAACAATTGATAGGCATTACCAGTATTACAGCTGATGCAATAAAAAATTGAAAAAAATATCAGTACCTGAAAAGTCATTTAAGCTATTTAATTTTGATGAATTTTTCATTGTGAATGATTAAAATTTCTTCTGCCTTTTGTTTTTCCTGTAGCTACAGCTAGTTATTTACATTTGCAAATAAAAACAAAATTCTGAAACTTAGATATACAGTTCGTTTTCGAAAGACAGACCCACCACTGGCGGATGATTTTACTCCGCAGAGGGGTGATACGCTGAGATGGATACTTTCCTAAGAAATTCTTTTAAACATTTTTGCTTTTAAGAAAAAAAATAACGGAGGAGTATTTTTGCAATATTATTTATTCTTTCCATAATTCTTTCCCAGAAAGCGCAAATAGAACACAGCTACTAGTAAACTAACACTATAAAAAGTAAAAAGTAAACATCTCCTCTTTATTTCTCTTCACCGCTATTTTAATGAAATCGAAGGAGACCTGACGCATGCGCAAATGCGCTGAAGGTTCTCGTAAATAAAAACGAACACTATATATTTATATATATAGCGAATTTTCTATGTATTTGAGTTAGGATTAGACAAATTAAAAGTCTAGACTTATACACTTAATTTTATTTACTTACAAAACTTGAATGATTATATTTTATTTGGACATTTAATTTATTGTTATATTAAACAAGAGTAAACTGAAGATTATTCTAAAGATAACATAACCTGAAGGATGACATAAGTCACATGATGTCTGGTGATTGTATAATTTGAAATTTTAATTTATAAAAATATGCTAAATGTTTTAGACGAAGTCTTGATCGATTGAAATAAAAATTTGTCAAAAAATAAATAGCTTTTATGACTCTTCCTGTAATTATACTATAGTTAATAATCACTCATTAAATAAAAACTTTTGTAATAGAGATTATTTTTAATTACGGTCTCAAAATTTATGTTAATCAGTTAGGAAATAAATCAAGCTCGTCCTATTCGTCTATTTTAATTAAGATAATAAGGGATCCAATCGCCAACTTTGTTTTTGATTGGCTCCAACTTTCAGTACCATGGATTTCCTTTCCGTGATAAACAAATAATTGTGTCAACACTATGAACACCACAATTGGATCAAGATTGGGAGTTCAGCTATTAATTCTTTGCTATCACTTATTCTTTCAGAGTTAAACCTAAGCTTAAAAAAGAATATTCTTCCCTAATTCATTTTTTTTTTTATTATTTTATTTCTCTATTACTTATTTCTCTTCTTTTTCTCCTTTTATACGGAGATTATCCCAACTACAAATATTCATAGTCTGTATAAATTTTGTCAAAATTGATGATAAGTTCAGATCAAACAATAGTAGGTGATGTAATTATTTGTCATCCTGCATTTTGCTTCCCCCCCCCCCCTTACCTTAAGTATTTCTTGAAGTAACTTTTGCTAAATAAATTACTATTCAAAAATTTACTGTTATAATTTGCCATTAATCAAAAGTATAGTAAAAATAAATATTGGTTTTATTTCTGTCACCTTTCCAATTTAAGGAATCTAATCTTATTGTTTCTTTCTTTACATTAGGTTTTCTTTGTTATTTTCTTTTGGTGATGAAGGACTTTCAAAATGAGAGTGCACTCTTCCATTTCCTCATTCAAAAAACTAAAATGTTTATTGATACAGATATCCACAGACATACAGACTTAAGATGTGAACAAACCCAAACATACACAGCAAAAAAAAGATGTTATTAAATGTTTAAATGATTAAAAACCAATATGGAATTCTTCATCAGAAGAGATGTGATGAGGAAATATATATTGGGTTTTGAAACATGTAAATGTTTGGTAATGTTTCACTTTATATCAATTGATGTATCAATGGGGGGGGGGGGGAGTAGAGGTTGTAAATCCTGCTCTGCCCCAATTCCCTCCATTGATTCAAAAATGGAAAAAAATCTAGGAGTTTGGACTGTTTTTTTGCAACCCCCACCCTTCGTAAAAAATACAATATTGCTTTTTTTTTTTTGGTTGAATAACTATCATAACCCCTCCCATTCCAAAATCCTGGATACGCCTATACTTCATATGTTTGTGTATGATTCTTTAATTTATCTGAATATCTCCATTGCACATATTAATTCGATTGGATGAATCTAATTTTTGCTAATTATTTGGAAACTATTACCATGCTCTTACTGTTGCTCTTGAAATGTAGATAATTTCTTCCTTCTATTGTTATTATCATGTTAAGAATGCTTTTAGTATTAAGTAGATCTCTATATTTGTAGTATGTTTGTATACTATAAGAGCAAATAATTATGCAAAGAATAATGAAGAGGTGTAAGGTATCGCTATGTATTTAGTGATACTAATCCCCCCCCCCTTATCTTTTCTTTATTATTAGTATTTTTTTAATGAATAGATAGTTAGCATATTTTCAAATATCCATAGATACTTTTATAGTGAATTCAAATCCTTAAATTAAGTCCTCTTCTCCAAAAGAAAGACAGAAACTTTTACAATATTCTGTAATTTCTTTTCCTTCGGAAAGTAAAGTCTTTAACAATTCAGAAATTTTGAGATAAGGAATGTTTTAATTTAATAATAACTAATAAGCAAAAACATTACTAATCAGGAAAAGATTTACTTTTACGTAAATCCTTTATTTAAAAAGTAAAAAACCCAAAAAAGAAAATTGTTGCATGCTGCATGTAACAGTAATTATATAAGATATTTTTTATGTTTATATATTGTTATAAACATTTTTTTTAGAGTATTAGAAAGCATCACATAAAAAAAATAGAAATAAAATATTTGAGAATATTTCATATTCAAATAAAAATTAAATCTCAAAATAGAATCTTACAACTTAACAACATATTTTTTTAATTTTTTTTTTTCAATTAAAAAAAAATCCACAAACATTTGCATTATATTTTAATATAGTTTTTTTTTTAATAATATTACTGTAAAGTATTTATTTTAATTTGGAATTGAGAGGTTTCAGATTTTTATCAATTTATATTTAATAAGAGAATAAGAACATTTTTTCATTACGGTGTTCTTTGAATTTTTCACTTTCTGTTGCAAATTTTCTTAGGTCATAAAGATACTCTTAAATTTGTCCAATTCATAGTCACCATAAGGATTATAAGTTAAATATTTTTTTTCCAGTGATGATTGTTGTTAAAGCAAGCATTCATATAACTAAGATGGCAATCAATTCAGAAAATTTTATAAATAAAAATTTTATTAAATGTCAAAAACAGTTCTTTCTTCACAAATCCCCCTTTTTTTAACTTTTAAATTTATTTTTCCATATTTTAGTTTTATCTCTGATTTGTACATCATTTCCTTTTAAAATTCGTAATATTTAACTTAAGATTTACATTAACTTCTAAACACTTAAGCATTAATTTGTAGTTGTCTCCGGAAATTTTAAATTTTTACTTCAGTTGAAAAATTGCTTAATTTCAGAAATGATAGATCTTAAATTAAGCAAAATACGGTATTTGTGTCATTTGCTGGATAGTCCTGGTTGAAGAGAGATGAATAAACTCAAAACAGCTGTCCAGGGTCTCAGCTTGACTCAAAAGGCCTCCCCTTAACGTGATAATAATAATTTTAGTATCAGTAGTATTGAAAATCAGTTGCTAGTTTGTGATTGCACTACAGTTTCAATAATCTATTTAAATTTGTAGCTGCTATTATTAAAATCTATAATAATAAGAATCTGCTTGCAGTTTTTGAGAAGCTTAAGAATTTAAATAAAATTTCTTAATAACATTTTCATTTGATTTTAGTTCAACAACGAAAATAAATACAAGAAGAGTTTTTGTTATTAGCATGATATAAAAAATATTATATTACAAAAGGGTTTTTATTATTAGTCAATCGTTAGAATAGAATACATTCTTACTCCTTCTCACAAAACACAAATCTCACACATATATAAATATATTATTTTAGATTGTAATCAGTATACTGACTACTTACGTTTTAGTCTACAGAATTGTTTAATTAATTTGTAATAAAGATGAAAAGATATTAGGAAAAATGAGTCACTGTGGCTGCAAACTCCCCACCCCCACCTTACTTAGAGAACTCAAAATCGGAAGAATGAGATACCTAAGCTTTACTTCTATTGCTATCAGTTTATGGATTTTCATTACAGTTGGATGACATTACAAAAAAAATGTTTGTATCACTTGAAAACTTAGAATAGGAATGGTATCAAATTGCCACTGACCTCATAAGCAAAGATATGCCTGAAGACAAACAAAAAGTGTATCTTCTAACAACAATCATATCAGTATTCCACAACAATGGTTTAAATAATTTACTATTGTTATTGCATAATACGCCAACAGAACCTTGTGTTTTTTAATGTAAATTCTTAACTTTCTTTTTTATTTAACTTTTTTAAAAGTTGAGGTTTCATTGTTTGTTTTGAAATTTGAAAGGAGAGAGAAATATTACTATAGTTATTTTACTAATCTTTCAATAACCGTTGCACTAAAAACACAAGATAACAAGATTCTTACCAACTTTTTTTTATAGAATATGATTTCAAGTCGTCCCATATTAATGCCAATAGCTTTAATGAAATTTTAGGAACAGACAGTGTGGTACCTAGGGAAAAGTAGTCATTATGGTAAACAATAAGATTAAACAATACCCTGTCAAAGAAAAGGAAATTGTGTTTTGTCAAATTCAACAATTGTCCAGTATTCCATTCTATAGTTTTTGTTACTAGCAGAATTTATTGCTTTTAAAATCCCACAAGCAAGTAAATGTAAATTAAAGCTTTGGAAAATGATCTTAGGGTTGTCCCATTGGAATTAACACAGGCAATAAACGATGTGCTTTACAAAAGTAGTGGAATTGTTTTGTGTTTTCTAATGCTTCAATGGCGCTTGAACATTTAGAGCTTCAAGCATCTCTTGGAGTTAATCTCTTCAACGTTAATAGAAATCGGGTATTTTAATTTTTTTTTTAAGTAATTAAATGGGTTAAACTTTGAAAGATTTGACTTTGTGATAAATGTGAAGGAATTTAAATCACAGATGACTTGAACATCTTAAAGATTATTGATTGTTCTGTAAAATTCATTTGTGAGATTGAAAGCTGCTGATTATATTGAAGTACAAAATAGTCCACAAAGTGAGCAGTAATAGGAAGAGAATGAGAGGAATTTGTTTTTTTGCAGAAATTGTTAGTAATAAATTGCAGTTCCCCCCCCCCCCCCCCCCCATCGAAACTATTTAAAGCATACTTTGGTGTGGGATAGAGAAAGAGAATTAAACATCAAATCTCATCATTTCTCTAGCTGCAGTGACCACTTAAGAATTTTAACGAATTGAAAAGGAATTAAATACCATTTCACAACATTGAAATATTGCGAAGTTCCCTTGAAATGCATCTCACTAATATTTGGGTCTCAAGAACATCGTATGATCATAGGTTGTAGTGAAAAATCAATGAAATAAATATTAGATAAGTCACCCTACATGAGAGAGAGAGAGATCGAACATCAGTTGATTTTGATAGGTTTGAATAAAGGATCTTGAAATTACAGTTAAAGAATTTGTAAAGCCAGTGATTTCATTGAAAGTTTTATAATCCTAATTAAAGATATTTCTATGATAGAATCCATCTTTCTCTGTCTTGACAATAATATTTTGTTGTGAAATCCTGTAAATCTTCATCTTTGTGTCGAGAGCTTAGTTATCTTGAATTTTGTGAACTAGTTTATATTAATTCCACTGACACATGCACTTAAAGTGTTTGAAATTCTGTTTTCTTTTATAGATTTCTAGAAATGTTACCTTTTAGTACACTATTATTTCGTTTTGTGTTTCCAAAAGAGTGTATCATATTGTAAAAGTATTTTAAGACTTCTGTAGCATAAATGCACATCCTGGAGAAGTTCTGTAAAAGCATAAGAACATTTTCAATTACTCATATGAAATATTCTTGTTAGCTAAATATCTAATCAATTTATTTTCGTTTACTAAATAGCTAAAATGAATTTATTGATGCTTTCTTTCAATTAATTATTAATTTATGTGAATTTTAACCTTCATTTTCTTACCGTAAATTTAATATGATTTTATAATTTCAGATTATTAGAAAATCTTATACATTTGCTCACACAATGATCAGATTCATCTTCCCTTTAAAACATAGATGAATCCAATATAGTGAATTTCCAAATTTTTAGATGTCACATGGCAAGATGATTTCACCTCAACCTCATTCACTTTGCAACAAAGAACGACTTTATATCTTTATAATGGCTAAATACTTTACGGTATTTGTAACACTTTCAGAAAGAAAGTTGGGTTATAAGGATAATATTTTAAAATAGGTAAAGAGTTAAGGGTTAAAAAAGGAAAAAAACTGCCAAATTATTTTGTGGCTAAAACGTGATAATCATGATAATTTTAACATTATTTATTAAGGAAAGGTTAATACTACCAGAAATGTTTCTAATCTAATTTGAGACCTAATCCAGAACACGACAAGTCAAAAACAAATATTACCAAAGATTATCATCTTTTTTTCTTGATAAAAATTGACCCATGGGAACCCAAAACCATCAATACAAGTCTGGGCAAAGTGCTGTTATGATAAATAAATGTTGATTTCATAGAAAAACTGAATAAATTTACACTTAAGTAACTGATTTACTAGTCAGTTTAGACTATTACCGTCTTTTGATACAAAGATTTTTGATCATGTTATGTTGCTATTGAGAAGTTGGCATATCAACTAATCATGTTTTTCTTAAAAATTTACTGTCTTTAACAAATAGTATGCATGTTGGTCTTTAGCAGCCCCTAGTTTACAGCTTGCCTGTAAAACATAGGGGGACCGCTCTTGCTTTTATGCTTGCTGGATGTCACACTCTCTAGTGGCCAAACAGTTAGAGATATTAGAATGAAACTTTCACCATTGTGTTCAGCATCAAAAAGTAGGTGACCATGTCCAAAAAATCAGATCTCTAGGACCTCTCCCTGATCTGATGTTGGGGGTCAAAAGTGGTTGCTTCTGATAAAGAGGAAAACGGCGATAGACGTCCCCCCAATATCGACCCTTCTGAACACAATTTGTTTATAAAATTGTACATATTATGGGGCCGCTTTGCTTTGACATTGTCTAAAAGCATTAATTTATCTTGTTTATTTATTGGAACGGTATGGTGTGGAATATTCAACATGCTATTTGCAGGAAAATCTTAGCTAATTTCTGCTTCAAGTCCACAAAATTTAGTTGTACATTAAGTCTTTAAGAATTGTTATAGTCTTAGATAGATCATCAGAGCCACATTGGCAATATATGAGCTTCTACCAGTTCTCTTTATTGACATTTATAAATATGTTACTCATTATTGTAACTTTTCTTGTTCCAAATGAAACATTTCATATAAGGAGGCAGTGATTCACATAGCAATTGAAATTTCTAAGCACTAAGTAATCTTATTCCTGCTCCTGTTTGACTGTTGTTTTTAGAATTTCATATGAAACATTATGTGGATTGTAAAATGTGCAAGTTTTTGCAAATATCACGAGTATTACATTAATTCACAATGCAAAATTCATGTAGAAACCAAACAGAAAATTATCAATTTCTTTTTTTAAACCATTACATCTTCAATCTTTATAAAAATTACAGTCTAGAAAATGTTGCAACAAGGAATGAGGTTTAAAAGGAGACCATCTGTTTAGATGACGTTTTCTTTTAAAAGGAGGTGCGCAATATAAAATCAACCTAGTTTACGAGTGTTAAATAAATAACTTAAATAACTTTTGCAGTATTTGAGCATATGTATAAAGTTTTTAAAAATTATAATTTGTAGTATTAATCTAAAACTAATCTAAATGTAAAGATGTTTATATATTTATATATATATAAAGTTCTGAACTTAATGATTTTTTTTTTCTTTTAAAAATTTTTAAAATGATCTACAAATCTGTCAGAAAAATTCATATTAAGTGTTTTAAATGACATTCATTAATGTAAGTTTATTTTATAATTTACACAATAAATTCTGATTTATTGCATAAATTAAACATAGATGGTAATGATATTTTAAATAAATTATCTGCATTCTTCATTAGATAAGACTCGACCATGGTCAGCAATGGAGGAGAGAGATTTTCATCCCAAAAGGGAAGGTAGTGAAAATGTTGACTCATATTGCATGTATATTAAGAGTGTATCAATTCTATTAATGTCCTTGAGTTTCCAAAACCAGCCTTATGTTATCCTATATACTCTACCATCCTTTTTAAGGAAAACTGTTGTGTGATGTTGAACCTGTTTGAATATATGCATGGATTTTAGTATTGAATGCAGGATTTTGATGTTTAATCTTAGATAAAATGGAATATTTTTATTTCCTTTTTTTTTTAATGTTTGATTTGCTTTCACCTTTGACGATTAAAATGTTATATATAGTTTTTAACCCTTTTAATTGGTATTAATAACTTTCTTTTATGAAAGACATTTTATATCTGATATTGGTAAGATTGAAGATGTTTCCTGCTCTGATCAGGATCATTGTTATGTTTTGTATTTGTATTCCACTTCCTTCTCTTTTTTTTTGTTTGTTAATGAGAGTTAAAGTTTTTTTGTAATGAACAATATTTCATTTGCTTTTATTTACCGAGAAAAATGAAAATAATATATTGGACAAAGGGTATTAAGGAACTAATGCGATTAAAAGGATTCTTTCAGCTTTAAAAGAATAAAAAATTGAAGACTCTCTCATCGATAGACAGTTTTCGGTTAGATCAGTGTTTCCCAACCTTTTTTGTGCTATGCCCCACCTAAGCCTTTCTAAAATTCTTTTTCCCCCCTATTACTATTATTTATTGCCCCCCCCCCCCATAATAATAATAATAAGACTATAAGACGCGGCATAATGCAGTTGCAAAGATGATTCACTGGAACATCTGCAAAAATTATCACATTGCAACAACAAACAACTGGTGGGAACATACAGTAAACAATGTGATTGAAAATGATATCGTGAAAATACTGTGGGATTTCAGAATTCAAACAGATAAGATCTTAGCACACAATACGCCAGATTTGACAGTGATAGAAAAGAAACAGATATGGCTAATTGATATAGCCATACCTGGTGATAGTAGAGTGGAAGAAAAAGAACTGGAAAAAATCACACGGTATCAAGACCTAAAAATCGAGGTTCAACGATTATGGCACAAGCCGGCAGTGGTGGTTCCAGTGGTTATCGGCACACTGGGTGCTATACCAAAAAACCTTGGTAAGCACTTACAAGATCTAAATATTGACAAAATCTCCATCGGTCAACTCCAAAAGGCCGCACTGCTTGGATCAGCACATATTTTGCGCCGATACATTACGACATCCTAGATTCTTGGGAAGAATTCGATGCGTTTGAAGGCCAACACCAGCTAAAGAACTGGCAGCTGTGATACACATTGTTTTGTAGTGTCCTATATAATTTATATGAAAATACGATTTTTCATAATTTAAATAAATAAGAAACAGTATAAATATAACAGTTCTTAAACAGCAAATCAGTTTTATATATCGTTACGGTTAAAATATAACATAGTTATTATTATAAAAAAAATAGATATATAATGTCATATCTTTTATCAGAAATTCCTCTGTTATAACCTAGAAACGAAATCTGCGCATTTGCACTGAAAATGGAAAACGACACTGACCCCTCAAATAGGTTCATAGAATTTTCGAATTGCCTCCCTGTGGGACGTGGGCCCCACGTTGGGAAACACTGGGTTAGATTAACTAACTTGGGATGTAAGTGACACCAAACTGCAGGACTTTAAATTAAAAGAAATGTTTTATTTCATTTATTTTGAAATCAAAATTATATTTAAAATTTGATCAGTTTAGAACTAAAATAAAATAAAATTCAGTTTTTTTCATTAAAATTAAATTTTTATTCAACTGGGGTCTTACCAAGATATTTAACCAGCAGTGAAGTGTATTTTTTTACAAACACAGTGTAAATTCATAATCGAAAGAAAAGAGGTTTCTTCAAACTTCCTTGGTTGGAGAGATCATTAAAAAATAATGATACTATTGCAAATGATATACTGACTTATTGCTACATATTTTTGATAAGGAAAATTTACATTCAAATTATTAAAAAAAAACAAAAAACACGTTAATCTTTACTAACAGATATTCAAAAAATTGTGTTACCTTCTGGCAAAATTCACGACACAACTTTTGAGAACATTGGTTTATTATATGTTTATTCATTTCATAAATGATTATCAAGTTAATTTTCATTTTCCTGAATAAATAAAACAATTGATTCATTATGAAAAAGTAATCTGGTTAAAAAAAAAAAAAAGATGCTTCAAAAATGAGCAATAAAAGTGTTTAAAAAGTAGGATTTATATAGTTTATTCTTAAGAAAAAAGAAAATGATGAAACAGCTTTGACTTGTATAATATCTTTTTGTTCCTTTGTTAGCTGTGAATATACTACATGAAATCATTCTTCTGTTGTATATACACTCTTTGACAAAAAAAATCGATGCACCAATAAGAAATTATCCAATTGAGACAAAATTTAGTATGTTAAATATACATGTACAGAAAATCAAATGATTAGAATTTCAGACCAAGTGGAGGATTTATTGGACAGAAAGAGCCTCATAGAGTGAGTAGGTCCATACGGCGTTGGTCCACCTCTGGCCTGGATACAAGCTGTTACCCTTGTGTGGCATTGATTGATACAGTTGGCGGTTGGTGTTCTGTAGGATTTCGTAGAAATGTCCTCCAATTGGCGTGCTAATTTGTCGATGTTCTGGAATGGTTGCAGGCGACACCCCATCATATCCCAAATGTACTCGATTGGAGAGGATCTGGTGATCTGGCTGGCCAAGGAGGGTTGCAACCACAAAGACAATCAAAGGTGAGGTGTACCAGGTGTGGCCAGGCGTTATCTTGCTGAAAAGTAAACCCAGGGTACTGAAAAAGGAATGGCAACATAATGGGTTGTAGAATTTTGTCAAAGTACCACTGTGCTGTGAGGGTGCCACTAGGACTGTAAAGGGGGTCCGACTATCAAACAAAATGGCACCCCAGACCTTAACTCCCTGTTGTCAGGCTGTGTGGCGGATCCGACGATGTCAGGGCTGTCTCCAGACACGTCTGCACTGGTTATCAGGGCTCAGTTCAAACCGGGACTCATCACTGAAGACAATTCATCCCCAATCAGCATAATTCCATGTTGATTATGTCCAGCACCACTGCAATCGTTCTTGATGGTGAATACTGGTCAGTTGTAAACAGCATAATGGAGGCTGCGAGCATAGATTCTGCTCCTGTAGTCGTCTACTAATGGTCCGGGTGGTTACTTCAGTATTGGTCACTCGTTGGATGGTTGATAGCAACAAATCTGATGCCATAACAGCTGCTGACAATTGCTCTTTCTTCCTGTTCTGTTGTTGCCCTACACCGTCTGCTGGCCTCTTGTCGCAGAAATCTGCCATTTAGGACTCATTCCTGCCAGCATCATCCAATTGTCGCATCGCTCTGACCCAAATGCTGAGCGATTCGTTGGTTTGTCCATCCAGCTTCATGTAGTCCAATGGCATGTTCTCTTTCAACCTGCATTATATGGTTACAGTGGCCTCAAATTCCCCAGTGAGGCATTGTTACAGTCAAGGTAGGAAAACGCAATCACAATCCACTAGAAGTTTTGTTCCTGAAAGCAAGATTCACCCTTTTACAATGCTCAGTTCCAATGCGCTGTAACTCCGGCTATTCATTCATTGGGTGGGAATTTTTGATCATTTGCATATTCAGTTGAAAGGTTTTTGCATGTTAAGTTTCATTACTATCTGATTGTTTTTTCGGGGTGCTTCGATTTCTTTGTAAAGAGTGTATAATACTGTATTTAAGAAAATTTCATGATCTATTCTTTTCTTTCCAGCCTACCTATCAAATTTTTAAATTCCACAAGATTTACAGTGTCACATCATTGTTGCCACTACATTGCTACATTAGATAATATGGATTTATTATTCATATATAAATTGTGTTCAATACAAGACAAAAAAAAATGTTATTAAGATTGAATAACATTCACTTAATGCAATTGTGTTGGGTTTTTTTTTGCATGCATTTTATCCTGTGTTTCTAAAGATAGCAGTATGCTTGCCCCATAACTTTGTAATATACACAGAGTTCATCAACATACTATTAAAAATATAAAAGGTGTGGGAATATAAAATGCTAACTCAACTCTTCTATTGCTATAGAAATAAAATCTTCATCACAATGGAAACAGGGTGATGTATCGTGCAGTTTGGTACATTATATAGAAGTAGGGCGATGTTTATATACCTTTTTTCAATACTGCTGCACTTCTGCTTGCTGAAAGATGGCATAGAAAAAGCAGAAAGTAAGGCATGATTTGATGTCTTGTTTATATGGTCCAATTATATGTATCAGTTTTATACAGCTTCTGCTTTCTTAAATTTATTTTGAGAATTTCCTAATTCAAAATCATACCAAAACTGTAGATATTGGAAGAATTATGTCTTTCTTAACTTGTTTCTTATCAAATTTAAAGAATAACTTATCAAATTTAAAGAATAAAATCTCTTTCTTGATTTTGTAGTTTAAAAGAACATCATTTTCCTGCATTCAGACTAAAAACCATTATTCTTGAATATTAATTTTTACTTTTGCTCTTTTGAAATATTAAATGTTTAGTTTTATTCGATTTTTGTTATAGGTTATTTTGTAATTTAAAAATACATTTAATTTCAACAGATATGATGTTTTGTATATATTTATAATTTTTAATTATAATTAAAAATGCAAAAATATTCAACATTTAAGCTTTCAGCATTTGTGATAACCTGTTATGTAGCTTTATTTAGTGTTGTTTATGCTTTGTTTGTTGTTCTTTCTATTTCATTTCTTCAATTTTAAATCATGTTTTTTTCTTTCTTTTTTTGGCTTTTCTTTATTCTTTAATAAGGGAAAAAAAAATAAGGCAACTTCTCAAGCAAAATTTTTATAAGCATTTTTATAAATTATACAAAACTGAAAAATTGGCTATCGTAGTATTTGAGACTTAACAGAATGTCAAAATTACATTGAAATTAAATTAAAAAATTATAAAAGAAAGGGTAATGGCGTTGAATTCTACTCATGTTTGAATATTTTTGAACTGTATGTCTTTAAAACTTTTATGTTCTAAAATTAATGAAATGATATTCCTGTTCTGTGAAGCTTCTTACTGTTATGTTACTGTATGTGAGATCAGTTAATTCAGAGGTTGAATTGATGTTGACTTTAATTTAATACTATATAATTGCATGGAAGTAAGAAACATAATTGCATCTTAAAGTTTAAGGAACTTTTCTAAGGTTTGATCAATACAGAAACAAAAATTCATTCTTTCAGAAAAGTTAATTGAACCGAAAAGGCCATCCTCAGTGGAGCTCAAACCAGGTATTCGCTGGCCCACATTTCTTAAAATTATTTTTAAATAAAAAGAGAGTATTTTTCAAGACTAGACTTAATGTAATTATCAGAAAAAAATAGCTAATAATAAGCAAAGGATGAATAATATGCCATTACTGAAATGATGGGCGATTAAGGATTAATATCATCAATATTTTGGAGTATTATAAATCCTTCAAAACATTGGGTACTCAATCAACTTTTAGTGTCACAAACGCCCCCCCTCCCCCACACAGACTGTAATAGAATCACCCATACTCGGAGCCCCAGCTATACAGGGTGTGATGTATGCACTGCATATGGGCACCTACCTTCCAGGGGTGCCGGCTATGGCACACAAGTCCTTTTTTTTTTTTTTTTTTTTGACAAGTTGTTTAATTAGTCATCTGACATAAATTCTCGAATTATAATATATAAGATAAGATTATTAATGTATTCTTTTTTTTTATTTTTAATAATTTATGTATATTGCCTACATACAAGTTTTTTTTTTTTTTTTTTTTATTCTTGAGCACCACATACATTTGACACATGAGCACTGATACTCCACCCGATGGCTCTGCACACCTCTTAGGTTAAGCATAATATGACTTAAAGCTTATAATCCCACCAGTAGTTGGCAAAATTCCATTACTGCTAATCCATCAGTAGGTCTTTTCCATGTGTTTTGTCCTACATTTTTGTGTTGTATCTCCTGAAATAGAGTAATTCTAAGAATCCAAAACATTAGTTGCTATTCATGTTTATTAACCCATCATTTCAGTAAGTACATTTCTTTTGTCGTTTCTTTAGAATATTTTCCAGTCTAATCATTGATTTTAAAAATAAATCAACAGTAATTTCATATTGCTATATTTTTTATAATAGCTTACAAATAGTACTAAGAATTTGTTATTTAAAGATTAAAAAAAAAAATATGTATAGAATGCTATCTGTGAAATGCTCCAAAAATATTATAAAAATGAATGTTTGAAAAACATGAAAGTGATGTATTCTTGAAAGCAAGAAAGTAACAGTTCACTAATAAGTCATTACGACTGATCTCAAAATTTTGATTCAGTCATTTTATTTGAGGTTTCTTTTTTACTTGATGTAAAACTCACATGATTGTAATTAAAGCAAATTACAGTAATTTATAATTTAAATTATAAATTAAGACTATTCAATTCTTATGGAAAATCAAAAATAATTATCCAACAGATTGCAGATAAAATATATGAATTTTAGAAGTTTCAATTTACATAAGAAAATCATTGAAGCATTTCTTTTTTCATTAAAAGTGTGTTTTACTTTGAATTGAAGCAGTTACTGAAAAACCATTGATTGAAATCATTTTCTTTTTCAAAATTAAACTTTTATGAAAAACAATTGTGTTAACATTTCTTTAATATGTATAAAAAATATGTTGATGACAATTTATTTATTCATATATTCTAGCTAATCTCTTTCTTCAATATTTATAAGTTCTGTTCACAGCTTCTCTACTCAAACATTTTTGAATTAAGGCAATGTAATGTTAGCAATATTTTATAAAAAGAGAAGTCATGTTTTCAACTGAATTTAGCTGATGAGTGCTTTGAAGATTGACTATTAAAATTAGTTTTTCAGAAGTTTTTGGCAATTAATCCACTTGAATGAAAATGTTAGGCATTACGAATGTGAAGTATTAATATAGTAAACTCAGTATAAAATTTGAACCTAATTTGCTCTACAGCTTAAAGTTATTGCTGGTAACAATAGATACTATAAATATCTGTGCTGACTTCTTCCAGAACCAGAGAAGGCTTCTCCACAATCTTCACCTGTACAGTATCATTTCTTCTCAGAAAAAGGTATTTTATATAATTGGAGTTTACATGAAAATATATTAATTGTTAAATATCCAGGCTATTGTAACTTCTCTAAAATCTGATGAAAAACAAAATCTTTAGAAATTATCAGTTTGTAATAAGTTATGAAATTTGACACTTTTCCATGAAGAACTTTCACTTTTAATCAATTCCAGAAGCTAAAGAAATAAAAAAACTAAGACCGGCTGAATTTTTATTTTTTTATTTCAACTCATATGTAAAATTAATTAAAAGTGAACATTCTTAATGGAAACACATTGAATTTTAGTCATTTTAAAATCTGAAATTCACATTATTGTTGCTACAGCATAATTAAATTGTTATTAATTTATAAATGAACAGACTTAAGTCCTATTATTGATTTCTTTTTAATTCTATTCCAACACAAAATGATACAACTTTCATTTCTGTTTTCTACTTTCATTCTAGAAGTATAGCAGGATTTTCAAATATAACAATACAAATTTGCTTATAACCATTTTACGTAAACCACGATGACAATGCTGCACATGCAGTATTTAAGTGTTTATTCCTCAAAAAAAAAAAATCTAAATCTAATTCTAAAAAAACAAACAGGCAGCTAAATCAAGCCTTCTGATTGAAAGATTCTAATTTATTTGAAAGTTTTGCTGTATTTCATAAGTAATCCTATTGAAATAAGATGCAGTTTGAAACTTTATTTTCTTTCTTTACTGACCTTTAAACTTGTAAATTAATCAGTGGGCCTCAGCGTCAAACAGCAGCCGTCTCCAACACATTCTCCAGCTCCATCACCACTGCCACCACCTTCACATTCCAACAGAGCTATTTCGCCATTACCAAAATGGGCTCGAGGTATGGGCTGGGTCTTTTATTTAAGTATATCTACAGTAGTAACTACTAATAATATTCATAAATGAAATAGTGAATGTATTGTTGAAATCCATAAAACAGAAGTTATCGATAAAGAAAGTAAAAGCAAAAATAAAAGAATTAGAAATGAACAAGAAAAATAAATGTGTAAATTTGTGAATGTATGGGTTTTCTGCTTTGCACAATTATTTAAAATTAGTGAATTATGATATTTACCTTTCTTTACGAATTCATTCAGCTATATATGTGTTGGCTAAATAAGATATTAATTTTGGGTTAGTGAAAAAGACACATACAAACCATTATCTTGCTTTTTAAGTTAAAGAGTTCAAATTGAAATAAAACGATACTTCAATTGATGGTTTACAATGACTGTACTATAAATTTAATAATTTATTCAGACTTCACTGATTTAAATCAACTAGCCCTTACACATAAAAATAGCCCGTTCATTTCAAATCAAATAATTTTAAACTATCTTTCAACTTCGGATATTAATTAAAATACTTTTTTTTTTCAATTGGGACATTGTTATTTGCTTATACTTCACTGAGGTTTTGCTTTTTGCTTTATTCATAGCAGCTCCAATTCAAATTTTTACCAATTAATGCAATTGAAATAATTATTTGTAAAAATTAAATTTGTAAAGGGTTCAGTATTAATGAAGCACTTTTTTTCTTGAAAGACAATTACAGTAGTTTGCTCTTAAGAATATCGAAGTTTTCCAAATTTTAAACTTCTTGACTCTTAATTTTGATTTATCAATTCAAAATATGTTGTGTAACGTATTTCCATTAAGATGTGAATGTAGAATTATTATTTTTGTAAATGTTGTTATTGACAATTCCCCCACCCTACTGATTTTGTGATAGGCAACACTTCAGACTTGCTTTATCAAGAGTTAACATCAGACGACGAGGGACCCTACCGCCCCCCACCACCATGCATTGATGATTATTATAATAGAGGAGGTAAACTAACCCTAATTGAGACAAGTTCACATTAACAAGTCAATCTTTCTACTTTCCACCTATCATCATCTTATCACCATTCTTCTCACTTGGTATATTCTTTCTTTGCTTCTTGGCTTCTAACTAGGATCTACCAGCATGATTGACCTTTACTGAATGAAGCTTGCCCACTACTGTTTACAACAAACAATGTGTGTGTGAGAGTCTTGCACGATACATCTCCATTCAATCACTTCTTGTTTTAAACTTGCAACTTACAACTCTTTCACAATGAACTTATATCTTTGAAAGAAAACCTAGTTTATTGAATTCTAAGAATTAAGACAAAAGAAAATTATGTTAAAAGTAAGATTTCTTAGGAAAAAAATTAAATCAGAATTAAAGTCAGACTTAAAACAGCTGAATTTTCTATCTATGAAAAAAAAAAAAAAGTAAATTTCCCAAATCAACTATTGCTGTGATATTACAGTTCTGTTTTCCTGTTTAATGATATTTTGTTATATTTTTTAAAGCTTAGAATGTACTCAAATAAAAAAAACAAGAGCATGATTTCTTTTTTAAACCAAAAACTTTGAAAAAAAAAAAAAAAAAAAAGACACATTTGGTCTGTTTGGTTGTTATACTTCTTAATATGTAATTTATTAACGGCATTAAAATAAAGTTTAATATTACTACTAATAATTTGAAACTTTGTCAAATTATAGGTTGGTTTTCATCATTTAAAGTGCATGTTGAAGATCTATTTCCCCTGTCATCCAAGTTATTTTAGCACCTCCCCTTTCATCTTCACTCTTCATGTAGATTTCCAGTTTGATATTTTAGATCTTTCAGCAATCCAGAACTAGCTTTATTAATTAATATATTTATATTAATTTACTGAAGTTTATTTATTGTACAATGATATTTTTTCCAGGTTTCTTATACAGGCAAGTGTATACTATACTACCAGAGTTGTTATTGACACCAAATATAATACAATCGAAGATTCTAAGCTGACAGAACTAATAACTCAGTTGTTGCACATTATTGGCTTTTAGATCTGCCAAATTTCCTAGGATTTGATGAAACATTGAAACAATGAAGATAGGTTTTTATGAGGTCATTTAAATGATGGGTGGGGATTTATTTTTTCTTTGCAGGCTGCTAATAAAAAAAAAAATGTAAATTTGGACTTTGGTGGGCCATATTGAGAATCGGGCCATATTGAGAATCCTATCAAATATAGGGTAACTATGGCAAAGAATAAAGAAGTGAACAACATTAGAAAAAAAAAATATTCAAATCCATTCAACTACAGTTTCTCAAAGATAATAGTAATCTTAATGTACTTACCACAAAAAAAAAAAAAAATATATTATGATCTGTTAAATGAAACGTAGGCTAAAGGCTCTTCACCTTGATATAAACTGTTGTTTCAAGATCAATATTTTGGAAGAAGGCCTGAGATATTTTGTTCCACAAAGTTGACATTATAGCAATCAGAAACCCAGGCATCAACTGATGTTGCTTTAAATATTCTCACTGTTTATAAAGGATTCTGTGATTTGGATTCCATGCAAGACTAGCCGAATACTAAATCCTCATAGGATTGTGTCGTCATTGTTGTTCGCCAGTATTTGTACAAATCATTTGGACCTTTTCCTCTTTAGTGTTGAGTCTGTGAATAATAATAAAAAAAAAATCATCAGTCCATGTAACATTTAGAGCTTATCCTTTGAAAACTTTCTGACAAAATTGTGAAGGATTCTTAGGAAATATTAACTGTTAGGACATATTATCTTAAAGATGAAGCCTAGAAGATGTGAAGCACTGCTTTTCTTAATTTGAACTGAAACATTAAACTATGGGTCGTAGCTTATAGTGGCATTTTAGACAGTCATTGTTCATTGCACTGTTGAGTTCACCAGAAATTAAATATATTTGTATTAATATGACAAAATACCCAGTCATCTCGTGGAGTAAATTTTGACTCTAGTTTTAAGAAGTGTTGCTGAATTGATCTCATCAGTATCTAATACTAATCTGAATAATTTGGAACACTTTAACTGGAATGGCAGATTAAGACATAACTAAGGTGTTCCTCTTCCAAAATTTGTGAGATTGATTTCAAAAAGTGTCTATAGTATTTAATAGAGAAAATGTTAGTTTTATAGTAAAGTATGGTGTCCAGTAACTTTCAGTAGTATAGCGTATGTATTCATGTAATTGTAAATAATAATGTAAAAAAAAAAATATAAAAACTTCTCAAATATGAAACTTGTGAAGATATATCACAGTAATTTAATTGTCAAATATTTTTTTAAAATAGTCATTTTTGTATATATTTTTTTTTTTTACTTTTAAGTTAACTTTCTTTTTAGGATGTAACTGTCCAGTAAATTAAAAGTTCTGAACTTGTATATTTATAATCTTGTAATTTTTATATTACAATAAGTTTACATTCTTTGTTTCTATTTTTTTAAAGTTAAAATGTAATTCAAATATAAACAGTAATTCAATGGACTATAAGAATTGCAAAACAAGTGTAATTTTTTGTTTGTTTTAAAACTTTCAATTGTAATATTTATTCTGAAGCAGAATACAAATTATATGAAGGCATGATCAGGTTGTAATGGGCACTGCTGTCAAGCATGCAGTTTTCTTGCTTGAGTTAGAGGATAAAAATTTTACCTGCATGTATTTTCTTTGACCTTATAATCATTTGCATGCATTTTCTTTTTTCTTCATGGGTTTTAGGTTGAGGGTGCAGCAATTAATTGGTTTTTTGGTCTCTTTTATTATCTAACTGAACTGTTTACTTAATTTTGCTTTTTTTTTTTACAAATAAAAGTAGTTTAAATGAAGTAGTTTCAGTTAATTAAATTGAATTTAAATCATTTAGTTTTATGATGAAATGTAGATGTGAACTAAACTTTTTTATTATCCTAAAGACCAAGCTCCACCAAGGCCACCTTTGCCAGGAGGAGATCACCCTCCCCCACGTCCACCACCTCCTGAAACAGATGACGAAGATGAGATACACTTTCCAATTCCACAGGCCAATCAACCAATCATGGTAAGTTTCATGAAAATAAGTTACTGAAATGTATTTAGAGAGTTAATATTGATGTGTGGTCGAAAAATGTGTTACAGCTATACAAACTAGCATCGGTGTTACAGCTTAAGATACACACACACTTTATTTACAATTTATTTACAGTTTATATACATGTTTGGTGGATTCTCAAGATCTGCTCAGAGCTTCCTCTTCGGTCACTGGGAGAGAGAGCTAGTCGCACAGTTGATTGGCCTCCCGGTTCAGCCAATCACAGAGCAGATTAACTGACCAATCCGGGAAGGTTTTTAACTTTGCATCAATATATTTCTACCATATTTCTAAAGTCTGTAATGAAATCTTTATCCTGAGATCTTGAAAAACTTATCACTGCTATCATTTTTTTTTATAACTTATAAATTTATTAGGAATATAAAAGTTTGAATTTCTGCAATTTAGATACTTAACCTATAAGTTGATTTCAAAGGTTCATTGTATCAGCATTTATAAAATTTGAGTGTGAAATTTTATGAGTGTCATAATTTGAACAAAGACATCTTTGTTGTAGCCATTTTTGATTAGCAAAATTTTGATTGATTTTTTTTTTTTTGCCAATGATCAAAAACATAGCTAATTAGTAAAAGAACTTCTATTGTATTATAATTTACTTCCTGTTGTTTGGTCTTTACCATCTTTGAAGATGTGTGATTATCTTTTGTTATGAAGAATAGCAACCCGGGAAAAATGGATTCTCCCAACCCACAACTGCTTTTAGAATCAGCGAGTGTATCCATGACATATTTGTATTTTTTGTAGAGCTTAGAATGTAATCCCTGTGGCCTAATGGATAAGACATCTAACTTCGGATCAGAAGGTTGCAGGTTTGATTCCCGTAGCAAACTTGTATAAAATTATTTCTATTTTCACAACAGACAGAGAAATAAAAGATTTTATATAATATATGATTAGCACTGAATGGTTCAAAGGAATCACATTTTTTCCTCTCTAAAACATCGAATTACAATCCTACTGGGAAGATTTTTTTATCAGTTGGTTCATAAAAATATCTAGAGTGGAATCAACTCTGTTTTAGTTTGCATTCTGAACAGTAGAATTAAAGGTAATTTATGGACAAAGGCAGTTAAGAATACAATAACATACAAATTGAGATTGAAATTTCAGCATCAGTTAACCTGCACTTAATCTACAGTAATAAATGCATGAATTTTAATGTCGGTTTTCCAGAAACTTTTGTTAGGATAGTACACATTGCCTACTTTTGAATAGAACTTTGATTTTGTTTCATCAACACTAGATTACATTTCTCAGTGTTTATGAAGTAGATGTGGGAAGTTGTTTTGGTAGTAGGAAGCTTTTAACACATCAGAATGAAATGGATTAAAATATAAAAAAAATAGAAAAAAAAGACCAATAGGAAGAATGAAAGGAACGAAAATATGCTGATTTTTGAAGAATGTTGGTGAAGAAATGTTTCTATAACTGAAAATTCTGAGAGATACTTGTTGTACCAAATAGTATAGATACTATTGCCTAGATTGAATATGCCTTGTAGCCCTATAGGAAATCACTGGTCTACCCTATGTGCTGATAGATTAATTCTTTGTGAAAATAAATGTTTCTTTTGCAATTTCATCCCATTACTACAGTTAATCAGTTTCTCACTTTCATCTCTTAGTCCAAAAGATAAACCCGTAATCAATGAAAGAAAAAAAAAATGTTGTGAACTTTAATTTTATATGTATCATGTTTCCTGTCGTGTCTTTACATAAAGTTTTTGAAGTTGTATCTTTTGGTTGTAAGATTCGACAGTTAGTTATGGGAGTTTTTAGAGCATTAATATGTGAATATGTAAGACTGATTATAAAAGTTAACTCTTCTATGTATATTAAGATAGGAGATACTAAAATGTTATTATATTAAAAACATAATAGTTATAATAATTATTAAATAGTTGATTAAGCAAATTGTGTAATTGTGAATATGAAAAAAAATTGCTAAAAAATTATTGAAAATTTCAGAAATACAATCCTACTGCCCTAATATATCGAATGAAATATAGAGAAGACTTTTGTAATATTTCACCTAAAGAACATTTAACATTCTTTATACATCTTACGAAATAAAAAGAGAGAAAAATATACTTATAAAAGGGACATTTTAAAAGGCATAAATTGTTTCTTTTAATTTGATTTTTAGTCTTGATGTATAATATGTTATAAGTCTTACTTATCTTACATACTGACTATAGTTAAAATGTATAATTTGATGTTGGGGTATTTTCATTTTTGCTTTTTAATATTTACTGAGGATTAAATATAGATCAATTTGAAGATGGTAATGCAATAATTTTTTAAATTATAAATTTGGTAAAAATTCATTTTTGAAGCTAAAAGAAACTGCAGTGTAAAAATGCTTTTAAATTACAATAAGGAAAAGTAATATTTTTTAAATTTTATGTAGATGGCAGCACATGGACTTCATCAAGAAGTGAGACAATGGTCCAGTAAAGACAATGACATAATTGCTGCTGCTAAAAAAATGGCTAAGTTGATGGCTAAACTGAGTCATCTTGTTCGGTAAGCAATTTCCTAAAATATTTTAATGACAAACTTATAAATTTAAGTAATTGTAAAATAGAAAGTTTAGATAATCGACACTTTAATAATTAGATTTAATTGGAAAATTCCTTATTGACAACATTTTGTAATTGCATGATTATCAGGAAATACTTTTTTTTTTCTTGATAATGTGCATCAGAGACTTTCCAAGATTGTAATTATTTCTAAGTTTATATATTATTTATACTTAGAGTTGAAGACCACAAAAAATAAAAACCCATTTCCAGGTCAAAATTCAATTAAGAAATATGTAATTTTTTTTTTAATTCTTCTTCCACAATTTTTTCACCTCATTAAGAATGTAGCACACTTTAAAAGGTACCACCTTCATATATGGGATAGTTTTGGCTTGATGGATTATTTTGCTTCGGCAGGAGCCAATGACACAACCAATGTTAGAGCATGTTACTGAGGTCTAATTTTCTTTTTATTATCAGCGTTTTTTATCATAAAAACTTAGACATTTTTATTCTCTTGAAATAAACCATTTAGTCCATTGGCATTTGCACAATGCTTAATTCCCTGTGTCCCAACCATGAAGCATGAGCCATTATGTGCACATTAGTGCCACTTCTTGACTATCAATTTTTTTGTCAATTTTCTTCATAGACATCCCATTTCTTTTCTTTGAGATCACTGAGAACCAAAGAGCATGATAAACTTCTGATGAAAGCACAGTGACATCCCTCCATTAGTTTTTGATAGGAAGTGAAAAGGATGAGGAAATTCAACTCTGACCCTTGCCTACTAACAGTCTAGGCTGATTGTTTATTGCATTTATCATTATAAATCTTCCTAACTTTTTTTTTAATATGCTTTTTAGAGGCGAAATTTAAAAATTTGCTCTTATGAATTATTATGAATTTTAAGATATAGGTTTTGATTTATTAATTACAGAGGTGAAGGGGGTACGAAAAAAGATTTAATTGCTTGTGCCAAATCGATCGCAGAATCCTCTGAAGAAGTTACCCGCTTAGCCAAGGAACTTGCACGACAGTGTACTGATAAACGAATGAGAACGGTAAGTGATGTTATAATAGAAATGGGCTTTTTTCAGACAGTAGCTAAGTATAAATGTGAGCAAGTTTTATGCTGAAAATAATAATGTAATATTAAATATATATTTGGTTAAATAAATAATAATTATTAATACTATACTAAAACATATCAGGGTATGCTGCCTAATTGCATTATATTAGTGATTCTAATTCTGTAATATTAGCATTATAATTGTTGTTGGTGGGAGTGTGTTTTGTAAATACGGAGAATTATCTTATTATTGCTCTGCTAATAAGGCTGCTATGCAGAGCAACGCTATGCAAATATTATAAATGCTGTCTTCAAATATTTTGTCACACCATGTGCCAGACTAAGACATGTTAATAATCATCCCCCCATTTAGTTTCCAAATTTCCAATATGTCAGTTGCTTCCTATTTTTATTTCTTTTATTGCATAATGTTATTGTACAAATTTCAATATAAATTCATTGCCAAAAACATTAGTGCATGCAGAATGAACGATCGAGGAACAACAATACACAGTATACTGCCGAGTTGGGCTGCGATTGCTCGCTGAGAACTGCCACCAGGGATGTTAGTATCACTATGGCTGTGGTCATGTGAACGGCCATCATATGACTGCTGTTGCTTTAGAATCAGTGAGGTTGTGGAGTGCGGATCTTTTGAGTTCTCGGCATGACTCGACAAAACATTCGATGCAGTTTTGTAAATGACAGAATTTGAGAGTTAGTATTGTTATAGGAGTCAGGCTGGTCATTCCATGGAATTGACTGACATCTGAATCGTTTCAACTGTACTGTGTGATGATGATGGGAGCGTTGAAAGCATGAAGGAACACACATGCGCAGAGAAGGCACTAGGAGACTAGGCAGACTACCAGAAGAGAGGATCGTATCGTTGTCCGACGGGTATGAACTGATCGAAAGGGGTCCCTGTCCATCATCCTAGACATTTTTTTTTTTTTTAATTTTCATAATTTTACAATTCCAGTCCTATGAGATCTACTCTTAAAGTGATCTGTCTGTAGGTTCTGTATGATATATCTATTTTAAGTTATTACAGAATAATTACATAATTTGTTAAAAATAATTAGTTATAATACTATACATATATTGTTATTTAGTAAATACGATGATATTCTACTGTACAGTAGTGTTAATATTCTTATATCAATATCAGTGTAAATATATTAACATAACATTGTAGTTAATCTTATAAAAATATTTAACTATTCTAGATTAAATAATTAATTATGATGTATCATTTTTGATTATACTTAATACTAATTTTTCTATATTACTTTAGTGTTTAGTAATAACATTACAATTCAATTTAAACAGGAATGCTTCTTTTCTTTTTTTAAAAAGAAGCATCATTAGAAAACCCCTGTGTCTATTTCCATGATTGCAAGTAGACTTGCAGAAACAGACTTGCATTCCCTTACGCTTTCTGCCATTAATACCTCATCATTGGTGGCTTCATTTGCAATAGTATAGTGAGCGAGTGGCTTGGATGGCTGTGGACAAACAATGAATCATATTTAGTAACAAATCCAGGCTTTGTCTGGACACAGATAATCACCCTACTAAGTATAGAGAAGCACTGGGTAGTTGCCAAATCCGGACTTCATTGTCCAGAGACAGAGTGCCAGGACTGGTAGCTGCATGGTGTAGGAAGCCATCTTCTTCGATTCTTGATCTGCACTGGTAGTGATCAGGAGAACATTGATGGTGCAGCAGGATATTCAGGAGATTCTATGGCCTCACGTGCTAACCTTTATTTTTTTTCCCTTCATTGCCAGGGCTTTAAGCATTTGCTTTTAGCCACCATAAGGGCTTCCTTCCATGGAGCGTCTACAGCAGTCCATTTTCCAACAAGATAATACATGCCCACAAATAGCATGGGTTTGCCTGGACTGCCTCTGTGCTATTAATACCCTTTCTTGGCCTATTAGGTCTTCATACTTGTTGCCCATTGAACATGTGTAGGTCCAGCTGGGATGGCAGGCTCAACCATCAATGGGTATGAGTAATCTGAAGTGGCAGTACTAAAAGGACTATTGACCTTAGTGTTTTGTCCAAATAAATGACCCATTTGCTAATATTGTAACCAGTTATTTTCATAATCATTCTCATTGCCTATGCCAAGTGTCAATCCATTTCAAATGCTACTTCTGGATATACTAATTTTTTTGGCAAAGAGTGTATCTGAATGATATAATACAATATAATTTCTAATGTCTGTCACTCTTTCACAATTTAATGACAAATATGAATGTTTGATTATTCACTTTCAAAGTTAATTTTTAGTATCCATAATTCTATGAGTGTGAATTAAATTTCCTCAATTTTAATTTCTGTTAAAAAATCTCCTTCCATAATTTAACAAACAGTTGTGATAAGATTTATGATTGATTTAAAATAGTCCTGCAAATATTCTTATATGGGAAAATCTTTCAACTTTTATTGGAGTTAAATAATTAATCGAATATAACAGAATTGTATAAGACAATCATGGCAAAAACATTAATTTGTTCACAATATAAATATGAACTATGTTTATATTTGTTATTACAAAATGCAGCCTTTGGATGTTTATTAGTGAGCTTTACTACAAAATTTGATATGTTTCTTGTTCTTAGATTATAGTTTCTCATAATACTAGGATCAATTCAGATTTAAGCACTGCAGCTAGATTAGCAGGTCTGTTAGGATTGTTGACAATATATTTCTGCCAAATCCCACTATTTTTTTTCATTTTTTATTAAGCTTCTAAATGTGATTTGTAGGGATGGAGCCTGAATTATTTTTCCTGTGGAATGTATGAATTATTTTTGTCCAGTAATTCTCTCATTATGCACATATTCATCATCACTCAAACTGAACATTACTTCTTATTATGTAGGGAGAAAAACATGATTAATCTAAATAAAAAATGATAATTATTAGACATATCATTTTAACTAAAAATTAAAAAAAAAAGTACTATAATAATAAGTTGGCTTATTTCGTAAGGTTAGCTTACTTTTTATTTCAATTCAAACTGAAAATGTTTATCAGAACAGTCAGTGCAACCATTTTGCAACTTAAATTTCAGTAAAACACTGTTTATACATTAAATAAATACACTTAGAACAAAAACTGAATAAAATTGTGTACTCTACAAATGCAATTGCTAAATAAAGAAATCATTAAAAAATTATGAAAACCAATGACTACTGTGCATAATATATTTCTTTCAGATGAGGCAAAATAAAAGCTCAGTAATAGGGACAGAGCAAACCAATATATTTAGAACTTCTAAAAACATTTACCAAAACTACGCACTATAACCAATACAGCATACTATAACAGTAGTAGCAAAATGACTGTATTCGTACATTTACGATAGCATATTCTGACTCTCACATTGGATTTGAAGTTTGATGGTTAGACAATGAGTTCGTCTTTCTGAGTTTCAGTTTCAGCATTTCTGCAATCTTGTATTAATCGAGAGAGAAGTTTTAGAATAAGAATAAATAACTTTGGATAATAGCTAACAATAATGAAGACTTATTAACAAATTAGCATTAAGCTTTTATAAGTTTGAAGGAATAAACTTTAAATAAAGTGGGAAAAATAAAGAAATGTTAATGCTGTTTCCAAAGCATTTTAATATGAATAACTTTTTATATGAAATTTCATTGGAAAATGATGCATTTAATCTTTCATTCAAAATCTAATTTTTTATTATTCTTATTTAATGTTTAGAATTTATTACAAGTTTGTGAACGCATTCCAACGATTGGAACTCAACTGAAGATTTTATCGACAGTCAAGGCTACGATGCTGGGTGCTCAGGGTAGGTTCCTTTTTTGTTTTGTTTTTGTTTTTTAATTCACAAACAGCTCTCAAACTGATACATGACTATAGTTTTAGTAAATATGTTAATCCTGGAATGTGATTCATATAAGATAGTTAAAATAGATAAAGATAGTTGATTAGAACATTAATATTTAGACCTCATAATTTAAATAAGTATGTAAAATATAGTTCAAATAAATTATTTTACATATAAAACACTTTAAAAGATTTTAGGTGAAGTGGGAACCCTAATTATAGTATTCTAACCAAAAAAAAAAAAAAATCTTATTTTTAAATTAGACTTTTACATTAGTATATCTTTGATTATTTTCTGTTTCGAGTGTGAATCAATTACTTTTGTGGCTTTTATGGGGTCCTTTTATGTTCTTTATTTATGACCTTATCATCTTTGCCATTGCTTGAATTGGAAAGCTACAACAAAAAATCTTGTTTAAAAGCTCATCACTATATCGTGTCACTGCTTTTCAATGAAAACACCTAACATTGTTGACAATCTAAAGTGAGCTATGGATTGTTACTAAAGAAAAAAGATTACTTAAAAAGTGACAGAATGGCATTAACTTGCTAAAAATATCAAAATGCAAAACTAATATATAATAGATCAACTATAACACCACCATTATCTTTGATAAAAAAAAAAAATGTTATAAAAGTGAATTTTCATAGTGAAAGCCTTATAATAATTAAAAAAAAATAATAAGTAAATAGAACAGAATTGTATTTGGTTTGCCAGCTTCCAAATTTTTGCATTGGGAGTTTTAAAAATAGTTCAAACTGACAGTAGGCTTTTTAACCAATCCAAAGCTTCAGTTTTTAAAGTTAAGTACCTGCTATTATTCTTCATAAGGAGAGTTTTTATATAACGGTGTTTTTCTTTTTTGGCCCTAACCTTGTAACTTTTAAGTTGTGTAACACACTGATGAATATCTATCTAACCATAAGGTTTCATTTATCTGAAATTAACGTTTCAAGATCTGAGTTGTTGTGATTGAAGCCTTATTAATGGCACTGCTTATTGCTAACTTTTGGCCAATGATTCCCTGCTGTAATAGATCCAATACTTCCAAACTCATTAGGGAATCTTCCTTTTAATAACGCCGTCTTAGTAGGTTCATCAAAATTTTGTTTTCCTAAGGAAAGTACTGTTTAAGGTATCTTAATCCCCGATAGAAATGTGCATTTAGACTTACATTGTGAAACAATTGTATTTAGCTATTTTTCTCCCTATTTCATATCAACGGATGGTATAAGCACGGGACCAAATCTGTAACTCCCTTACCATTTGGAAGCTATGCTTCCAAAATTGCTAAATCTTATATATCATTTGTCCTCTAGCTCGTTACTTAATATAGGGATTTTTTCTTTTCATAAAAGCTGCAACTTTTCAAATAAGGTTGTGGATTATTTCTGATAGAAGATGACCTATTTAAAATTTACTAAATATAATCTTGGATTGTCCCATTTGAGAAAAATGAGCAAAATATTTGAAAGATGGAATTGTAAATACTTACAACTTCATTACAAGAGGCTTTTTTTTTTTTCATAAAGAAATTTATAGCATAGGTTGTAAAAAAAATGTGGACCTTGGGGTCACTGAAATAAGACTCCCAAAACTTCCCTACCAACGGGACCTTTAATTCTCAGAAAGGAACCTGGTACCCATTCTTCAGAGGGCTGGGTAGACCTTAGGACCATCTGAACGACAATTTGGCGTCAAAGCATACCCAACCCCCACTGGAATTGAACCCAGCTTCTCCAGGCTGCAGTCAAGCGCTTTACCAATTGCGCCAAAAACATTTATAAACTAACATATTAGCGCAACTTTATAGATTAGTTTGTTTGATAACATGTTTGATTTAGCCACAGCTCCCTTTAGAATAGTTATTCAGATAATAAAGTTTTATCATGTCCGAATAGTAATTATTTATCCTGATGTTATTGTTTTTCTTAACCCAATTGGAGCAATGGCATCTATCAAAATAATTCCATTCAATCATCATTCATTTTTTTTCCCCCATCTATAAACGGATTCTTTCTGCAGTGCCCATTCCTTCACCTGATGGCAGTGAGTTTGCTTGTGGTAAATATTCCATTCAACATAAATTCCATCATCTTGTTTCACGTCATTTTTGAACGATTTATTTCTCCTAAAATCATCCACCTCCCTTTTCTAATTCCTGCGTGTTATCTCCTTTTCAGATTTGCCTGAAGAATAGTTTGCATGTTCTGTTTATACTAACTGCATTTGTTGAGTTAGCATGATATATTTTATAGTACGTAACTAAGATATAAATGGGTTGATTTTTGAATATTCATGAAATGTACACCATTATATGTAACTAAAACTGAAAATTTAAATGCAATCAAACAACAATTTAAATATATATGTTTTATATGTGTTCATCAGATCTATGTGATCAGGTGCTTTTATTAAGCAAATTTTGCATTAATAGCAGTATTATAGGAAGAGGATTTGGTCACTCCATTAAATTAGAATGTAACAGAATATAAACTATTAAAAACTGAATGATGTTTTAAAAATATCATTCCTTAAAATTATATAAAAATAAATAGTGCTGTTAGTATTTGGTCAGTTATCAAGAATTCTTTGAAGCATAAATTATATATAGTAAGTGTAATTGTTCTAATGTATATAATGTATTTCAGATATATTTAATATTTATATTAAACCAATTAATTAAAATCTTGAGAGGTAGCCTCTTGGGGACTGGAAAGAAAAGAGACTAATTCTTTCAGTTACAGATATGGCCGAGTTGTTGCAAAACATGGTGAAGGGATTTCATTGTGACAGTTATGTACACCAACAACTAAGGGATATTTATGGCATAGGATTTATAAAAGAAATGGTTTTATGTAGAATATTATGTAGCTTATTCTACATAAGTCGAAGTAGTTACAGTTTTTAAGGTGTAGAAAGGCAGAAATTACTGATTTGATATTGATTCTTTTGGATGACTATCAAAATTTTCAGACATTGTTTCAATGCTAATAGATTCTTCAAGACAACCGAGATGAAATTTTGAGATCAATTCTTGGTAATAGTAGGCGTAATTAATTAAGATGTAAAAGAATGATCAAGATTAAACATCGTAATTTAAGAATTTCAGTTGCAAGAATGAACTGGCTTGAATATGTTTTAAGATGGACTATGAGTGTTATGAGGAGCATATAATTCGATTGTTGCAGGAGAAAATCTTAAAGAGGACAGTCCAGTGAAAGATGTTGAAAGGAAGGGATTAAGGCCATATTTGTCAGAAAAGCTGTTGGAGGATTGAAATAAATGGAGATCTAACACCAAGCTAGAACAGAATTTTTCTTCCTTCATTAAACTTTAGTCATTTTATAGATGTTACTTTAATTCATATACTTCCCTCCCATTGAACACTACACACGTATTTGTAAATTTACATAACTTATTCAGTCCTTGGAAATCTCATGACAGCAATTCCTTTTCAGTTGTGTATCCTTAGAGAAGAACGGAGATGCGTATTCTTATTCTTTAAACTGGAATACTTAATTGACAATATGGAAACTGATTAATATTTTAAAAACATTCAAAGCAACTGTACTAGCAAAAATTAATAGTTTTCACTATTTAAAAAAAACTCTTAATATAGATATATTAAGTTGTTGTTTTTTAAACAGAGAAATCTATTAATTTTTTCTGAGTAAAAGACTGAAAAGACTTTATAGGGAAAGTGTTATTTTAAAGTTCTTCAGAATTTACAAAACATAATTAAAAAAACAAGACAAAAAGCATAAACAAAATATACAGTGAGATTAGTTGCAAATAGTTGTACCCTTTCCACAATATTTTCCAAGCAATATGTGTGTTGTCATCACTTGCACAAGCTCTCTGAAGCCTATTCTGCAATCAGCTAAGCACCTTTGTACCGACTGCTTTATCACCATCTTAATGTTTCTCCTATGTCCATTTTGTTGTTCAACCAACTTAAAATCCATAGAACAAAATCTGAACTATAACACTGATAGAAAAGTCCTATCTAGTTTCTGCAATTGTCAATAACTACAAATCTCCCTTTGCAAATCTATACAGAGTTTCTCTGAAAACCTGAATTTTTAACAATTACTGAAAAATCAAGTTTGTATTGAAGAATTATCAGGAAAGTGCTATTTGCAATGTATAAGAAAAACTACTGATTTTTTTTTCTGTAATGATGGTATCTTGTAGGCAAAGCTTTACAAAGAAATCGGGTTGTGTTGTGGAAATAATTAATGCCAGAAAACTGGCTACTTATTTTCTAGTCATATTTATGTAGTACTATCCAGCTACTGTCACTTTGCTCTGGAAGCCTTACATATGTAGCGTAGCGAAACGCTTTATTTATTTAGCAAAATGCTATTGAGATTGGAGAATATACGACTTCCTAGCCCTCTGTGACCTTTAAAACTGTGGTAGCGCCATCTGTTGACAGGTTAATTCAGATCTGCTGTGGTGCTGTATAGATATCCCATGGGAACTACTTGATCGATAGGGATGAAAAGTAGCCTATATCCTTCCCTGTGTCATAGACCACCTGTATGCAAATTTTCATTCAGCTCCAATTGTGCCGTTGATGCATGATTGAATGACAAACAAACAAACTTGCAGATTTCCGCTTTTATAATTAAAAAGGATAAATCCTTACTCTGAAGCAGAGATGATCCCTTTATTAATGTTCAAGGAAATAATAAAGGAATTCTTTATTTTGTAAAATATTCAGGCACTTTATCAAGTAAGTGCCTTTATCAATTTTAGCTCATGTATATTGATTGTAGATTTTGTCTTTTTTTAATCATACACATTAATGACCATAGTGACTGCTAAATTGTTTACTTAAGAAAAGTAAAAAAGAAATAGAAAGCAGAAGGCATCTCATAAAATATTTCTCTGCACATCAGAGAAAACTATGAAGGATTATTTGCTATTTGATATATGAAAATTTATAAAATTATTATTATTTGTGAGTTTTACTCCAAAGGATGTGAATAATATAGAGACTGGGAAGAAATGACACGTTCAGAAGAATAAAATATATTGGGGGGGAGAAAACCAAATCCATTCACAGCTAAAATAAAGTTTGAAAAATATCTGATGACTAAAATGAATTTGTTTCCTGTTTATTGAATGCAAGATTTCTTTATTTAGAACTAACGCATGTCACTACTAACATTGTCTCAGCATGTCTTGTAGCTATATAAAAGAAAAGAAAAAAAAACACAAAACATTTTATCATGTAAAATACAATGATTTGCATGTTTTTGTTTAAGAAATGTGATTATTTTCAAAAAGTCTTCTGTTTAAACTAAATAATTTGATCCCTGAATTTAATTAATTATATATAAATCTATATAATTTTTGATTTGTTTAAATTAAATCATAGTATTATGTTGAGTTTAAAATGAAATATTAATGATATATAAATTAATGTGTTGTTATGAGAATTCAAAAGCTGAATGATACTGGGATGATATTTAAAAATTAGATTAAACAGATGATAATTATATGATGTTAATTAGAATAATTCATTTTTCCTTGTATTTTTAAGTAGGAAAAGAAGAAACTTAATGCAATATAACAAACACATTTTTAGATACATTATTAAGAAAGTGATAAAATATATAGGAAGACACTACAAAGTATGACATATGTTTTGTCTGTGACAGAGTACACATTTTCTTGAAAAATCTTTTCACTGCTCAGGTGCATGAGAAGTTATCTTGGATTTCTTTTCAATTTCAATTCAAGAAATGGTTTTCTGATTCTATAGCAAGATTACAGGAATTGAAATATATCAGTTGTACAGGATTCAGTTTTGGTTGTTATAAACTGTTTAAAAAATTAAGCTATATTTTGATACTCCAACCATAAAATATAACCACCATTTATATATAAATGGTTATGAAAATAATTCATCTCTAATTAAAATTACGCATAAGATGATTGCATTAGTTTCATCGTGAAATCCCATATTTAAAAAATAAAAAAGTTTTAATAGATGTTAAGAATTATTATCAGTACGGCCAAAGATGAACCTCCCAGAATGCAACGCAGATGATAGATTTTCCTTTCCTGGCCTGTCGGTCACATTCAAATGTAAGAGAAAATGGCGGTCGTTGATTCACATTCAACATTTCGACGAGGAAAAGGTCTCAAAAATCAAGTAGGGAAATTATTCTTAACGTTGCTCGTCGATTTCAAGAAGATGTGAGATTTTTGATATTTCCTATTTTTGATAATTGAGATTGATATTTTCTGCGGAGCTTACGGCATTGATACTGGAGAAATTAGTCAATGATAATGTGTTTGCGGGTCCAACTTTCGCCGCGATGATAATAGATATTTTTAAACTTCAAATTAAAAGTATTCATAGAAATTTGTAGTTGCAACAGACAACTGATATTTCTTAATCATGGAATGAGAAAATCTTAATTTAAATATGAAAAAAACAAAACAAAACTAAATTGAAATATCCTTTGAACTACATAAACTAGTAGTGTCATTATCCTCTATAAAATAATTAACATAATTATTAAATTAAAAAAAAATAGTCGCAGAACACAGAACTTTTGAAGTCAATCAGTAGAATTAGGAAATCTTAATATTTATTATTTTAAATCAGTTTTAAACAAAAGAAGATTATTACAAATTATCGTTTAAGCATATTACAATATCACATATTATTGATAACTTTACTTTTAGTTTTTTTTATTTAATGTTGTTTGGTCTTATTTCCTCAGTGATGAAGGAAATAGTAGGCATTTGTTTACACATGTAAATTTCTTCCTCCTTTCCTTGTGAATACCTTTTATTCCATTTTATCTAAAGGCACTGAAGAAGACCAGGAGGCAACTGACATGTTGGTTGGTAATGCTCAAAACCTGATGCAGTCAGTCAAGGAGACCGTGAGAGCTGCCGAAGCTGCATCCATTAAGATTCGTACTGATGCTGGCATTCGTCTACGCTGGGTACGAAAACAACCGTGGTATCAGTATTAAACAGGGAAATATCTGGTTTTTCTTTCTGTTGCGGCCAAATAAGAAGAATGTCTTCCTACAATGAAACAAAAACTGACTTTTGAGAGCCCTCTACTGTGAGATCCCAGAGTATTGTGTCACACAATTACTGTGCTGAAATGGCAATTGTATTTTATTCATGTTGCAATTAATGCATGTTGTGCTAAAATACATCCTTTCAGAAAAACAAAAAAAATCACTTCTATGCAATTCCCAACAAAAATCAGAAATTAACGATTTCTTTATAACTTCAATACATTTTATATATTTATTTTAAAAAAAGAATGTAACAATGATCTTGGTTGGAAACAGACAGTATGCTATTTTTTAATATCCTATTTTCTCCAGCATTACTGTTTTGAAAGCAGTATTGCAATTTAATTGCAGTGCATAATCACTCCTATATATTATTAGGAAGAATGTTTTTTTTTCTTTGTTAACATATTTGATTTTCAATAAAAATATTGTCCAAATGAATGGCAGATAAATTAAGCATTTCATTGAAATGCTTCTTAATAATTCATACTGAAAGAATGGATTGAGCACTAACTCTTGCAATGCAATTTCTTTCAATTTATAATGCAATTTCAAAAAGATATTTTTCAATGATGTACAATAGTGATAGTGTTGAGTGTATGTGTGTTGGAACAGAATTTTTTCCTAGTGAACTTCAAACGTTAACAAATGGAGACACTAGTTTTGGTAATTTTCCAATGAATAGGAGAAATACTGTACTAGGAAAATAACAATTATGTATTTGTCTTTGGTTATTAATTTTAGAATATTGAATTTTAATGAATTATTTAATCATTTATTCAGCAAATCCCTAAATACACCAAAATAAGAATCAGTTTAAATATTGCTGAAGCTGTTTGTGGCTAAAAGATTTTGATTATGATATATACATATTTTAGCATTTTATTGCATTTAAAAGTTAATAACTTCTGGATATTTAAATTTCAGATATTTTATAATTCAGCTGAATTATTCATATTTCAGCTGTCCCATACGACTTTAATTGGAGGATTGGTGACAAACCAGATCAAGTTGCTTTTGTCGATTCAATACAAATCTTCCATTTTCACTTTTTCAATTGAATAGATTCATTAATGTGGATGTAAATATTTCAAATCAATGTTTGTTTTTTATTAATACAAAAAGCTAACTTTGTTAGCAAAAATAATCAGTTCATTCAAACAAAATTGAAAAATTGAAATACTTAATATACTGGAATAACCAAAAAAAAAAGAAAGAAAATGGTAAAAAATATGATCAAAATAATAGCTAACTGACAGAAAACATAGTTTTCTTAGCAATGTGGTCTGTGCTCTGTAATCTCATAACTATTAAAAAAAAAATGATTGAAAGATATCGTAAACAGTTCCAGATCACTCGACAGTGTGTTAAATAAAATCGATATACATTAAAAAATTGGAATCAGCTAAAACTGAGATTCAAAAGTAAACAGAGATAAAAGCAGGGAGTTCTGTCTGTTTCGTGTCGCCAATTCATCAATTTCAGGCTTTCTTTTTAATATTAATTTTGTTTGTATTAAACAATTAAATTTGAACAATTCCTAATTTATTTACACTCCAAAGTAAATATAAATAATTTTTATAGGAATTTATATTTATATGGAAAAATATTATTGACAATACAAGTGCTCGGAAAGAGCAGTTCTGATGCAGCTAACAATTCTGTGCTTTGAAACAGTTTTACTCAGGTTGTTAAAATAACAATAGGAATGAAGTATTTTGAGGAAACATAGTTCGTATTAATAGACAAAGAGTTTTCCTAACTATAAAGCTTTGATTCAATTCTAAAAATTGTCGTTTCTCTATGCAAATCAAATGCTTTTTTTTTTTAGCCTGAATGTTAATTACAAATTGTATATAAACAAACTGTTTTTTTCTTTTTCTGAAAGACAATAAAGGCAAAGGTTGGCTTCATCTCCAGGAAGGTAATTCTCAGAATAAGGAAAATATTACAGGAAGAAAAGTTTGAAGGGGGAATACACTTGTTTTCATGCCAACTATATAGAATAATTTTAAAGGCTTATTTGTTCTTTACCTTTCCCTTATTGATAATTTCTTATATATATTGGATCCTTCAGAAAGTCTCGCTGTATGACACCAAACAAAGCAGATTATCTATGCTTGTTTAATGGAGTTTTCGATCTGAACCATCCTGGAGAACACGATATTGTAATCAATAGAATATCTTCTGAAATCCTAATTATATAATGTATTTCCTCATTAATAACAAAGTGACCTTGCTTACAGTTATTTGTGATAATGTTTCTGTGCAGTTAAACTACAGTCAAATTACAGTAGCATGTAGGATGTGATATCATATATTGTTAAACAATAAAATAAAAAAAAAAGCTTTAAAAATCCTTATAGGAAGCCCCAATATTAATTTTCATTCAAATGTCCACAGTTGATTTACCTTACATGACACTTGGTTTCTCATGACACTTGAACTAAAGTAAATAACTTTTAATGATAAATAATGGGCTTAAAAGTAATCATGTAAATATTCTAATTTTAAGCTTAATATCCCCCTTTTGAAATCTTATTTGGTTACTTAATATTTAATTTAAACTAACCAAAGTGTATTTTATTTTTGTTTTTAATACTTATTAACGTGAAAGGGAAATAATTTTCAGTATAGTTTTTCAGTGTTGTTAGGCAATTTTATGTGCAATGGTGTAATAATGAAATTTTATTTTACTAAAAGTATTTTTATTTTCTAAGGAACTGCTTGTTTAATTTTTTGTTTTGTTTTCATAGAAGCTATTTAATGTTTCTGAAGCTGTTAATTTGTTTCAGGAATATCTGTACATAGGTTAATAGAGTAAGTAATAGTATATAAGCATTTTTGATATTGTTTATCACGTATTAACATAACAATATTTAAACTAAGTTCTCCAGTGGCTTTTTATTATTTCATTAATATTACTAAATCTCAGAAGCATTTAAAATGTTATTTTAGTTTAATTTTTCATTTATATAAATAATGAAGGTAGCAGATTGTTGAACAGTGTTCTTCACAATTGAATGTTTAGTCCTACATTTTAAAATGATCGACAAACAGAAATACCCATTCAAAAACATTTTGAATATTGTTTTGTTTTTATTTTTTATTTTATTTTTTCTGAACATATTTCTGTATACAGACCATCTTTGGTATGATGCAGTTAGCGTAATTTTCCAATTTTGATATAATGCACTTTTTAAATACAGTTAAAAAAAAAAAAGAAATTAAACAATAATAACTGAATTAAAAGCCAAAGCTTAATGTACACTGAAAAATAGGAAAAGGAACACTTAGAGATGGAACCAAAGAGATGGAATAGAAAGTATTATAGTTTCGGAGTACTGTGCAGATGGTTTATCTTCAGTAGATAATATGAACCATGAATAGATAACAAATAGGTTACAATGAGATTACCTATTTTCACATGATATAATCCTGTCACCAGTGTGTATCATGTTCATCATTAAATCGAAACATAAGATTGATTTTTGTTCACATCTTGTGCTTTTGTCACTAACCTTCATTGAAGGAACTTTCACAGAATTCCGATACTGTGGTTACTTCTTATCTCATGCCTGTCTCAATGTAAGCAAACCTTTTCTTTTCTATTTTAATAATAATTGAAGTAACTCACTTATGTTGATTATCAGGATATAAGCTGATGGTTTCAAAGAGGCAAACTAAATTTCTATGTAAATAGAAGCGTTCTCATTTTAGACAAATCAGTTACGAGAATTGCTATTCATGGAATCAACACTTGACCTCAATCTGCTGATATTCAATCATTTCATGTCTAATACAACTTTGGAATATAATTCTTTTCTATTAATACAAAGGAAAATAATTTAATATTATAATAGATTTCCCAGAATAACTAGATAAAGAAGGAAATAACTTACGAGAAAGATTTCTTTGAAATTTCTACGTCAATTCCTTAAAAATTAAACTATTTTTTAAATAGTTTGAAATAATGGTTGATCCCCAACATGTCATATTTAGTTATGAGTGTTAAAGTATAAATTATATTCTTCTTCTTATTTTTATTGTATATTTTTAATTCTGTGAAGTTGATTTTATTTTAACTAATACTTAAAATTTGAAAACATAAAAGAATGTATAATAGGATGGGGGAAAATGTGAATTGCAATCAGTTAGCTTAGATGAAACTGGAATGTTGTTTTTATTCTTATTTTATCAAGTTGTATTCCAGTGATCTCAAAGTTGAATTCCATAAGCAGTTATTTCTATTGAAATTCTACTTATATTTATATATATATCTGTGAAACAATAACGACATGTTGTTACTGAAAATGGACTTAAATTAGCACTGCTTTGACCCCACTGTTAGCCTTCAGTTTCTTCTAATGCATTTTTAAATTTATTTGATCATGTTAAAGAAATTCATAGGTGATATGGCAAATGTGTCGTATGTCAGAAGCTTTTACAAGCTAGATCTGTTATTACTTTACAAGCAATAAATCTTATTTTTAAGATATTTTTGCTACTTTTTTTTTTTATCTTAATAAAAATTACTTTGTAGGTATATAGAATTAATAGTTTTTCCTGTGCATTTAATAAGATCTTCATATCTGTTGAGTGAAGAGTTTCAGTATCGTGAAAGACAATAGGAATGGGATTTATAGAGCCTTTGGAAAGCCAGAAAGTAGTTGTCTTTTTTTTCCCCTAATAGACATCCTATTGCTGAATCACAGAATTTTCATTCAAAGTGTGTTGCATTTCAGTATTTGTAAATTATATACTTTATATAATAAACATACTTATTAAAAAAAAACAAGTGATAATAGGACAAGACAGCATGTAGTTATAGGATAAGGTTGTTTTTTTTTTTTTTTCTGTAATGTTTTTGTCGCTTTTAAGAAGCTCATCAAGAATCCCAAACTACTGGATTCCTAACTTTTCTTTGTTTAAATTACTACACCTGTTATTTGCCAAACTCTATATTCCACGTCTATTCATTAACTTACATAATCATTGGAGATTTCAGATGATTCTTCTTTTTAACCTAAATTACTTACAAGTGATTCGCCAAACATTGGTGCTGCCAGCGAAAGAGAATAATGTAAATAAATTGTTTGTAAAATGCATTTTCAAATGTACGAAAGATAATTAGGTGCCAAATTGTCTGATCAGTGAATATCTGCTGATCCTTTTGCCATTGCTGTATTTAGAATGGAAATTGTTTTATAATTATTGATTATTATGTTGAATAACATTACTATGCTTACATTGATTTATTGTTCAGAATAAGTTTATTTTAAATCCTTCTTACCCTATTTTTATTACATTTTACAAAAACAGTGGTTGTGGTTATTTATTATTATTTTTGTTGTGTGTATGTGATTTTTTTTATATATATTAATGTTTACGTCAAATGATGCAACTTACTCTTAGACTAATCTGCAAATCCACACTGCATTGAAAGTTAAACACGAATGTAATATTTCCCATTTGTAAAACAAGAGAAAACCTGCTTTTACATTTCTGCATTAAAATATATTTTTTTTTTCACAAAATAGCAGATATTTCAAACTTTTTCATTGTTATTTTAATGCATGAATGTACATGCATATTTTTCTCTTTGAATTTATTTAACATTGATTTAATAACCCAAAATTTGCATTTTCTTATTAAAATATTCAAGTCAGTTTAAACTCTTTGGAGAATCTTTCATTATATTTTATATTTTATTAACTAAAATTGTACAAAAGAAGAAGGATAAAATCAGAATAATTTACTTAATATTATGCAGTAAAGTGAAAGTTTGTCCAACAAAGAAATTGAAGTTACTTCTAAAGATTTTACTTTTTTTTCTTCTTATGTTTCATTTTTCATCATATTTCTTATTGACAACTTTACATTTAGATTTTCAAATCGAGTTCTGAATTTGTAGAAAGTTGATGTAAGACATTCAGTTTTATTATGATGGGATTTTTTTCAAATTATAATCCCAAAATATTTTTTTGATATTTGTATTCTTTATCCTACCGATTCACTTTGTCTGTTTGTTATTATTGTTGTCTTTCATTGTGCATTCTTCCTTGAAGAGGACAGTTTGTTTAAATCTCAAAAATTAAACTACTAATTATAACATCACTTGTTCAGCTGTCTTCCTTCTTGAGGACAGTACTCACGTGAATAAATTTATTTCCCTGCTGGCAGTAAAATTCACTTCAGTATGAAAACAAATTTTTATTTGCTTAAGGGAGCGCTTAAAAGCCTGCAACCAATAACTATATACTTTAAAGGCACAGTTATCAAACAAGTTCTGGTAAATCACAGATAGATTCAAAAACCTGATTCAGAATTGAGTAATTCATTTAATTACCATGCCATAAAGTGATAATTCTAATGCAGAAATAAGTCACATGAACAATAGAAAAAATCTATGTTTAAAAAGTTAAAGGGTCGGTGTAACAGGCCCAAGGGCTCACGGGAGGTAAGGCTCCCGGCGTTTCATGACCGACGGGACTAGATGGAGATCAGGAGGTCAGCCCGACGTTCGCCCGCCTTCAACTCCTGGGAAAGAAACCCGGTACCTATTCTACAGAGGGCTGGGTAGGCCCTAGGACCTGTTTGGAGGAGAATGGAGCATGGAAAAATTCCTGCCCTCTTTTATGGTAAATTCCTATGAGCTTTTTCAAGTTCAAATTTGGATTTATCATAGCAGCAAAAGTTTTATTAATTCACTATGACTTTTCCATGACTTTCATGCTTACTAAAATGATAAAATTTGTAGATTAGTATTAGTTACAATGCCTCGGTTTTAACATGTATTAGCATTAATGCTTAAGATCTGCCAGACTCATTAATATTACAACAAGAATTTTCATTGTGAAAGATTTAATTTGAATGTTTGAATTATAATTGACATTCCATGGTGGTTATTTATTTATTCATTTCGAATCTTTTCCCAAATGCACTTTTTAAATATCACTGCAACACATACTAGAAAAGATATGGCAGACTCATTGAACATCAGACATTGAACATCAGCTGGAAGGTACCCTTTGAATTTCCTAAGAAAGTTGCCCTCCTATGGGAAGAATGCACAGATATCTCAACAAACATAATTAGAATACTGAAAAATATTCATTGACTATATATCATTGTCTGTTTTAATCATAACAATTATGACTTAGAAGCCCAGTAACTTTCTTACTGTATTTTTTACTACTAATTTCCAACCTTTGTAGAGAATTTCACTAATTTTAGTACTCAAAAGTACTTAAGTATGTTGTTCTAAGCTGGTTAAAGCACTCGATTGTGTAAACTCCATCCTTACTTGTTATACACTGTGAAGACAACAAGAAATAAATTCAGGCTATTTTTCTTTATTCATTATTAAAACATTTGAATTTCAAATAGAATTTGATGCCATTGATAATTCAGAACACAAGAAAAATGTATGAATTTTATACTTACTAAATGAAATACTGCTTAATGAATTCTGTAACACTGCCGCATTGTTGAAATGATTTTTGTTTTTTCTTTCCAAAACAAAATCTGCTAAATGTGTAATACTGCAGAAATTTACAGGATTTTTTTTTTTCCTTTGCCATATGTATTAATGTAAAGATCTACTTTTATATTTATTACTGAGCAATAAATTCAAATACTACTGTTAACTGATTAAGATTCCTTCTTTCCAAAGCAAGATTTCTGAGAGGTAAAAACTTACAAATTGACAGAAAGAACTCGTAGCATACAACAGAACTGTAAGATGATCCTGAAAGCACTTTGCATCATTAGACCTTCATTTGCATCTGTTCACACCAGGTACGTCAAAGTACTGTCCGACCACAGATAAGAGACCCCTACTTGGCAGAGTGCCAAGAACAGTCGATTTGTGTTTTAGGGGAGAAGGGAATAAGGCATTATGAATGCATATGTTGGGAGATATTTATTTGTATATTTTTTTTTTATTGTTAACCAAAATAGTTACCATTTTAAAACAAGATGTTCACAAAATAAAAGCTAATTTTGAAAACAATGTGTATAATAATACACAAAAAAGACAGATGAAACATCCCGCAATACAGATTGACTAACCAATTATAGGAATGGATTTGCCTTCTGCCATGTGCAGAAGTGTCAAGGGATCTTGCATCTGTGGTCGGGACAGTATTTGCTAGTTCTTGTTTGTGCCAATTAAGATGTTTTGTAAGTATCTAATTTTTTTAACCTTATAAGGAACATCAATATATTTATATTTTTAATTTGTAAAGCAAATTTTTATAACACAAAATCTTACATATTCCGTCTTGAAATAAGTATCCTATCTACTCATTCTTATTGTCATGCATAATTAAATTTAGAATTTAAGTTTCTTTTGAAATGGCCTATAATACAGACAGTAATAACTCACAACAATATTACTTCCCAGTTTTAGACTTATTTTATAGGAATTACGACATGTTACAAACATGTTGGTTTCACCAGTGATGCCACAATTTTTTTTTTATTCATGCTTATTCCCTGATATTCATTTCATGTTTTTGCTTTAGCCCAAATTTTTATGACTTATATTTATTTTGTTTTTAAATTCTTGACTGTCGAAATCTTGCCAACTCATTTAAAGATGGCGGCTTGTATATTGCATGAGATATCTCAATCAGTTACATATATTTCATATATGTTAGAATTTCATTGCAAAGGAAACTTATATTAAAGATTTATTCATTTCATTGTTAACAGAAGGCACTATAGCGTCTATCTTTCCTTGAAACTTCTTGACATAAGGGTTGTCATTCATCCGCTGTTATCTTAAATTCACTTTTTTCTTCAGCAGCAAAATGCCATTGTTGACTACACAGATCAGTGTAGATGCAGCTAGAAGTAGACATGCCGATTACATGGTGCCATGTTGTGTGCTAGGCAAACTCTATTAATCAGTATGCTTGTAAGGGGAACTTGTATTGTGTGTGGCATCTCAGTAGACACCTTGATTTGTTGTCAACACTGAACTTTTGTGGGTTTTTTCCCTCCCCATAATAATGAATGAATAGCATGTCATGACTGTACATTCCTGTTGGTAACAGGAGGAAGCTTTACCATTTCAGTGATCTGTGTTGTGACCAGCCCGAGCACCTCCTCTAACTGGACTCGTCGCCCTTCAGAATCTGTCGCAGTTCTTGGAGATGGACATAGATGGAGGTGTGGTCATCGGGCCTGAGCACGGACCCGTCTTCCTCTTTGTCACTTTCAACGTCAGTCCCAGTGACAACAACTGAGTCCTCCGGTTCTGTTGGTATTCTTGTGTCTTTGGTGCACCGCATTCTGCAAAAGGTGATGTGGCACCCACTTTACAGGAATCTAACTGAGATAGTTTCAATCTAGTAGATTTCAATCGTGAAGGAAACGACATGCTGCATTGTATCATTGCAATCGATTAAACATGAGCACAAGCCTATGAACCGGAACTGAAGTGACAGCCAATGAATGGCATCATCCTGGGTCACCACAGCGACAGAAGGTCTGCCAAAATCAGTTCCCCATGAAACTGATGATCATTTTGGCATACAACAATCAAGGTGTTCTGGTATGTCATCCAGTTCAGGAGGGATACACTGTAACTGCCTATTATTACACCTTATTTTTGTGGCACCACCTTCATTGCGCAGTATTGGAGAATCGTCCCAATCTTGCATGACAATAGTAGACCTCACGAGGCAAACACTGTTAAACGCTGTTTACAGCATTGGGGTTGTAAGGTCCTGCCACACCCACCCTATTCCCCTGATCTTAGTCCGTGTGATTGAACTCAAATGATGGAATGCCTTCCATGTCGCTATGAAGTAAAAAGAGCATCAAAAATTTGACATGGTTTAATAGTTAAGTTTTTTACAAGAGATGAACCACACTTATTAATAATTAAAATTGCCAATATCACAGATTTTTTAAATTTTTGTGATATCGGGTATTTCAATTATTAATATGGTTTGGTTTGAAATTGTGTACTTGAATCTTCACCAATGCAATACTCTGTCTATAATATATATAAAGGAGGATGTTTGTGGCTTATTTATTTGTTCGCTTTACACTCGTAGACCTTTTTACCTATCTGGACCAAACTTTGCAAATTACTCTTTAGGATCCTGCGGGGCAAAAGAAAACCCGGGCTACTTTGGAAACTGGACACCCCATCTGGTGGAGACAATGAGAACTACACAAATATTATTGTGCATAATAGCGCCACATATACACCTGATGGCGAAAATCAGAGCTAAACAAATATTGTGGTGCAACAACTGGAACTAAAATATTGTTGTGCATAATAGAGATCAGACCTTTTGATATTTTTTTTTGTACCAACTGGGAAAGTTTTGAAGTGATCTCGCAATTGCAATTTCTTTATCATCCACATCAGGACATTTTTTTTTGTAACCCGAGCAAAGAATGGGTCCTTCTGCTAGTATAAATTAAACTACATTTTTGCTAATAGTTCACTTCAACCTGTACAATAGTAGTCAGCATAGAAACAAAATAAACATACAAAAAGTCCTTTTAAAATGCCTTGAAAGAATTTATTTCTAGAAAACATTGATGGAGTTATGGACACTCAGAACATTATGTAGATTCAGAATTAGTGAAGCTGATGTCTTTCTGAAAGTATTTGCAATGTGAATCCTAGGGTATGTTATGTTATGTAGTTAATGTGGGTGGCAGAGAAGCCAAGCACTGCGACCGGAGGTCTATTGTACTATCCCACGGAAATATGGAGAGAAAGACTGAGAAAGTATGGTGGGAGAAGTGCAGGGGAAACGGGAGAACCCCGAGAAAACCTGCCCAGCGCGGATCGTCCACCATCACGAAACCTACATGAGAACCGAACTCCGGTACTCAGAGGTGAGAGGCTGATGTCATAGCGACAACGCCAACTGCACGGCTGAATCCTAGGGTATGTATCAACCAAATAAAACTAATATTATGACTTTTTTCAAGTTGTAAGAGGGATAGGGGTCATAGCCGTAGGTAGAAGGACTCAAATTCGCTATTCTATTTCAAGCAAGCAGGTCAAGAGAATCTAATTTTATTTTGTAAATCTTTGTAGGTTTATGTCTGATGTGCTAAAGTAGTTAAGATGCTACACTATTAATGGTTATTTGGTTTATTATTAACAGAATTAAATTAGAATGACGAGGGAATGTTGTATTAGGTATAATATTTAGAATTACAACAAAAAGTAACTTTAAATCTTTATTATTTTTAATTAATATTAACATCAGTTTTGTCTATTATTTACATCACAATAAATAAAATAATTTAAACAGATCATTTGTCAGCTGTTAAAACTTACCAATCCCATTTGTATTAACATTAGCATCTGAAGAAAGAACGGAATGTTATTTTCATAATTTGCTGTTCTCAATACCTGCACAAAGAAACAAAAATAGTAGTTAGCCACTTTAAAAACTTTACAGTGAATAAATCTACCTAGATTGATTATTATCATCTCCTGTAAAGAAAGACAAAACCCAAGACAAATCTTCCATCATCTGTAGAATGTGTGTGTTTGAACTACTCTTGCTTGAGCAAGGACAATTATGTAAAACCTTTCTTTAAATTCAACTGTTACTATGCAGGGTTTAATGAGAGATGTTATCATTCTGGTTAAGGTCTTAACTCAAGCAATTCAGGTGACTGCAAACCTTTTCTATATTTCATTTACCAGTGCATCTAAAATTCTAAAAATTCAAATATGAACTTGTGAAGCATCTGGGATTTATATTTTCTTTGTTTTTAATTTTCAAAATATTCTGTAATTCATTAAATTAAAATTCAAAAAGTCAATTTTGGGGGGATTTTCGAGGTATTACTCAGTATTTTCAACTTAACGAAAAACTGAAATGATATAAAATTTGTAAAATAATGTTTTGTATTTAAAATATTTATTATTAGTGCAATAGTTAATTTTTAAAAAAATAAAAAACTGTATTTTTTAAAATTGTTTAAGATTAATTGTTTTTTATGTGCTATCAAAAAAATAAAATAAACATTTTCATTAAAGGCTTTCTAAATATCATGCAAATTCATTTGATGCTGTTGATTCCAAAAATATTTTGTTTTGAAGCATTTTTTTATCAAAATAGATTTTAATAGAATTTTTGAATTTTATTAATTACAGAATATTTTGAAAATAAAAAACAAGAAAATACAAATCTCACATGCTTCACAAGTTCATATTTAACCTTTCGCAATCTTAAATGCATTGGCAAAAGAAATGTATAAAAGGTTTGCAGTCGCCTGAATTGATTGAGTCAGGACCTTAAGAAATAGTCACGTCATGTAACGTTAAAAGTATGTGATCGCAGATTTAGATATGGGCTTCTAAAGATGATTACAGAATAGTTTCTATATTACACTGCAATGGCTCATATGTGGTGATAATACTATAGTATTGTTATCATTACCATATATGCACTGTTCATCAGAGTTGCAAGTTACATACAAATTCGACTTGTTTACGAACGAGATACAGTCGGACCCCGATTTAACGAACCCCTATTTACCGAATTTCGCGATTTAACGAATTTTTCTTTTTCCCCCGATTAAAATGAAGGCAAAAACCCCTATTTAACGAATATGAAACCCCGAATTAACGAATTATTTCAACAGTCGAAAAAATTTTTTTTTCTTGTTAGTTTGGGTAAACATACCTAATGTAGCAGGATACAAATGACGCTGTATTTTCTTCTCTCCACAAAATCGAAAAAGAACTTTTTCGAGTCAGGAATAAAGGAAATTGTCAAAAATTACTCAGTACAAACTTTAAAATTTCAGATTAACTAGTAAGTAATCATTCGCTGTATTATTAGCTGCTGAATAAAAAGTGTACAATTTCTAATTATGGGTATTTTTGTATAGTTGCTTATTAGGGCTGTTCTATAAGTGCAGAAAAAAAATTTTTTGACCCCGATATTACGAATAACCCCCGATTTAACGAATAAAACTTTTGGTCCCGATGAATTCGTTAAATCGGGGTCCGACTGTATGTTCGTGAGAATGAGGGGACAGCCTAAATTGTTGAACATAATTAAATATCTTCATATCAATCTATACACTGTGTTCATTTGTCAATGCTTTGAATATTTTTTTTTTCTTTTATATAAGGTATATATACAGTAGCTTTCCTCTGACCATGTATGAGATATACAGAAACTTCATGAAACATTCAATTACCAGATATTTTAATATTCTATTTAAAGCATTGTTATGGGAAACAATGGATAACTATCAATAATAATAATAATCCACTGATGAAGATCAGAAATCCTTCAACTATTTACCTTTCACATTTGGAAATCAGTGCTATATTTTTATTTGCTGATGGAAAACGCTTTATCAGATCTGCCACAGGAATCAGATTGAAGTTATTAAGACCCACTGGGTGGATGATTATATCTACTAGTTTTGGTCCCTTACCATATTCTGCATAAGTGTTACTACCATCTGTCACCGTTTCTTTAATTTCTGACATTACCTTAAAGCTCAATGTGTGTTAGTAAATATGGGAATGCAGAGGAAACACACAAACTTACAGAATGATAATGGAAGTTTGTGCTTTCAGTTATTTCATCATTAGTTTAAAACCACTCTAAAAATTTAATAATTTTATTTTTCTGAAGTTAACTTATATATTAGCAATTTTACTTACACGCAGCATCAGTTTTCCCCAACTGCCATATTTTATTCACATTTTTATCTTTCATGCATAGTCTTGACAGCACAGCTGGATCTGAAATTTAAGAAGATTAAAATAAATCACAAAAATGTTTTTCATTTTGCTTTTATAGTTTTCAGTAAAGTCTTTAATTAGTGAATGTGGAGAAATGAAAGCAATTCATATGCAGCAAATAACAACATATCTAAAACAAACTTTCTGTTAAGTTCAGCAGGTATGTAAATATCTAAATGAATAGATTTTGCTTTATAATATAAATTGTCCTTAATCATAAGCATAGAGAATGCAATGATATACTCACCTTTAGACGTTATAAATGCCCAAATAACTGGAATGATCACTTGCAGAGGAATGCTTAGATTGATGTAAGGATATGTCTTACCACTAACAGTATCTCTAAAAAAAAATATGACATAAGGAAGTATAGAATATATATTTTTTGATAAGTTATAATGGATTCATTTACAACTAATAAAATTTATCGTATAAGAATTTTACATCCTTTACTTACTACAATAATGTAGATGATCTTATTTATAAATGTGCGTAAATTCAAGCATTGAAGACACAGACTATGGACAAAACAAACATAAGAACAGTAAAGATAATTTAATTATCAGTTACACAGTTACAGGAATAACCTAACTTAGCTTTATCATCCAAGATATGTTTTAAATGTTCGTCATTATAATGTACATACAATCCAATACTGTCCCTGCAAATTTTCTGCCTTGCAATTACACGTCCAGGAAAGTTTTCATGAAGAAATGCCTACATATCACAGCTGTTCCAAGAGATGGCAGTGATTCTTGTTTGTTACGGTTCATTGCCATCTCTTCCACCTTTTAAGCTTTGCCAGCACACTATCTGTCCATCGGAATTTTTGGATGATACCAAGAATCACACTATCACTTGGAAATGTTTCCTGTACATAAGCTGATACTGCTCCTTCCCATACGGCAAGGCTGGATCTGTCTTTTCATCCTAGACCATATGAACGGTTGTAATGTTCAACTAAAAATAAGTTATCTTCTATGCTCAGAACTATTAATGCCGCAATTGATTCAAAACCTAATACTAGTTACTATACAGTTTATATTCAGACATGCCTATTATCACATGGGAACTTGGAATGTTTCACTATCGTTAGTTTTTGTGGCACTTAAAACAACATGAGATTACAGTATTGGGCAAAACAATCTGTTCTGAATTATTAGAACATCATAGTAGCTGCTGTGGATTACAGTAATTCTTAGTTATTATAACTAAACATTTCTGTATTAATAATTTATTCTAAATGAAATAAATAAATGATCTGTTCAAATGCTAATGTCTTGGAGTTACACATAAAAGATGACAAAGTTTCGTATACTGAAGAAAACATGGATTTCAAATAGGCTTCAGTCATCACTACCAAAGTAGATATCCTGAAGCTGTCTTTCTAAGGGTAGGGATGTAGACATTTCGAAAGTCAATGTAACTAACCAATTGTGTGGCTGAATGGAATGCTGAATAATTGTTAAATCATCTTAGAAGGAATAGATATCAGGCAGTTGTAGACTGAACTGATATCCTCTTTATTTTGGTTAAGATGAAAATTCTGGCAGTAGAGCAATCCTGAAGATAATTCCATGTTGAGGAGTCTAAGTAACTCCATTTTGTAATTGCATCAAGTAGGGTAAAGTGACCAAATGTCGGCCACCAAATGTTTTTTGTATTTAAGAAACACGTAGTGGTCTAGCTGTGGTTTTTTTCGTTTTACACGATTTTGACATCTTTGGACTATCATCCTATCTTAGTTTCAATTGTCATCTCCAGATGTCGCCATTTACTTCAAGCTCTCATCGAAGACGTGAGATTGATTGTTACGGCGATATTCTTCAGATTGCAAAGTTGAGAATTCATTTTCTCCAAGCCAAAGCAATATTTAGTTTTCATGTTTTTTGTATGATTTTGATATTAGCAAACACTCAGCTGATATTTTAACGTTATTTCCTAAGTAATTAGTATTTATTACCTTAAAGTGCTTCAGTATTTACATTTTATTTTCCTATTTCAAGTTGCCCTAATGTCGGCCAGCTATTGACCAAATGTCGGCCATTGTTTATTTGTAGCGTGTAGCTTAGCATACTTAACAGTTTAGTAAAAAAATGTAAACACCTATCTTACTTATTAAAGACTAGTGGCAACCCGTGAAATATTCACGGAAGTAAAACTAGGGTGACCAGATTTTTACATTGGCAAAGCGGGACACCATTGACCGGGGGGGGGGGGGGGGCCGGAAAGGAAAAAAAAAAAGTAATCTCTAGTTTGACAACCAAAAAAAAAGAATCTCCAGGTTCAACAACCAAAAAAAAAAAAAAAAAAAAGGAATCTCCAGGTTCAACAACCAAAAAAAAAGGAATTCATTAACCACAAAAAAAATCGGGACATTTTTAAAACGCCGCGGGACGCGGGACAAATTGTTAAAAATCGGGACTGTCCCGCCAAAATCGGGACGTCTGGTCACCCTAGTAAAACAGATTCCACATTTTTTGAAATACTGTGACATTTTTCAAAAACCCAAGATTGAAACGATGTTCTAAGCTCATTTTTTGAAAGCCATAACTTCCATAACAGCCCAAGTATAATTTGACTGATGACTAAGCAATAAAACAACATACGTATTTTGATCATGGTACTTCTTGCAACATAATTATCCATATTTAGAGGTTAGTTTCGAAATATGCTTGAAGAGTCAATAAGGTGTGTGAGTCATTATAGCGTCATTATCAGTGAACCTCCTGCCCTAAAATAATGTCGATCCACACAAAGAAATGTTAGTGGGCACCACCTTGTATTTTGTTTCTGCATAACTACTGTTTCTGTAGCGCTGTTGGGATGCCACGGAAATGTTGGTGGCGCCACCTTGTATTTTGTTTCTTGCTTAAATACTGTGTCTCGCTATTGAGATGACATACAAACACACTGACCGACCCACATCTGTACATACAGTTTTTGCCTATTAATAGGATCATAGGCCTATGCTTCTTTTCGAATATAAGAATATACGTAGGCTGAAAAGAAATTAATTTTATAAAAAAAAAATGTGATATATTTAAATAGAGGATAGTATCCGAGGTTTACATTTCTATCAACGCCTAGCCTAGATCTGACGACATAACTAGGAAATTCCTAGTTTTTTTTTTTCCGAATTCACAGAGGCATAGCCATAAAATAGTTTTAAAAAAAGAGAAATATTAGTACAGTAAAATAAAACAAAGAACACACATAACTAAACAAAACACAAATTCACTGAGCTATTTTTTGATATTTGTGCTGGAAATTGGAGACAGTACTGTTTCGAGGCTTATTGGCCTCTCATCAGTCCAAATCCATCCAGCATACCAAGCTCAGTGAAATAGGACGATATACAAAACGGACAAACATACAAATCAATGACCCCTGAATTACAAAAACATCAAAATAAAATAAAGAATAAA
>JAFIDM010001028.1:39182283-39216072 GCA_023159025.1 Thereuonema tuberculata | reverse complement strand
CAATGACCCCTGAATTACAAAAACATCAAAATAAAATAAAGAATAAAGACGATATACAAAACATTAGTATTAACGCCCTTTTAACTGCCAAGGAAATTATGGGATGGAGAAGGACAATTTGGCTACAAAATGCATAAGAAAATTAATTTCTTTTCATCTATTATTGCAATATTTCCACTGTAGGCTAAGCTATTGCACATTGAAACGATCAGAGCAAAGAATTGTATTATTAAGCATATTAAGTTTTATAAATTCCAGAAAACACTTTCGTACCATGGATGAAATAAGGTTACAATAAATACAATAAATTACTTACAATAAACATTTTATATTAACATCAGATGTGGTATATTAAATGAAACTGAAAGCTGCAAAAGAAAAGAAAGAAAAGGAAGAGCTACAAATAAAAAAAAGAGAAATTGTAAAAACAGCAACAGAAAGAAGAGTTGAAGAAGAAGAAAGAAAACTCCCAAAATCTAACAAGAAGAAAATAAACATTTTAATAATATTTTTTCCATAAACTTGCATTTTAAATGTTAAAATGAGATTTTTTTAAATAAATTCCTGTGAACAGCAATGTTTAACTGATGCATATGTTAACTGGCCGACATTTGGTCACATTGTAAGGTTATAGTAATTAACACATAGTTAACTTAATAATAGGTATTTTTCGTAATGCCATACTTCTTTATTTCATTAAAATTACAATAAATCTAAAAATTTGTTTCAATCATATAAACTAAGTCATCAGATCTTTTATTTTCTGGTTATTTGTAGGATGTGGCCGACACTTGGTCACTTTACCCTAAAGCATAATGTAGCATGCAATGTTTACAGTGGAGAAGTAACCAAAGGGAATCTTGATGAAAAAAGTTTACTTCTTACTGTACTGCTTACTTTCAATATCAATTTTTAACCATTTAATATATCCAATTCCGACAGTGTATGTAAACTAATATTCCAACATCAAGATGGACTTAAGATGAGTGAATAATAATTAGACAGAATATTTGTCTAAATGAGTTATTACATTGATACCAGCTTCAATAAATCACAAATCACATGATGCGTGTGCAGAGCCATGGGGAATGTGTAATGGAATTTTCCATTTAGACACGTGGAGCTGTAAGCATTACTGCCACTGTGAAAGCCTGTGATAATGTTGCTATGAATATACAGAATGCCTCAAAGGCGCAACTGCACATCGGCAATTAACCCATTTTGAATGAGGCCATGTGGTAGCCCTTCGAGAGGGTGGATTTTCATTCGTAAGATCACAATTGTTGGCAGCAATGATCCCAAGAAGGCACTTTTACTAAGATCGGGGTCCAGGCCTGATCCACTGGAGAGAGAAAATATCGGCACATTTGCAGGATGGCCCTGGCAGATCTCGGGGTGTCTGCAGTGGAAATTCGAGCCATAGTGAGGCATGGCATTACCACAAGAAATGTTTTGAATCACCTACTGGAGATTGGCCCCCACTCTAGGTGTCCAGTAGAGCATTAGCTACTCACTACTGTCCACCATTCAATTTGTCTTCAATGGTATCGTGCAAGAGTCCATTAGGGAGCAGAATGGAATTCTGTGGTATTCACGGATGAGATCCGTTCTGCCTCAGTACCATTGATGGATGTATGCAGATCTGGAGAAGGTCTGGTGAACATCTGTTGGCAAGCTGCAACCGGACGGAGCCTAGGCATTATGGTATGGGGAGGAATCTCGTAAAACAAGAACCCCCTGGTAGTTATCCTAACACCATGACGGTGAACATTTACATCAGAAGGGTGATTGAAGCCATTATTCTGCCCTTCATGAACACTATTAAGGGGGCCTGTTTAACAGGATGATGTTCATCCTCCATATCGCAGCTGCAACTTACATGCTCTTTGAGATGTTAATGTGTTACATTGGCCATCAAGATTCCCATATCTTTTTAAATAGAGCATGTGTGAAACATGATTGGACGATGGCTCTAGGCTCATTGATAAAAACCATTGCCGATCTGACGGTATAGGTGCAGCAGGCGTGGAACACCATCCCACATGATGACATCGGATGCATGCACATGTAGACATCTGCATTCAACGTGGCGGTGACTAAACAGAAGTACTGAGCAGGATGACATTCAACTTCTTCATGTGTATCAATGTAATAACTCATGTAGAAAAATATTCTATGTAATTTTCATTCATCTAGCATAACTCCATCATGGTGTCGGGATTTCTATTTCCGTCCCTATATAGTCAAGAAAAAAGTACTTAAATACAACTGAAAATATAAAGACTTACTTGGAATTGCATACAATCATGCCAATTAACCTCCCTGTATCAGCTGTAACTAAAGCTCCACCACTAGCCCCAGCATGAACAGCACAACTACTCTGCAAAGAGGAAGAATGAAAATTAGGGTTATTTATTTTTTTTTCTTAATTTGTAATTATTGACATGGTCATTTCCTATCACTGACTCAAGTTGTTAAGAATACATTAGCAAATATGAATTAGGTGTCATTCAAAACATAATAAATTGAAAAAAATGAACACAAACACATTTTTAACAGAATCAATCAGTTAAAATTAATCTAATTACATCTAGGACATGACACTAACCTATAGAATATGTAATTAACTTAGTAATTTCATAGAAATAGTTGGCAAGCCTATTAAGAGGCGGGTGGGGGAAGCTGCGTAATATGTTTCAATTCTACAAACACCAATCTTGTTCCAGTTAATAAAGGGAAGTATGATCTCACAGAATACAAAGATGAAAAGTCCTCATCCTCCATAAAAGATAGAAATAGCCAAAGGAGATGATTAGGTTTTAACTGGTAAATCATTCTTCTATACTCAAAAAAGCAGATTGAAAAATTGATGAATTAAAGACTGATTCTTAATCCACCAATTCAGGCTTTGGGTGGAGGGGAGAAGTTCCAAAGAATCAGAAAGCTAGCATTGTACGTACTATTGTGACTATCTATAACAACAATTCCAGAATTTTAGTTGACCCATCACCCTACTTTTTTTTTTGTAATTCAAAGTTTGTCAAATTTGGATTTTTTCTTCTTTTATTTATTTCTTATTAGAAGGAAAGAGTCAAACATATTCACATGTATGTATAAGTAGCATAGACAAAGAAATTGAAAAGAAATGGACTTGCAATGGTCATCTCTAAGACTACTGCATATCTGAAAGGTGAAACTGGAAAACCAGTTTATATATATAAATACCGGGTGTAAAAGAATTGTGGTACACCTCAAATATTTTTTTTTTATGTATCCTTGCAGTGTAATACAATTTGGCACAGTAATGATACATAAAAGAATAATGAAAACACTGTATTCCTTTTTGAAATATCCGGTTAAACAGGAAATGACCTCAACTTTGTAATCTTAAATGGAACACCCTGTATACTTAGACATATTTAAATTCTACTCGAAATTTGGAATTCAACAAAGTATCACTTGCACATGTTTCATTCAAATGTGATATATATGAGGAATCTGGAAAAACAAACCTGGCCATCTATTCCTGTAATTATCGAATGAAAATAAAAGAACACAACAAATAGTCATTGTAATGACAGCAACAAACGTAGGTAAGAAATACAATGGCTCATGTAAGTTGCTCAAAGTGTCCACCATGAGCATCCCTGCATAATTGGGCTCGTTCAATTACTTCCAGCATAATGTTATTCAACTGTTGAGGAGGAGTTATATTGGCTATCGTTGCTCGTACTCTATTCTGTTGATCAGCTAATGTTGTAGGTGGTCTATGATAAACAATATTTTTCAGGTTAGGGAAGATGAAAAAGTCTAATACCATTAGATCTGGTGATCTAGATGTCTACTGTACTGGTTCATTGGTTTCAATCCAATGATCGCCAAATCTATTCTGTAATATTGGGTAACAAGTCTGGAATTGTGGGGTGGTGCCCCATCAAGTTAGTAAAAAATCTGTTGTCTTTCATTCAACGGCAATTCATCTAATGCCTCTTCTATTTCATTTTGCAGGAAACCAAGATATCGTTCCCCATTCAATTGTCCTTCAAACAATATCGAACCTATTTTTCGATTATCCAAAACACCCATCCAGCAATTGAACCCAAACCTATGTTGAAAATTTCCTTTACAGACCAACTTTGGATTCTGTTGGGCTCAAAAACGAGTGTTATTTTTTGTGTTACTTGAGAATTATTATAATAATAATAATTAAATAATTATAAATGCCGTTATTTGTGAGTCATGTTTCATCTGTGTATAAAATGTGGAATGGAAAATTATTATTATTCGTGTGATTGTCCAATATCCAATTGCAAAATTGTAAATGTCTGTCGTGGTCTTTTTCATACAAGTGTTTATAACTGATACTTGTAGGAACGGAATCCATGTTTTCTTAAAATTCTTCAAAGGGATTGGGGACTTTCAGGTGTGACGCTAGCAATTTCCCTTGTTGATGTTGTAGGATTTAGTGTCGTGTAAGCCACAATGTCGATTTCCATGTCTTCAGAAATAATACGAGAAAATGTCCCCATGCATTATTCGGCTCTTTACACAATTTCTGTTCCACTCTTATGAAAAAAATTCCAAAATAGATGATATTGGTCAGGATACCTTTCAGCATACAGAGCACAGGCAGCAATTCCATTTTCTCTACACTCCCCAAATATTAACAGTGTATCGATTTGCTAATTTCGCGGATAACTCTAACTTTCCATTTTCCACCACAACAATACCTCTGTCGACGTACACACATTTCGCTCACTAACAGTATGTAGACGAATTAATACAGTAACAATACAGAAACACACATACCGGTGGTTTCTCAATGCCATTCGATGTCAATTACGTATTTTAAAATATTCCTCATACATAACACATTCGAACGAAACATGTGCAAATGATACGTTGTTGAATTCCAAATTTCGAGTAGAATTTAAATATGTCTAAATATACAGGGTGTTCCATTTAAGATTGCAAAGTTGATGTCATTTCCGTTTAATCAGGAAATGATATTTTAAAAAGGAATACGGTGTTTTCCATATTCTTTATGTATCATTACTGTGCCAAATTGCATTACACTACAAGGATACCTAAAAAAAAAATATTTGATATATACCACAATCCTTTTACACCTGGTATATATTTATATACTATTTATTGATAGTGTAAACCTCTGAAATATCCAAATTTATCTTTTGTATAGAGGCAAATTGGCTGTGACTAGAACAAATTTGAAGAATTCAACATCATAATTTTTGAGCTAAGATTTTAAGATAAAATTAATATGGCTAACAAATGGTGAAGGTTTCATCTCATATTTTCATTTATACTGAACCAGGAGATTTTTTTTCTTTCTATTTTTGACAAACAATATCTCTGAATAGTAAACAGATTTATTAAACTAAATCTAGTGAAGTGAAAATTAAAAATAAAAATAAAGGACGATCCTAAGAACAATAAAGATGCACAATGTGTGATCACTAAACTATCAAAAAACTGTAAAGAATAAGACAACAAATGACTCAGAAGTTAATAACAGAAATATAAATCTACTTTCTCAAGCAACACCCAAGTTAATCAACTGTAATAAGATTAGTTGTATTACCTGAATAAGAATAGGTTTATTCTGATACCATAAAACTTTGGAAACAACACCTCCTGTAACCAAAACTCCTACATTTGTCTGTTCAGGAAAAAGTGCATGTCCTATTGCTAAAACCTCTCTACCTAAAAACACAAAAAATAGAAAACTTACATGAGTTTAAACTTTCATAAATTGCAATATCGTAAGACTATTCGTCAATTTATTATTATTTTATGTTACTGATATAAACAATTTATTACAGTTTAATTGTTTTATATTAGCAATTTTATGATTTATGCTTAGAATCAGCCCAGAATGGTAAGGAAGGAAGGCAGGAGACGATTATATTAGATGGCAATAAAATGCAGAAAAATAAAAATTAATCAAAAATTTAAAAATGACCCTATGATCAAATGAGTAAAAGTGTTCCAGATTATGAGTAGGGAAGGGGATTTATCAGTTAGGGGAAGGGAACACTATTTAGAATTACAACATCTCAATAAAAATTGATATTGATATTCTCTTTTCTTTTCGTCTGATTTAGCCTATTATTTATCTTAACAAAATTTAATGTAAATGTGATTTTATGTGGAAATGCCTAGGCAAGCTTAGAATTATTCAAGTTTTGTACTTCTAACAACGTTTAGTTGAAATGTTGATCAAATCAAGAAATAAACTTATTTTTACAAAAACAAGTTATTTATTAACCCTTCATACCGGAGAGTTTCTTTTCTGAATATGTCTTTTAACCGGTACTTTTTTTTATTGAGAAAACAAAGAAACTGAAAGAAAAATTTTTAATAGCTAAAATACAGTGCAGAAATTTAAATTCCGCCAGTGAATTATAAGCTTAAGTAATTATCTCTCGGTCAGCAGAAAGTTACAGAATTGGGTTGAACATTAACAGCGGGGGGCCGCCAATTATCTACCCCTGCAGAGAACGTACCCCTGTACGTCAAACTGGCTGTGAGACAGACACATGAGAACGTACACGTGTACGTCTTACTGGCTTGAAGGGTTAATAATAACATTGGTGATAATGAGCTAAACATTCTGGATAATAAAGAGAAACTAGTTTTCATCAGCTTGTATTTTAATTAATTAATTGTAGCTATGAAGAATTTGTAGCTTAGTACTTTAAATAAAAATGTTAGAAATATTAAAGATTACATCTATGAAAAAGCAATAGTGCCACCATTATTTATGTGATTGTCCTTATTCCTAACAATGGCTCTGCATCGAAGTTTCATTGTAGTAGAGCTTTGTTCAGAGAAATAAGTGAAATCCTGTTCTACTCTCTTGTGTGACTTTCCAAGGTCTATAATGATCTTGCACTGATGTTTCCCGAGTGCATGTTTTAAAAGTCGAAAGTCATCCATACGGCTGGCATCTGGAGACTTAACTGAGACATGGGTAAAGGGAATGGCCTGAATTCTGGTCTCGGCTTTCATGGTGGTGCAAAAATTAATTGAAGACTTGTCCTGGACTAGAGGCCTTGTCCTGGAGGATGAAGATTTTATATTGTTTTGGTACAGGTTTGGAATTTATGTGCGGTAAATTGATTCCAAGATGTTAGCCTGATAATTAAGCAGAATTGACTTTGGATCTGCCATGTTCAATACTAAAGTCTTCCTTTATGACAAAAACCAGCTACAACCACCATGAAGCCTTTAGGAAAACTCTTTGCATTGCTGTACAAAGTTAGAGAGCCTTTTTCCATCACAAGGGTGGTATGAAATAGGTCATGGCTTGCCACAATTGCTTAAGTAAACCCAAGCTTTATCAAGAATCACAACAAATTTATCACCAGAAGGGTACCTCTCATAAGGCTTACGGCAGCTGGTCCTTCTTTCCTGGATATGTCAAGGTAGGAGTGCATGAACCCGTGCCTTGTAATACTTTTTCGTATCGAGTCATTTATTAAGACATTTATTGGCAGTTGATGGAGCCAGAATTTTCTATGTTAGTGGATTTTCCATAAATGCCATGATATGTATCTGATGCAGCATCACTGGGGTTACCTTTGAAACTTGCCATTTTTTTGGATGTTTTGTTGGCGAATTCTTGTCATGTATGCTGCCATTACTGCGCCAATAGATAATCTTCAAAATTGCATACTTGCAGTCCATTTCCTTTATTGTTTTAGGATCATATAGTAACTGAGCATGGCAAAGTGCTGTTACACAGCCCTTCCATAGGTGAATATTTTTGGAGTCATAATGAATGAATAAATATTTTAACATAATTAGTGCACATTAGAAGGATTTATCTCTGCTTTGGCATGTGCTATTCTCCGGATGCATGTGTAAAGTTCGAAGTCACATGCTTAGCGTTTGTTATCATGTAAAGCAAAATGACCCCTCCCTCCCAATAGTCTTTTTTTTTTGTTTTTCATATCACATTTAAAACCATTGTTCCTTTCCATTAAACTAACAGAAAAAAAGAAAATTAAAAAGAACATTATTTTCAGTGGGATAGAATGATCTTGAGAATGATCGTGGGTAGTTATTGGGTTTAATTATCCTCTCTTTTATTCTACACCATTAGACTATTTTAGTGTGTGTGTGGATTGTAATAACTATTAGGATTTTTTTTTTTTTTTTGAGAAATATTGGGGGAATATGGGTAGCATAGAAAGGGTTAAGACCAAAATATTTATAATCATATTTTAAATTAGTCATAGAAAAGAATCAAATCAAATATTAAGAAAATTGGTCCAGCCAATTAAGTGTGATGTGTCCATAATTTTCAGATAGACAAACAAAATAAGAAACTGAACAGCCGAATAGTAAGACTTTGAGTCATTGTTGTACAGATGGAAGAATTGGTGGGGATTGTAACTTCTCCCAAAACATCGGAAATGGAAGAAATAATCTTGATCTGCTCTTTTGGATGCAAAGCCATTGTTTTGTTTGTAAACACCCCGTTATGGAAACGGGCACAATTTTTTTTGGTTAAATGACAACAGAACCTTTCCACATTCTTGGGTTAAGCCTATGCTTCAAGTATTTCACCTGCTCAGTGAAAACAGATGCTGTTTTATTTTCCTTAGTTATGAAATTATTGAGAAATAGTCTATTGCCATCCAAAATGGCCGTGCTTCAGTACAACTGGAAAGCTTATTTTACTTTCATTAAGGTTTTATCCTTTACTTTATTCAAAATCATTTATTGAAATGTAATAAACTAGGCATTTATTCCTCTATAAGTACATAATGCAACTATAAAAATAGTATTTTGACTCTTAATTAAACTAAATTATATACATCGGAAGCGCAGTGGTGCCTCAAAGGAAAAAATACACAATGGAAAACTCACCAATTAAAAATTAGTGAGAAAATTCATGTGCCAGCAGTGCGCAGGACTCAATAATTTTTTTAAAGCATAAAATTCAAACTGCATATTTGAATTATTAATAATAACAATGGGTGAGACTAAATTATTTACAAGTGACATCCTGAATCTATTACCAGTATTGCCTATACCTTGTTGTTTACTGGTGACTTCTTCTGGCTGATGATTGCCAACGAACGTGAAACAGCTGTTCCAGGATGTCACTTGTAAATAATTTGATCTCACTCATTGTTTTTTAAATAATATATATTTTACATTCTTACTGAGGCAATGTGATTAGATATTTGAGGTTTTGGGATTTAGATTATTCCACCTTTGCTAGATATTCAATCTGAATATTGAATATTCCAAAAAATAATTCAGATATTACATATCTCTTTTATACACTTCCGTGCAGCTAAATCGACTCACCCCTTCAGAGCGCACAAAAAGGCGTATATTTTTTAAATGGCTTAACCGATTTTCAAAAAACTTTTTTTTTTGAAAGCCTAATGTTTTTACTTTACAATGACACCATTATCATTAAAATCTGTACAATATTTTCCAAATGAATGTGATCTGAACGTAAGCGTAGCAAAATGCAGTCTGAACGGAAACCACCAACTCCGTTATAAAATCCCCTATAAAATCCCATGTGGACCGATATTTCTTATCAGTCGCTTATCAGACGATCATCTGTACACATCTCTACAAGTTTAATTCATTGTTTTCACAAACCCATGGATACTATGCCAGAAGACGCCACACAAATTGTTGCTTTGTTGCAAGCAGGCCACAGTCAACGAGAAGTCGTTGGTCAACTAAACTTGAGCCAATCTGCTGTCTCAAGAGTATTCAGAAGGTTTCAGGAAACTGGTACCTTCACTCGGAGACCACATACTGGACGGCGCCGATTCACATCTGACAGGGATGATCGCTTTATCATTTCAACTTCACTGCGAAATCTCCATCTCATGGGCGTCGATCTGCAACAGGAGCTGAGACAAGTTCGTGGAGTAGCTGTTAGTTAGTGGACAGTCAGAAGACGCTTGAAGAAAGCCAACCTCACACCAAGACGGCCCCCTAGAGGCCCAAAATTGACCGTAAGTCACCGCACAGCACGACTCGAATTTGCTCGGGAATACGTCAATTGGAGCATCGAGCAATGGCGGTCTGTCCTATTCACTGATGAGATCAGAATGTGTCTCCATGGTAATGATAGGAGAGGCCGGGTCTACCGGCATCCAGGAGAGCGATTTTCAGTGCTGTTTTGCTGAAACAGTCTCGTACGGCGGCGGTTCCTGCATGATGTGGGCTGGCATATCTCTTGAGGGAAAAACAGATCTTGTTTTCATACCTGGTGGAGGCCGGAGGGGGGGTCTGACTGCTCGACGATACATCGAGGACATTCTCCTGGATCATGTTGTGCCCTACGCAGGATATATCGGGGAAGACTTCATGTTGGTGCATGACAATGCCCGGTGTCATTCAGCACGAACCACTCGGCAATTCATGGAGGAGGTTGGTCTCGAGACGATGTAGTGGCCAGCCCTCAGTCCCGACATGAATCCGATTGAGCATTTGTGGGACGAGCTCAAACGGAGGGTCCGAGCCAGAAATCCGGCACCGTCTAATGAAAACGAGCTCAAGATTGCGCTAGAGGAGGAGTGGAATGGGATCCAAGACTTTGTCAAAATCTTAATAGGGTCTATGAGGAACCGCATGCAAGCCGTCGTACAGGCAAGGGGAGGTAATACCAAGTATTGATTAATAAAAGTTTCCTTGTTTTGCTTGAATTTTTTGTTGCAATTTAATTTTAAGTATCCCCAATTTTTTTTCCTAAGCATGCATTTTGCTTGCGTTTTCATTCAAAATGCATTATAAAACAAAATATTGTACAGATTTTAATGATAATGGTGTCATTGTAAAGTAAAAACATTAGGCTTTCAAAAAAAAAAGTTTTTTGAAAATCGGTTTAGCCATTTAAAAAATATACGCCTTTTTGTGCGCTCTGAAAGGGTGAGTCGATTTAGTTGCACGGAAGTGTAGTTTTCCAGATCTGTCTTTGTCTAATGCACTTCTGTAACACACTTTCTCTGTGTTTGAAAAATAATTTTAATTTCCTGTGAAAATAGAAATAATTTCTACAATGGAATGTCCGTGACAGGAATCAAACCTGCAACCTTCTGGTTGAAGTCAGACGTCTTATCCATTAGGCCATGGGGGGCTACATTCAAGTTATTGTGAAATATCTCTTATCACTCCCTCTATGTGTGTGTGACGAAATGTGAGAAGAGCCAGAGAAAAAAAAATAACTCATTAATTTTAGCCTACTAGATTAAAATTTAAATTTCAATGTTCATTTTTTTAGCTACTACAAGCGCAGGTCAGACAAGCATTAGATGCAGAAGCTCACCCTTTTCAGCAATGAACTGTAGAGTCGTTAAAGACATTTCTCGACATGAATGAAGAAATTACAAATGATGGGCAAATACTCTATCTCAACTAAAAGCCGTCATTGTTATTCTGTCAATGTTGATGAGGCATATATACTAGTCTATTCAAGATTAATATAATTATTGCTCAAACCAAATCGACCTCATATTAGCTGAAAGCATCCGTATGCACTTATTGTAGTATCTTGATCTCCATTTCATTTATCTGTTCTTGTTTTATGAATGGAATGTGTCTGTCTGTAGCCTAACTTTATTTAAATTCGATTTTTTTATTGCTTTTTTTTTTTTCATCTATAATCTCAGTATTAAAAAAAAATATATGTTTTATATTAAAAATGTAATAAATTGTATTAAATACATATAGGGCAGTAATTTTACTTTTTAGTAACTATATAACAGTTTTTACATAGTTACACTGTTAGGTGGATGTTGTCCTTGAAACAATCTGAATAAATCTACTTCCTGAACAATAGGACACGAAAGACCTCGGTCTATCTCTCTTTTATGATGTGGGAAATACCCCAGAGTCTCGTTTGCAGTAACTTCACCCACAGTCACATTAGGACTACACGGAATAAAAAAGCTTTACTGACAAGTTGAATTTCAGTGTTCCTTAAGTCCATAACTTTATGGGAGCATTTCAAGGTATTTTTTTGGGCTTCAGCAAAGCAAAAGATATCCCACACCCTGAATTTAAATTGGGACTTGTAAGCGAAATAAAAAAACAAATATAAAAATCTTGATACAGAGGGGGAAAACCCAGTAGAATTTAATATATAACGTTATTAAATGTTTTCTACTTACCTAAATTAAGTTCATGATTTGGTTGATTACTGAGCAAGGCCTGACAGCAGGCAGTTTTAGGAGGCAACTGAAGAACAGCAACATCCAGAGTTTCATTTGCAGGTGTACAATAAAGGACAGTGGCATCAACAAAGCTGGATTCAGGATAATCTAATTTTACTTTTACTGAAAATGAAGAATTGTGAAAGAAAAAATTAATTGAACAAAGCTGAGATAATAATAAGAAGAAAATGATTACCAAGAAATAATAAACAAATAAAATATAATAAATAATGTTCAAATAAGTTAGATTAAGTAACACCAAATTGCCGTCAAAATGATTGAAGTAATTCACATACCTACTTTAGTGCTCGAATCTACTAGATTCATTTTAAAACAAAATAGTAAAGCATTTCTAAATTAACTAATTCGCAATCTCTCAAAAACAAAGATTTTAAGTCCACTATTATGGTATAGGTTTTCAGTGACTCTTCAAAGCATATATTAAAATAAAAGTACACTGCTATACCTCTGTAAGCAAATAACAACAAAGCTTATCAAATTTCCCCTCTGCAAGAACTTGTTTTATAAATAATTACAATTAAGACTGAAATTGAGAATCTCAAGTGCTACAAGCATTTAACTATAATTTTGATTAGATCTTCAACAGGAGTGTATGAATATTCTTGGTTGTTTTGTCTCCACAAGGACCCTAATGTTCACAACAGTCGCATGTCGGACTGCCATTGAAACTTCAGAATCTGTCAGCTCTACTGTCCTTCAAGTCATGTAGGCTCAAAAGAATCTACTTCCCTATGCATTATTGTGACTCATCCAATTACTACATCAATAACATAATATAAAAATTATGTTAATTAAGTCAGTTCATGATCTGTATAGAAAGATTAACACTACCACAATTCTTTTGGCTACTACTCTGCCAATTGTGATTAAGCAGAAGAATGGAAAACTGTATATGTTTAAACTTCGTTCTCAAGTGATAACTTACTATGCTATTTTCCTGTTGTGATATCTTCAAAAACAGGATAAAGAAATTTCACTGTGATATAAGTTTGATCCACGTGTTACCTTTCCACAAGAAAAATGAATAATCCTAGTTGATGAAGCCAAAAATTATGAAGCAACTGCACTAAGATGTCATTTTTTGAATATAAAGTCTCTTTCATTATTATATAAATTTTGTTTGACATCAATGTATAAATACATTATAGGATAAATAAAAAAAGTTTGTAAAAATTTGAAATTAAACTTAAAAATAGAGAAAACACACAAACAAACAAGTTCAAAATTATTCCTGCAGTTTATTATATGCTGTTATTTTATTGTTAACCAATTTTTTTTATTTATGTTATTCTAAAAATAGTAAGGCAACTTTTATATTGACTCAAGGAAAGTATTGTTTTTAAAGGCTTATCTCAAACTTTTATCACAAAATTGAAGGTAAATATGGTACTATATTCCATCATATATAGTATTATTTGATATATTCTCAAATAAAATTACTCTACCAAATTAATTTGCAGCATTTCCTCCTTCAACCAGTTAATTAACCTAAGAAATACAATGGATTCCGATTATTTGAGACAGACTGGGACTAGTGCACTTTGGTCTGATTAAGCGGCTGCTATGTGTCACATAAATAAATACCCATGTAGTTAAAATGATATAGCAAAAAAAAGAAGAAACTACAGTTTAAATGAGCAACGAAGTGTTTATTTAAATATTATTCTTTTCAACATTGGACCACTGATGGACACTCCTTGTCCAATTACACGTATCAGCGATGCATATTGCAGATTTCAGCACTCCAGTTTTCTCAGACAAATGACAATGACTGATATGGTCTTCTATTTTGTTCAATATTGCAATTTTTTACAATGTTAGTGACAGATCTTTATGTGGCAATTTGTTGAGGCTCCAAAATTTGAAAAATTTAAATGAAAAACAATTTTTAAAACTTACAACACTGTAAAAGTACAGTTACTCTACACAGGCCGATTCAACATTGGCTCAGTATTAACGATAATACACATGCACATAACTAATGCTATTTAGTCACCTGTCCCAAATAACTGGAATCCACTGTATATACATACATTTATCTACATTAATAAATACAGGCTTTAAGGCTATTTGGGTTTTTTTTTTTTTTTCCTTTTTTGAAGATAAAACAAAGTAGTATTTTATTTATAAAATAAAAATGATGCTTCCATATGCACTTGCTCTTAAGATATTCATCTTGTTATTTTTTTAATATAAGAAACATAAAAACTTAATTAAATAAAATAAAAATGCTTTTTACCTTTTGAATTATTGTACACAACATGGGCACAGGTTATTATTAAACCATGGTTTTGGCTGATAATAATCCCAGATCCCCACAATGATCCAACCTTAATCAGTACAACGGATCGCATTGCAACTGCTAAAGGATTTGGAGCATCATTTAAACCTAGAGAAATTAAAACAATCATTTCTTTTCTTTATTAGTTGAATTTAAGGTGCTTAAAAATTTCAATAATCTCCAAAAAAAATGTATATGAGAAGGAATCACAGAGATTTCACCACATATATTTATATAAAGAGAGATTTCAGTATTAGATAATAAATATAATGGCTAAGATGACCTCCGGATAACAGATATTCTGTATAGATAACAATATTTTCCTGTTTTTTTCCTGTATAGATAACGATAAAGGCAATGCCTTCAGAAAAAAGCTTCGTTTATTAATATAGGTTTAACTTGACTATTTATTTCCTGGATTACAAGTTGCACTATATTAGGGGCCGTCCATTAATTACGTGAGGTGTTTTTTAAAAAATTTGGCCCCCCCCCCCCCTCACGTGAGATTTCAAAAAGTCAAAAAAGTTCAAAAAGTCAATATTACAAAATGTTGTAATCTATTATAATACGTATATTCTCTGAATGAAAAAGTTGACGTGAGATTTTCGTTGAACCCCCCCCTCCCCCTTTTGACCTCACGTAATTAATGGAAGACCCCTTATTCTTATGGTTATTCTAATGGAGCTCTAAGCTTTAGAAGTTCAATCTTTTATTAATAAAAACATTAACTTAATAAATGAAATTAGCTTATTAAGAAATTATGAATATAAATGAGGACCCCAGAAGCCAAGGGGTCCAAAGTGACATTTTTGAAAAAATCGAGTTATTGGCTGGAATGTGTAGTAAATATATTGTTCTGTTGAGTGGACAAGTGATCTTGTCAAGAGTCAAAGACTGAGAAATGACACATTGAAAAGCACTCTACTATTAAAACCCATCCAATAATAAAACTATGACCTCGATTATCTCAGAACTATTTTTTTGCCACTTGGACCCCTTGGCTTCTGGGGTCCTCAAATATCATATCTGTATGGAGAATTTACAAAACACTCAATTAGTAATGAAGGCTGATAAATCCATAATAATAACCTGGGTTAATTTCTAGCCTCTATATATGATTCCTAGACATATCCGAGCTTAGGGTTTTTATGTTGTAGTCAATAAGCAGGAAGGGAAAAGTAGAAATTTATTAATGAAAAGTGTATCAATTATACAAAGTTTGATTTTTAAGAAAATATTAAATGATTCTGAAATGTGGTAATGTCCAAAGATGATTTTTTTTTCACATTCAGTTTTTCCTGTTTCTTTTCCAAATTATAAATTATTTTTGAATAAACTTACCTGAATGTTGCAGTTGTTTAAGCAGAAGAGTAGGCCGGAATTCCTGAAGTAAATGCGCAATTAAAGGACGAAGAGAACATGCTAAAGTGAAACCTACAAGATCCTTCTGCTTCCAACAGAATGAAGCAATAATAATTGCAGCAGGACATCTGAAAACATAAAAACAATGCATCAGAATATGAAATCAGACAGTTTTTCAAAGCAATGAACTAATAATTTTTACAAAAATATTTGACAAGGAAAAACATTCAATAATTCAAGAAACTGAATCATAATGCTGATCATTCGATCTGCATTTCACATTTATTTCATTGTAAGCTGACACCTTTTTTCAAAAGTTCATACAAATAAAAAAATACAAGGTATATGCTCAGTGAAATATCGTATATTCGGGGCTAAGCATTCAATGCTGATGAATTCATTTTGAGATCAGAAAGAGGGAAGAATGGACCATAATAGCTCATATATCATTAATAAGCATTTACTAATTTTAGAAAAATCAGTCCAGCTGTTTTAGCAGGGATTTTGAAGTCATTTTTTTAGGAAGCAATGGAGACCAAAAATAAATGTTCCTATGTTTAAAGTTGTACTCTTAAGTAAGCAATACACTAAATTTTGTGGAAATTTATCCAGCCGATTTTAGAGTGCCGTATGTACAAAGACAAACAAATAAAAGTATTCAAGTGGAACTGAATTCAATGCTCAGTCAATTCTTGATTTTAAGAAGAAGAAAAAATACAAAGCAAAAGCAATCAATTCATAACAGTCAAACTCCTGAAAAATACTTAAACAACTAAAACTTCATGATAATTTCTAAGGTTTGGACTTCCGAATGGTTTTCTTTTGTTTGAATAGGGCAGTAACGTTTCTTAACTCTGTCCCAGCATCTAATATATGGTTCCCACTCCCAAATTCAATCATGAAGTTCTTTAAAATCTGGCAACTCTTCCACATAAGCTATCACTTTATTCTTAAAGTTTGCTGAATAGTAAAATGTGTTCTTCCCATCAAGGATTCAAAGCTATTCTAAATAAGAGGTTTTTAGGGATAGTTCACTAAAATAAAACAAACAAACAATGTGCAGCTACGAATACTATAGTGCATGCGAGAAACTGAAAAAAACATGGGATTACAGTACAAAAGCAGCATATATTGTAATTAATACCAGCCTGTATTAATCATGAAATTTATTATGTCTCATTTGTTTGGCCACTCTAATTCTTTTTAATTGAATTTAAAAAATAATTTACATATTCATTTCCTATCCCTTACACTTTTTACTGATTCAAAATAAAAACTAGAAACGGCCAAATAAAGAGAAAGAAAGGAAATGAAATGCACTTGTATAATAAATGAATAAACAGAATTCAAAGGGTGGTAGTAAACTGTCGTTTTACTACCACTCTTTCATCCTGTTTATTATACAAGTAAGTGCGTTTCATTTCCTTTTTTCTCTATTTCATTACACGCAGTTACACAGCTGCGTATGTCATTGGATTTGATGTTAATGAACATAAACTAAATGCTTGGTTGTAACAAATAAAGAGAAGCAGAGAACCTTGGGTGGACTCTTTCCAATTGGGGATTATAATTTTGAAGTTGTTAGATTTGAAGTATCTTGGAATGCAGGTTAATAGAAAAGAATAATATATCACAGGAAATGAAGCGTAGAAATTATGCAAGGCAATAAGAGTTATTACATCTTAAAAAAGTATTTATATCTAAAATAATAACTACAGAAACTAAAACAAAGATCTATAAAACTATGATGAGACTTGTGTCGTCATATAGTTCTGAGGCATGGTTAATGAATAAATCATGTACAAGTTATCTTTTAGTGTTTGAAAGGAGAATTGTAAGAAGGGTTTTTGGGGGTGTAAAGGAAGGAAGTGGAAAGGATATAATAGTGAAATAGGCAAACTAAATGGTTCCAAGAAATGGAATGTCATATTAAAGCTGGAAGGTTAATAAATGGACTGGCCATCTTGTCAGGATGGAGGATACAGACCCTACCAAACAAATATTGAACCAGCAATCGTATGGAACCTAAAGTGTTGGTAGCATAAACAGAAATCGCTCATTAACATAAAGGTCTTGAAAATTAATAACTGGAGGAAAATGGCTCACGACAGAATGAGATGGAAGATTATTTAGCCAGAACTTACTCTGGGCTTTAGTCTTTATGATGATGATTCTTATGAAGTTCCAAAAATGAAAAATAACCAGATCTCTAACAATATAGTTTTTATAGCAATTTGCGATTTCCATGTTGGTAATAGAATACAATGTTATTTGCATATTCAGTATGCTAAAGATACCTTGTTCTGAAAATTTTAATTTGATTTTGAAATATTAAAAAAAAAAAAGATACTTTTGTCCTCCAGTAGCTTAAATTATTTTTATTTTTCAACTTCATTATTTTTTATTCACTTTAAGACAATACTACACTAATCCCATACAATCGCAATAAATAAAGTAAACAAACTGGAATGCCAAGGTTCAAGTTTAAGCATTTTCAAAGTATTAACCAAGCTTCATATTTATGGAAAGGGACAGATACAAATATGAAGGACAAAAAAAAAAAAAAATAACATCTGGATATAGGAAAGGAAATTTAACAATATAGATGAACATTGTACCCTCAGGTGATCACATTTTAGGCCATTAACATACAGAAGCACTGTAGAAAGTTTGAGAAAGGTGACAGGCTTGCTATTATGTAATCATGTGCTAGCCCAAGCATAGCAGGGGGGAGGGGGGTCTGCCCGGATGGCACTTTTGGTCTACTGCAATGGTCGGAGAATGTCCTATGCATCGTTTTGACTTTTTGTCTAAGTACGTTTGATGTGTATTGAGAGGGGTGGCAAACCCAGGGACCGCCCCAGGCAGCACAAACTGTATCTACGCCACTGTGTGCTATTCAACTATGGGTAATTGGTAACTATGTATGAGAGTGGAGACTCCTTGATGAATGCTTTTATGTATTCTATAAGTTTAGCCTACACTACCTTCAAAGTTGAACTCAACATATCAAAGACATTCTTCATCTTCATAATTACTTTTTTTTTTTCTATGTATTTACGACTGGTTCACCTTCTTTCAAAACAACTGCAGCAAAACCACAGCTTTCAGTAAATATACCCATCCTCCTACTATTCACCTCTAGGCCAATACATTAGAGATTTATAATTACGATCTTGCTTTCAAATTGACCAACATCCTCAAATGCCATCCCACAAACAAAACACAGATCCGAATAATATATTTTAGCGGATCTCCTGCTCTCAATGTTCATCCATACACAAAGAACAAACTGGCAGGTACTCTTTTACATATCTTATAGAGTTGTAAAGAAATAGTCATATCAAAAGACCCCCATATACTCATATACAGTTATAAAGAAGCAGATGCACTCTCATTTCAGATCTTTTAAATTGATTCAGCAATTGTCTTCAATCTGAAACTTCCTATATAATCTTCATTTATACATCTAATCTATAAATGGTTATCAGAATGCTCACTTTTAAATTGCCATTGCTGTTACTACATTATGTTTGTATCATTTTTTTAACTGAATATAGAGTACTTAAAATCTTTGAAAATACTGAAACTCATTCATCTTCCAACATTCCATTTTATCCTTTCTTCTTTTATTTACACCTTTTCCTAAACAAGTTCAGCTATTCTTACTTTTTAATTTGAGCATTTGAAAACAGCAGACCGTTTTCAAAGTCTCTGACAAACATCATAGTTCAATAAATAAAGACTAAAAATTCTTTTGATTTAATGATAACGATTGGAAAAGTATATTCATTTTAGAAAACTAATATCTAATTCATCTTTCTTACAATTCTTTATTAATTGGTTCATATTTCCATACTTGAAACATTTTCTCAATTTTTTTTTTTTATGTTCGTTTAAATCAGAACTTAAGTCATTTAATTATTCCAATCTTTCGAAAAGCATATGTACGGTTTTTCAGAACGGGGAGAAGGGTCTGATGTAAGAACATGGTCAGCTTCTTAATATTGTATTATTTTTAAATGAAAATATGTAACTCAGGAAAAACAAAACAAAACAATGAAAATAGGGTGAAGCCGGAGATTACGGTACCAGGCTGTTTTGGACTTCGGTCAAGTTTTGACAAGATGGCCACCTTGGCACTACTTTTAAGATATGAATTTTAGTTTTTCAATTATCTAGTGTAAAGTAGAATGAGATTTGCAGATAAGCTTATTTAAAAATGGTTTTGCACGATCTTTTACTAGAGAAACTAACCCTCATCTGGCTAACTGCGATTTCAGATAACAGTAAGCACCATCATGTATCCCTGCGCAGATGTATCCTTAAGAAGACTCTATTGGCAGGTACCGTATTCTCCGGTTTAGCCGAAAATAGCGCTATTTAGTGCAAAAAGGATAAAAGGATAAAATTGTATATTCTCATTTTCATGTTTCTAATAACTACTTTTCTAATAAAGCAAAAATTAAAGACCTTTTCCCTTTTACTTCCTTGAAAAGAAATCCGCCTTCTGATCCAGGTGCACAGTGAACATCGACTAATACCAGCACTCCATTAGGTCCTGTGATATTCACAACTCTTCCTTTACTTCTTACATTCATGAACATAGATGGGTTTAATGCGCCAAATAAGCTGCTCTCAACACTGACACTTTCTCCTTTTGCAAGAACTGAACTTTCCATAACTGCTTCTTTTAACGCACTGTAGAGCATGTCTTTTTTGGATTCAATCATCTTTTGAAAATCAAATTCTTTACTTATGTTTTTCAGTTTGTATTTATCCTGATTATTTCCCGTCACATTAAAAGAGTTCTTAATTTGAAGCGACCCTACACTATGATGGCCCGATTTATTGTCAGCTTCATCTGCTGTACTTTTTGTCATGTTTCTTTCTAAATTATGTGCTCTATAGAAATCAAATCCTCTGCTGTAGTCGTCTATGTTAATTTCTAGAAGAATGAAAGATGATAGCAAAACATTGGCATTTAATATGCTTTCATTGTCGATACTGTTTTCATTTTCGGGAGATGCATAATGCTCCACGAAGTTCCATTTTTCATTGCCTGGAACAACAACTTTCAGGGTTTCTTCTAACAGTTTAAACTTCCATATTCCTAGGATGGTGGCGGGAAATTTCTTGAACTTGTCCATACTGACATTGTTATTTTTTACCGGTGCCAAATTCTCGTCAGGTGCACTCCTCCTAAGAGGACACAACGACTCTCTCAGTTTACCCACGATTGTCTGGTTTTTGGTTTTGGATAACACCATTTCATCAATGACGGCCCAGATTGATGGGCGGAACAGAGCAGACACTGAATGTTTGGCAGATTTCTGCCAAATCCCTATTCCGCCATTCGTCTGCAATTCGGAGCAGATCTCTAACACCCACGCCTTTTCTTCCTCCTGAACATCCCATAGCCATGGCGTCAACAATGTTGCACTAGTAAGAACTATTCGTCTCTTCGGACATACTAATATTCCACTGCAGCTCACGGAATTATTGTCTTCGGCATCAAAATTATCGCAAACGGAATTGATACCTACTATCACTCCACTCATCCCGGCGGCCATATTTTTGCCAACGACACCTGCCGTCACTAATTGGAAATAAAGAGGTTTTTGACCTTCAAACATATACAAGTCAAGTTTAACTCATCACATTGGAAGAAAAAATAAGAAGAAGAAAAGAAAAAAAACAAAACAAACTTCCTTAGCATAATAATAACTTGAGATTTAACCCTTCCTCATTTTTTGTTTTAAAATACTTTTGAGAACCTTCAAAATTGAATTTATTATTATAGGTTGGAATTTGCATATTCATCATCTAAATACACTTGCAATAATATAAAATAAGTTTTAAGTTTCTTTTTTGTCGAAAACAGTTACTCCATATTCTTACGTATCAGTCTGATTAACATAGATTGCGGGGGGGGGGGGGGGCGGCAATTGCCCCCAATATTTTGAGGGAAAAAAATAAATGTAAGTCGTCAAGCATTATTTACTTTTAACTAACAAATTTCTCATGAATCAAAGTATGTACAAGTTACCTTCAGTGGTAATTTAAAATATTTTAAAATGGTTTGCGAGTGATTAGAGTTTAGCCCCCCCCCCCCAATCAAAATGCTGAAATTCCGCTTATGCTGATTATTATATTGATATCATAGTTTCCAAGTGATTTTCTCGTTTTAAAAATAATATATGTATATATATGATCTGTCATATAGCCCGAAAATTATAAATAAAATGTGAATGTATTATTTGTTCTATCTTGTGGCTCCCAACATCTGAAATTTATCATATGTGGCTCTTACGTTAAGCAAGTTTGGTCACCCCTGGTTTACAGAAAATACTGATTTTTTTTTTTATTCCTTTCTTTTTAATCATTAAAATCAATATCAAATATTCAAATTGACAGAACTTTTTATAACGGTATGATTTTAGCAATTTCAAAAAAGGGGTCTTCATCAGTTATCGAATTAAAAAAATTCTTTATTATTCTTGAAGAATAAGATTCGTTTTCAATTGCTTTTCTCTGAAGATAACATCCATAACTACCAAAAAAAAAAAAAAAAAAAAAATAATAATAATTCTGTGACTTCAAATAAGAGACAAATTTCAACATTCTTCATCTACTTTTCCTCAAGGATATGACCAATTTTTGACCTCACTTGTCAGCTGATGAGAACTGTCACCCATGTCTGCACAATTTGTATGCAAAAAAATGGCAAAGAATGTTGAAATAGTTTTGAAGAAAGCAAACCTTTCTCCATTTCTATAAGTTGAGTAAATTTTTATTTTTAGGCATGCAGCTAAGATGTCAACAAAATTGTGATATTTAGAAATCAAGTGAAATGCACTATTTTATCAGAAATGTGCAAAAAAATAAAAATAAAAAAAAAAATCGTTGAATATTGTCTCCACATCCTCTATTTCTTCAATGCCTGGAAATAATGAATAAGTTCAAATTCCAGTTTCCTGAAAGAAAAACTCAAAATACCAGTTCATCAGAAACAGAACTAGGCAGTTCATTACCGAGAATTTGCAGCCTTAAAAAAAAGCCCAATCTAAATATTAAGTATATCATCATCATCATCATTGTCCCTAGCTGGCGGGTGGTGGGGGTTTTCCTCTCAACCAGTACGCTGCTGTGGGTGCCTTTGAACATTGAACTTTGCGAATGATCTTCCTCCAATCATGGCGGTTTGCAGCAAGTACTTTGGCTTCGTCTAGTGATATGTGAAGGCTCTTCAAGTCTTCCTTGATGATTCCAATCCAAGTTTTCTTTTGGGCACTTCTCTGGGTTTTCCAATTGGTTGGTCGTTCTTTCCATAGAGCTTTGTTAGGAAGTCGAGCATTGTTCATACGACAAACGTGTCCAAACCACTGTAACCTTCTCTTCTGGATTTGTACTTGAATGGTTGCCTGATGATCACAACTGTCTCGAATGGATTCGTTTCTGATTCGATCTTTTACTGACACTCTCATTATTCGTCTCAGGCACCTCATCTGGAAAACTTCGAGTTTGTTGATGTCGGCTTTGAGGAGTGTCCAGGTCTCAGCGCCATTAAGTATATACAGAATTAATATTAAAATCTATTAATTTGTAGATCTGTAAATAATCAGAAACATATATCTAAAAAAAAAAAAAAAAAAGACTGATTCAGTACAATATGAATTTATTAAATTTATTAAATATGAGTGAATTTTGTAGTTCCTTTCCAGATCTTTGTTATTTGGAAAGGAACTATAAAATCCACTCATATTTAGACAAAACAAGGAAGTTACTTCCCAAATAGTTCACATCATTACTTAGACATTTTGAAAAAGGTACCTGTTCAAAAGGTGGGCCCGGTAGCCAAGTGGTCAGGGTGCTTGGCTGCGGGTTGGAGGTGGCGGGTTTCGATTCCAGGCCTCGGCAGAGGGCGGGAATTTTTCCACGCTCATTTCATCTCCAAACGAGTCCTAGGACCTACCCAGCCCTCTATGGAATGGGAACCGAGTTTCTTTCCCGGGAGTTAAAGGCGGGCAGGTGTCGGGCTGACCCCCCGACCTCAACTTCGTCCCGTTGGTCCTAAACGCTGGGAGCCTGACCTCCTGCGACCCCCAAAAGCCTGTGTAGGCTTATCAAGGGGCACTTTAACTTTTAACCTGTTTAAAAGAACCGTTCACATATCTTCCAACTACTATTATTTTTCATCATTAATTTAATTGGAAGAATAAAACGCAACTGCTTGTGTAGCAATGTGTGTGTGTCAGCTAATTGTCTATATCCAATCAATATAAGGACAAGAAATCTTAGGATGATTCTCTTATTGTTATTCTATGATTAAGTTTGGAGAAAACAAACAATCAGTTCTCTAAATCAGTGCTTTTCAATCTGTTTTGCTTCACGGTGTACCTTTATGTTTGCAGAAATCCTGCAATACACCAAACGTTTTCATTGTTTTTATTACTAAAATAGAATCCTTTGAATGAACATCTTTTATTTACCAATGAATATAATTTGAATATTATTTTTAGAGTTAGAGATATCGGAGATATTTTTTTAAGCCAATTTGAATGTGATTTTAATATTTTATTAAAATCTTAATTGTTAGAATGAAACAGAATGTAGTTCATATTTCTGACAGATGCACTCTCAGGATTTTCTTGCGGCAGACCAAAGACATACTCATGGCATTTCATTTGACAAGCTCTGCTCTAAATGTCTGAGTTGAATAAAGAGGGTTTATTCTTTTAACCATAGTTAAGTCTAGGCCAAGCTTCTTAACCGGTTTGTTGTGGCACAGTGATATGCCATGAGGATGCCTTTGGTGTGTCACGAGAAAATTCTGCGAGTACATCTGGAATCACTCTTTAGCTATACACTAATATAGTATTCACATCTAGAATAAAACCTAGATATTAATAACCTGAACAAACAGAAATATGAACTACATTATGTTTTTTTCTAACTATTCAGATTAATAAAATATTAAATCACATTCAAATTGGCTTAAAAAATATTTCAGTGATCTTTAAATGTTTTATGGTATATTCATATGATATTTATTTGTAAATTATAGCTGTTTTTCATAGAATGCTATTAGAACAATAAAAGAAATGAAAAAGTTTGGTGTGCCGTGGAATTTCTGCAAATATAAAAGAGCGCCATGAAGCAAGAAAGGTTGAAAAGCAAAGGTCTAGGCTAATTGTTTAGAAATGATTGTGATGTGTAAATCAGAATCTGTATGTTTTCATTCTTTTTGAGGAGATTTCCACATTTTAGATGGCAATACCATACCTTCAATATCAATTAAAATACGCAATTAAAAATTTGTGATTCCATCAAGAATTCTGTCTAATTTATTCTTTCAATATTAATATCATTTAATCTATGCCCCCCAAAAAGCATATCTTTAATAAATTTATTAATATATTACTGAATTTTTTAGAAGTATTTCATCAATATGTAACTACTATAAATGTAATTTTTTGTATATCAAAATGTCTATCCTTTGCCTTAATTCAAGCTTGCAGTCCTCAATAGTGCTACATATGATATCCATGGAGATCTTCTTTCATTCTCAACAAAATCATCTCTTTGAGAGTGGCAATGCTTGTGTGGAGTATAGAGCAAGCCTTCAGCTCCAACTTCGACCATCAGTGGGCTTAGATCTGGTGATGCAGACTGCCATTTGGTGCTTGAAATGAAACTAAAAATTTTGTCTGTCAACTAAGCTCAAGTGATTTCCGCTTTGTGGGCTGGAACAGAGTCCTGCTGAAATGTCCATGGGTGACCACTGAACAAAAAATGATTGAGCAGCTTGGACTATTGATTCCAGAAACTCATTTAGATAAACTTTGACACCTTGGATAACGAAATGGAGTTCAGATTAGCCTAACCAGTTGATCCCTGCCTAAACCATCACATAACTTGGATTCTGGACTCAGAGATTTCTGCTTGCTTTGTGGGATAACTTTACCAGATTCTGCATAAACGTTGATTGTTTTGCTTGTTGAACTTCTTTTCCACGATGAAAATATTTCATCTTTAAAGAGAAGACTGTCTTCAGAGCCATACTGTTTAAGAAGAGCCTTTCAACTAAACAGCTAGTTTTTCTTCTGTATGTTCATTAGCATGTACCATGTTATGTACGCCTTCATTGCCAGGTCTTGTTCAAGTGACCACTGTATGGTTTGACTTGAGACGTTCATGTGCACTGCCATTTTCTTCTAGACCATGTTGCAGATTTCTCTGAATTCTGGCCTTCACTGCTTTCATCATAGTTGATGTTCTCTTATCCCAAGGGTAATAGCTACCTTCGACAATCCTTCTAATACTTTCCATTGTGAGATATCAGTTTATGTGAAACCAAATTTCTTGTAATCCTGATGTTTTTCAAGTGCCAAAATATATCGAGGTTAGATAATCCATTAAAATGATAATGTATTATTGTTGTACACTTTCTTTGTAGGTTATTTAAAGTAAAAATGAGATATTCCAGATGCTGTTTTTACTGATTTATAGAATTTCAAATGAGGAATAAGACATGGATGTGCACATGACGATATACATACTCTTGACACGAGACATTTGTACAGAATTTATGGGCATATGAAGTAATACATTAAATAATAACAATACCAAAATTATTAAAATAATAAGCCTGTATTTTGAAAGCCACCATTGATTTATGAAGCAAAACATTAAGTATTTTTTTTCAAAATAAAATTTGGGATGATTTTCAATAAGTTAGTTTAAAATTATTTCCCTAATGGAAATGAATTGTGCTTTTCCTAGATTTAGAAGAGTGCTGAAAATGGGATTATTACAGAAAAGCATTCTTATCAAGAATGGTCTAAGGTTGATTGGGACCAATTTGTCCAATCTGGTCCTGTATTTCTCAGTATCAATTAAAATTGGGATTATTAAAAAATGTTATACTTTAAATTTACAATATACAAAAATATTTTGAAGAAGAACCATAAGGTTCTAAGTCATCCATGGTAGTGAAGATTTTCTTTGCAGGTACTCAACTGCAATGGTAAGTAACTTGCACTTTCCTTAACCCACCAATATCTTGCTGAGCAGTCGATTGCTCTACAAAATATTGGAGGATCTGACCAAGGGACCACGATATGCTCTCAGCTGTTGTGCCAAAGAGTCGTGACATCTTCCGATAAGATAATCAACATAGATGTGTGTATCTGTCATTTCCTCTTGCTCGTGTCATTCCAAGAAAAGAGGTCAACACAAGATTTAGAGTAATGCTGTAGCTTTGGAAACTGTGCTGACAGATCACAGCCTTATCCAGAAAAATGAATTATCAGAAAATTTTAAAAGAATTTGTAGAATGAAAAGCTTGCAAGATTTAATCAGACAATCAAAGAATTAAGATGTTTGAATGGATTGAATGAATTCAAGGACTGAGAAATTAAATTTTTTTTAAAGAATAAATTATATTGTGTAATACACAGATTTAATACACACATGCTCATTTAATATACACATTCCCACTTTAACAAAAGACTATATTGTGATCAATTAACATATACTTACAGTAGAACCCCTCTAATCCGTCACCTTTGGGACTGGGGTATGGTCGGAACGCAAAAAAGGTCGGATTATCAGAAAATACAGAAAAATACGGATTTAGAGTAAAATATAAGAATTTACTGCATTGTCAAGAGGTTCAAGTTTAGGCTTTTTTAATGTTTTGCGATTCTTAAGAGCGTTTTCACCATCTACCATCACTGTATATGCAAGTAAACAACACAATGGAGCGACGGGTGGTGAGTCACCGACGAGTCGGGGACAACTTCGGCCGGCTCGAGCACGGTCGGATCAACCGGAGTGGCGGACGAGAGGGGTTCTACTGTATAAGTTTTTTAATGAAAATTGTCATTTTCATGGAAAGGAAGGAGGATCTGAAAAATGAGACTCCCTGTCCGGTCTACAGTCTGAAAATGACAGTGGTTTTACTTACCCTGTTTGCAAGATCCTGTGGAAAATATTACAATTGGACCCCACATTTGCTTGGAACCTGATTTTAACAATCAAAACCTGATTGTTAAACCTGATTTTTAACAATAAATTAAATAACTAGCATATTTAAACTTATTAAACATTTCATCTGAAGGCATTAGAAGCTAACAGAAGCAAAAGAAAAAAGGTAATTTTTACTTCGAGAAAACAGTTAATTGAAAAATTTATTGTTGAAGATAATAAGTTCCAAATATTATTTTTACAATTCTTAATTTTTAAAAATGTTACTTACATCTCTTTGCATATAATTCTCTCATTGATGTTGAGACTAAAATTTCTTATCTGTAAATCTAGAGATGTCATGCTCACTGCCTATCAATGTCTATAATATACAAAGTGGGAGAAAAGTCCGTATACCTTTGGATATAAATGTATGCTATGGATACAATTGTATATATAACGTTTCTGGAAATAAATCAGCGAGCAATGGAAGCAACTATGAAACAATCACACACTCGCATACTGACAACACGCGAACAATTGAATAATGGCAATAATCAAAGAAGCAAGCTGTGATGGAAAGTATGGCTGATTTAAGTAGATTCTCAATTGAAGAGCGTTCAGTGACTGCAGTTTGGATTCATGAATGACCGTATTCGGTACAAACACTTTCACAAATTATTACCAATTTTCAGCTGTGGTTTCGGAAGGCACCACCATCCCAAGAGAACATTATTGGCATGTAAATTATTATTGGCAAAGACATTTACATCAGGATCTGGTGAAAGATTCACATCGTACGGGAAGACATGTTTGGTAACGTGCTGCTGTGGAAGAATCCATAATGTGATCTCCCATGAAGTCGACTAGCAAGCATGCTGCCAAATTGGATATTCTTCGGTCAACTATGAGAAACAACAAGCGAAAGGAATTGAAAGTGAAAGCTTTTCGCCAGTTGTCAGTGAATGAGCCATCAGATGTGGATTTAACATGGCATGAAGAAGCATGCAACTTGCTTCTCCAACATTTCCCAGCAAGAGAAGATCAATGAGTTCTGTTTAGTGATGAATATCCCAGCTATCGAAATTCGAAAGATTGGAATGTTTATTTTTGGTCAAAGAAAAATCCACATTTCTTTCAAGAACTCGAACAAAATCCACCGCACGTTATGATTTGGGCGGGAGTAACAGAAGAACACCTGCTTGGACCGTATTTCTTCAATGGTCCACTGAATCAGACGACTGCATATGATTAACGAATGGTTGCTACCTGAACTCCAGTTGAAAGACAGAGCTGACACTGAGTGGTTCCAACAATGCTGAGGTACAGATAGCTGTGCACAATGCCTTCATGGCTGTGACGCCACAAATGATAGGGAAAAATGAGCATACAGACCTGGAGATACATCCGTCTTTGCAGAGACCATGGAGGAGTGCATATAGAAGTTTTTGTGCCATCAATAGGCACATCAATTCATTTCAAATCCAGTTTACTGACAAGGGTATACAAGCTTTTCACCCATTCTGTATACCTATAAACACATTTATAGTAGTTAATAACATCTGTTGATAGGGAGTTTTTGTCATGTATTTCTGAGCTGTTTCCTTTTTGTATTGAACTATTTTAAACCATTGTATATAGAATGCAGATCTTTTTAAAATCAGTTAATAAAATAATTTCTGAAGACGGATTCCAGATTCTATATAAGAACTTAAATCAATACTTAGTCAAATTCTTTCATTTTTCACCAGCTATTTCATTTTAAAACACTATTATTCACTTTGCAAACTTCCATAAGAGCAGTGACCATTTTTTATCTACTGCTTTAATAGAATACTTTTAGTGACACAAAATTCTTCTACTAATCCTTCATCCATCATAGAGCCCAGACCTAGCTTCCTCAGATTTTCATCTGTTTGATTTTCCTGAGACTGTCAATTCTTCCGTGATGGCATACACAAACTGGATTCTAGATGGCGCAAATGTGTGTAGCATGATGACGATTATGTTCAATTCTAAGTGCACAGAAACGTTCTCAACATTCATGTGTGTCTTTACTGTAGTTTTTGTGTTCATTCAATAAACATGGAGTCAAAACTTTTGGGGTGCCCCTAGTACATATCAGACTAATCCCTCCTTTAAAACTGCAAATTAAACTTTCTACAAATTTTTATATTATTATAAATTAATGAAACAATGCCCAATACTGGATTAAATAGAAGTTCCCAATACAGCTTTTTATAAGTTCTACTTGAAAAAGTTAAGTATTGTTAAAAACATGGCTTTGACACAGGTTAATGATTGTTGATACACTAATATTAATTATCAATTTAATAGTTTATTAAATTATTAAATGCTATTAACTTTCTAAAATAAATTTAAAGGCCAAAACAATAATTAGAAAAAATAAAGTTTACTTTCTTTTTTTTCTATAATAACAAAATATTACATTCTTTGTTTATGGTAAACATAACGAACACAAAATTTTTCACAGTAGATATGTTATTGCAAACTACAAATTTAGTCTGGAAGCAATGATTACATATTTATACTAAATTCCTTGTAAAATTCTAAAAAAAGATAATTAGTTTTTTTTATTTTAAGTTTTAGGTAAATAAATATAAGATTTCTACTTTAAAATTTATATCAAATTTACTTTTTTTTATCCAATTTCAGTGGTTTAATGAATTTTGTAAACAAAATTCTGTTAAATGCAGAATGGACATTTCATTATTATCAACACGCTGAAAGATGAAACTCCCAGAATGCAAAGCAGCTTATAGATTGTCCTTTCCTGGCAAATTGTTGCTTCTCTTCTATTTCAATGTTAGCGGTCGGCCAGGAAAGGACATTCTATAATCTGCTTTGCATTCTGGGAGTTTCATCTTTCAGCGTGTTGATAGTAACTATTATCATCACCCCCTGACCTAAAATAGCCAATGATCTTTTAGCTTTGCATCTCTTGAAGGAGACTTTGTTAACAGTTTCAACTGCTTGCCATGATATATACACATATTTAGCAGTAATTAAATTTTGAATGTATTTCAACTTACGTTATTTGACAAAAATTTAGATCTTTCCTTCTCCTTCAATCTATGCAACTGCAAAACTGATTTTTACTAAATGTTTATCAATGCCCGGTTCTTTTGACGTTTATCGTTTTATCTCAAGTCCAATACCATTGTAGCTGGATTTTCCAAATACATTTTCCACAAATTAGAAAATCTTGCTATTGTAGCTCCATCTATGATGCGATGATCAGCTGACCAACTTACGGACAAAATATGAGTTTTTTTCAAATTTCCATCATAATCAAATCTTGGCAGGACCTACAAAAATTCAGAAATAAGATAAAGTTTAAATGTTGGGGGTAAACAGTTAAGCGCCAACATTTCAAGTATTTCTTTTATTACTATTATTAGTTCAATCTAGACATTTACTTTATCCTTTATTATGGAAAGATAAAAAAGAAAAAAATCTCTATACAGATCCGTTACAGAAAAAAACAAAACAAAACAAGAACATAATTATTTAATAATTGAAAGAGAGTCAAAATGCTAATCTGAAAATAAAATAAATTTCTTTTAATGATTAAGGTTACCCTAGTTGTTGACCCTAGAAAATTTATCTGTGGAATAAAAATAAAAAACAAAGATCCTTTGATTTTTTTTTAAATGCAGGATCATTATTTTTTTAGATATGCGAGTTGAGCTGCTGAAGCTAGAAGGCCTCAAATATTTGTTGACCAGTCATAGATAACTGCTATGTATAAGAAGGGCAGGCAAATGAAAACCTAAGCACTATAAGTCTTCAAACAGCCTATTATGTTCTCCTCCTTTTAAACATTGAGAAGCAGTTTATTGTTTCAAACTATATTTAAGCAATAGCAGAGGAAAGAGAAAATAGAAAAAGATTACTACACAGCAGACCACAGTCAGAATAACCTGTAGAAGTAAGAAACTGTATCCAACTTATTTTGGAGTTAAACTTGGGTTCTATGTGGTCAAAGTATTTAAAGGTTTATGGAAATAATAAACGTACGACACTTTACTTTCATTCAGTTGTTACATGTGGTTTCAGGCGCACGCTATAGAGTACTCTCCGAAGCAAGCTACGATCACGGGGAATGACAGGGATTTAGGCGAGGGAGTGGGGAATGAGAAGATTGGAAAGAGGATGGGAGCCATGGAAAGCTAGCTCAGCTGAGAGGGAACATCCGTGGCCCGCACCATCTCAATGAGAATAGCCAAGACGGATATCATGGTGTGATAGAAAAGGCTTTATTGAAAGTAAGGGGGAGGGGAAAAGAGGGAGTACAAGTAAAGAGAGACGGGATGGCTCACACGATCAGACAGATCTTCTTCGGATACACAGTACCTGCTACAGTCATGCACAGGTAGGGATGAAGTGGCGAAGATCATCTGCGATGTCTGGCGGAAGGGGTCTTCATTGTGGTCGTTGACTTGGTGGTTATCTGCCTGCTCTGGAGAACGGGAGATGCAAAGGCGAGTGGATGCTCAGAATGAGCCACTCGATTTCTTGTCTAGAGGATGTAAGCGCAGCGGGAATGTAGGGTGGCACCAAGTATCCCGGTGCTCAAGTCAGGGATTAGTTTAACCTCTGATTGGGGGTGCAGAGATAAGAAGGGCGAGGTGGCTCAAAAAGCGAGGGATATCCCACAGAGTTGTGGATCCACTTGCTCTCACTTTCACCGGCCTTCTGCTGGGTTCTTTTCTTTCCTCCCAAAAAGCATGAGGGGGAGGTGTTGGGCCCCACCATCACCTCTAGTCAAGGAGGGTTGGCATCTTACGCAGTCTCAGGAGTGGTCGTTCCTTTTGTTTTCCCCCTATTGAGAGCAGGGTTCTTATGCAATTTAAACAGGAGGAAAGGGGAACCGGGCTTTTAATGTTGGAAACAACAGGCTTCATGGCCTGGTTGCCTTTGTGTGCTGTCCTTAAAAGCTCTTACAGGTCATTCCTGAAGTTGAGAGAAACATTGCCTAATTGTCATAAAGGCACTGTGTGTTGGTGGGGAAAGAGGGAAGGGTAACCCTTGCAACACCGGGATTTGATAGGAAGGAAGGGATATAGAAAGGTTGTAAAAATGTAGAGAAATAAAGGGAGAAATGCGCAAGAAATGAGATGCGGAAGGAAAGAATGGAGAGAAAAGAGTTAAGTGGAAGCACAGAGGCACGAATGGCATTCATGACACAGTAGTGATGAATTGCGAGATACTTTCATTTATTTTGTTATGTACTAAATTCCATAAACATTGATCTCGTAGGAGTAAAGTTGCTTCTTGTTTGAAGGCAAATAGGAAATGAATTTTAATAGTAATGCAAATACATCTAAAAACTAAAAAAATTTACTTCTTACAATAGTGAAATTTTAAGAAATATTTGCAAGCATTAATTTTGCATATATATGTTAACAAGAGCATTACATTTGTGAGTCAAATAATTTCCACTCAACAATTGTAAATCCAGTTCATTTTTTATGATCTTTGAATGGCATCTCCGTTTCCTTGACATTTCTATACTAAAATTGTGGGTTATGGATTACTTCTTTCAAGTATGCTTAGCGGCATATATTGCAAAGCATCATAACTATTTCCTACATTTCTGCAAATCAAAGTAGAAGAGAACAAGCTTTTCGGTTTTGTTTTGTTTTTTATTCTTAGCATCTTTAATGTACTTATGTACTATTATTATTCTTTTTTATAGTATGTACATTTTTTAATAACTATCATCCATTTCCAAAAGTGGCTTCAGACGTGGAAAATGAAATGCCCAGGAGTGAAAAACGAACTGTGGCTTGCGTTGTTTTTCGCTCGTAGACAATTCTCTTCACTCTCAAATGGGACAAATTTGTATTAACAGCCAGTCTTCCTAGTAATTCAGAAATACATATTCCATCACCCTGACTCTTAAAATAGTGGAAA
>JAFIDM010001028.1:39136735-39157283 GCA_023159025.1 Thereuonema tuberculata | reverse complement strand
ATTCTATGTTGAAACAATCTGTTTCAGTGATCGACGATTAGCACTTGCTAAATTTAATAAAGCTATTCATTTCGATATGTGATAAAACTGGAGACAGAATAAAATTCCTAACATTCATCTTCAATATTCTGCAGAGTCAGAAAGACGTACAGACTTACATAAATGGTCAAATGTCGTAATAATAAGGCTGCTTTAGATGTCCTGCCAAAAAATATAGCAGCCATCCTCAGTCTACCGGAAGCGGAAGTGCACGTGTATTTCCACTGGGCTCCTGCAGGTGTCGCTGACTGTTCTCACTCGCGTTTGGTCGTCTGTTTTGACAACTTGATTCATCACTACTGAAGGAGGTTCTACTACACAGTTTCTGCGAATTATTCTCAGCATCCGAAGGTCACTTCTAAAAGCTGCGGCATTCACATTAAAGAGAATGTCTACCGAAGTGCAAGTGATAGATGGCAGCAAACTTGAGGGCGTTAGTATAATTTCATCTAAAATGATTTTTTTTTTTCGAATTTTCTTTGGCTTTTCTTAACACTTGCTTAAAATGATGATAACTGACAAACTCTCAATTTACATTAGTTATTTTGGTTATTTAACGATATAGTTTAATATTAAAACCCAAGTGAAATTATTTCTCCGTTAAAATTTTGCCTTAATTTAGAACTACTTGCTTTGACATGTCGGCACAGAATCTAAGAAATATTTTGCTATATTTCTTTTTCCTTTTTTTAATTATTTATTTAATAAACATTTTAATTTGAAATGTCAGTTTTAAATGAATCTCACCAGTTTGATTTTCTTAAATGTATTGATATGTAAATCTGTAAAAATTGAGTTTTATTTAATATACGTATATGATTAGGCTTGAAATGGCGTTGGTTGTTTTACCGGCAACATCTGAGGCCCAGAGATTGGCCGGAGTGTTTAGATTTTATGGGCTTTAATTGAAACTGCATATATTATGAGAATTTCTTCAGAATAGAAATAGAATAGTTCCTTCAGAACTCAAATAAGACGATGGCCCCCGTTTTAACAAAATACAGTAACTTTCAGCTACGCCCTTTGACAAATCTTAAACTAAATTTCAGTTTCTTCGGAGTTGAAATTCTATACAGTTCAGTTTCTTACGACACATAGCGTCGTATTCCCACATTCGATAGTTATTAATAAACGTAAATTTTTAAAGGCGATATTATTGACCGATTACAATTCTAATTTTCTCGTAGGAAATGTAAAGTTCTTTTTGGTTAAATATAGAGCAATGGAGGTTACATTAATTGAAACTATAATTTCCTATTCAAATAGTTATTACAATATTAATAGTTATTAAATAGAATACGAATAGTGGGAGTTATGCATTTATAATACATCTGTGGCTATCTCTTTCTCGGTGTAATGACGCCGTTGTTGAAAACTACTTCACCCCGAACTTCTGAGACACTTTCCAGCAAGACGTCTCTCTAAATTTTAATTTCCTTAACGAGTAAATAGTAAAGATGATTAAAACCGGGAATTTGGCTCTCCTCACACACACATCTTGATTCCCATGAAACCCACGTTAATGATGAAGAAAGTAAAACTAATCAGGCATCCCATTTATGGTTCATTTGCTGAATAGCTATTGCTGTATTCTGAATAAGAAGGTACATATGCAGGATGTTGCATTTGTCATTTGAAGGGGAACTGACACTGTCAAAGGGTGACTGCTTTACTTAAAATATACATTTACCATCACTTTGGTAAAAATAAATCTTTGATAGGATTATGTTGGGTCTTCCTCTTTATCTTTAATTGATAATTTTAAAATTACTTATCATTTCTACATAGAACAAGAAGTCATAGGCTCCTGCTATGAGTGTATGTGAATGTGACATCCTTTTTAATTCAGAAATTACAGAGGTAGAAAAAAGACAGTTGATGATTAGATAGACCTCATCACATAATTTCAACAATTATTAAGATAGGGTTTCTAGGTAGAAGAGGTTCTTAGATGGATGTTGTCCTACTTAACATGATATTGATGCATGTCATTGTTGGCCATCTAACAATGACTTATACATTTGCGCGCAACTAAATCGACTCACCCCTCCAGTGCGCACAAAAGGCATATGTTTTTTAAATGGTTTAACCGATTTTCAAAAAACATTTTTTTTTGAAAGCCTAATGTTTTTATTTGACAATGACACCTTTATCATGAAAGTCTGTTCAGTATTTGTTTTTATTATGCATTTTGAATGAAAACGCAAGCGAAATGCATGATTAGTAAAAAAAAAAATTGGGATAATTCAAATTAAATTACAACAAAAAATTCAAGCAAAACAAAGAAAATTTTATTGATCAGTACTTAGTATTGCCTCCCCTTACAATGGCTCACATGCGGTTCCTCATAGACCTTATTAAGGTTTTGATGAAGTCTTGGGGGATCCCACTCCACTCCACTCCTCCTCCAGCTCAATCTTGAGCTCGTTGATGTGCACTGGTGCCGGATTTCTGGCTCGGACCCTCTGTTTGAGATCGTCCCACAAATGCTCAATCGGATTCATGTCGGAACTGAGGGCTGGCCACTCCATCGTCTCGAGACCAACCTCCTCCCTGAATTGCCAAGTGATATGCACTGTATAACATGATGCAGGAGAACGTTCTCAATGCGTCCAGCAGTCAGAGTCCCCCTCCGGCCTCCACCAGGTATGAAAACAAGATCTGTTTTTCCCTCAAGGGATATGTCAGCCCACATCATGCAGGAACCACCTCCGTACGAGACTGTTTCAGCAAAACAGCACTGTGAAAATTGCTCTCCTAGGAGACCTGGCCTCTCCTATCACTACCATGGAGACACATTCTGCTCTCGTCAGTGAACAGGACAGATCGCCATTGCTCGATGCTCCAATTGACATGTTCCCGAGCCCATTCGAGTTGTGCTTGGCGGTGATGTGCGATCAATTTGGGGCCTGTAGCAGGCCGTCTTGGAGTGAGGTTGGCTTCCTTCAAGCGTCTTCTGACTGTCCATTGACTAACAGCTACTCCTCGAACTTGTCTCAGCTCCTGTTGCACATCGATGTTCGTGAGATGGCGATTTCACAGTGAAGTTGAGACAATAAAGCGCTTGTCCCTCTCAGATGTGAATCGGCGCCGTCCAGTATGTGGTCTCCGAGTGAAGGTACCAGTTTCCTGAAACCTTCTGAATACTCTTGAGACAGCAGATTGGCTCAAGTTTAGTTGACGAGCGACTTCTCGTTGACTATGGCCTGCTTGCAACAAAGCAACGTGTGCAGCGTCTTCTGGCGAATATCCATAGGATTGCGGCACTGAACTCGTGGTTACCATACAGAGCACATTTTGCTGTGCATACGTTCAGATCGCATTAATTTGATAAATATTGTACAGAATTTAATGATAAAGGGGTCCTTGTAAAGATAAAAGATTAGGCGTTCAAAAAAAAAAAATGTTCTGTGAAAATCGGAAATGCCATTTAAAAAAAAAATTGTGCACACTGGAGGGGTGAGTCGATTTAGTTGCACGCGAGTGTAGAATAATAACTACTATTAAATGCTCTGTAGAACTGGAGTCTACAATATTTCTCTCTCCTCCCCATAGGCACACTGCCCACCTTCTTTTTTCTTAATCTGTGGTAATCAAAAGGAGGAATGTTTTCCTTAAGGTCAACCATCTTTATCTCTGGCATCACTGCTGGCTGGTTGCAATACAGCACCAGGTTGTTGATCTTTTGATTAATGATTGGTATTACGAGCATTCTTATGATGAAAGCTGGAATTGTTTTCGTGATTATTGGATTTGATGTAGATAATACTTGACTTTTTGCATTTTTTCCCAATCAGTTAGCTATTGATAACAATGTCCCACTTATAATTTATAGGAATTTTGAAGTTCCCATAATAATTCAAAAGGCAGATTTACTGTTAACTATAAAATTTCTCAAAAAATGTTTTTATTAACAATTAAGTATTATATTTTTTCTCCTGAACTATTTGTTTGCAGTTCTTTTAAATTTAAATCCTGTCAATATTATTGGGTGTTGCGGATAGTTATTCCATTTAATTATCCATTTTGGATTGATTTATCTTTTATTTATTCTTTTCAGGGTGGCCAGATTTTGCGTAATGCAATGTCTTTAAGTGCCCTCATGGGAAAGCCCATCCGAGTTATTAATATTAGAGCAGGAAGAAGCACACCTGGTCTCAGGTTTGTATCAGGAAAACTTTTTTTTTTTTAAGGATAAGGTTTGAAATATTTTGCATCTCCTTACATAAAAGTTAAAGAAGCTTAATATACCTAATTTATAGTTTCAAATGAAACAGTTGCATGTTGTTTATTAAAATTATTAATAATTTATGTATATTTATTTACTTCAGAATCAGCTTAATAAATAAGTTTATTCGAGTTCAACCTACTGATTAAGATAATTGTTATCTTTTTGTTCCTTTACATCAACTATTATTTAAGACAATTGATCTTCTCTGCAACTCACTTGTATGTGCAGAGAATAACTGTGTATATAGTACTTGTGTAAATAGTAACATAGTATAGTTCTTGTGGGTATGGTAATATAGTATAGTAATTGCGTATGTGATTGTGATTATATGTATATATACTACTTGTAAATACTGATATGCTTTTATACATACATCATTATATAATCTTATAAATTATGTATCACATTATCTTAAAAATTGTCACATGTTTGGCTTTGTATGTATATGTGTGTGTATGTGTTTGTACGTATGGGTGTATATGTGTATATGTATGAATATTTGTAATTGTATGTTTGTGTATGTATGCATTTTATGTATTCATGTATGTATGTATGTGCATATGTATATTTATATACGGTTTTTACTGTTTTTAAACATTAATCATAGATTTTTATTAATGTATAACTTCCAAAAATTTAACAACCTTGTATACTTAGTTAACTGTTTATGTCAACTTCCCTTATTCAAAAAAAAAAAATAAATTTAATCCTAAGTTATGAATTAATACACTGTGTAATCGGCAATTTTAGTCTCTTTACTTTTCTAAAAAATGCATATGTAACTAATAACTCGAGTACATTCATATTGATATATTTAACGGTAGCACCTGTTGATAGGAAGCTCTACAAATGCTTCCTAACAGGACTATGATAAAATGTAACGGAAATAAAATGAATGAATGAATGAATGAATGAAAATGCACTATAGGGTAGGACTGAAGTCAAGGTTAAAACATTAAATGATAAAACGTATTTTACAATGGTATTAAATGTAGACTTAACAGTTATTGTGAATAACCCTTAGTCCTATAGTTGAATATTCATTCATTTTGCTCATTAACCTTTAAATCATATGCTTCTAAGATGCATTAGAATGCAATAAGTAAGCTGCAAGTGCCTTCATCTGATATAGCACAGCAACTTACTGTAAGCAATTTTAGAACACAACATAAATGGGAAGAATTTAATTTATACATTGTTATTAACTAACAGAAATAGTTTCCAAGACTACATATTATTCTTCTAAAATTAGTCAATTTTTGTTAAGTGAAGGGGTTATGTTCTTGGAAAACCCTCAGTAACAGAAACTGTGGATTACTGAAGAATGGGGTTGGGTTCCTGTGGCCCTCTTCACTTTATATTTTTGCTAACTGAGTACTATCGAATTTCCAGAACAAAGCAAGTCAAGCACACAAATCATATCTGATAAACTCAACACATTGTGTTGTACTGCAAGCGCTTAATAAAGCACTTTCAGCAGCACTGCTTTGCTTTTCATTGCTGAAAGTTAATAAAGTAATCACAAAATAGCGTAAAACACAGGGAAAGTGTGGAATATCATAAGAACAATGTGGAGACTTGTAAACACTACAGAAGCCACAAGAATAAGACCGCAGCTTCCTTGGTAGACCCCCTGTCGATGATGCTCGATAGGCCTCTTGGCATTTTATTGCTACTGTACATGGACATAAAGAGAATGCAAGTGGGATGAAAAGGGTTACACTTTTATAGTAGCGGATAACTGAATCTGCAGATAATGAGGATTCGCTGTATATAGAAACTTCAGTTTAATTCTGTAAGTTATTGTTTACCCTCTATTATCATATATTAGCAGTTCTTAGATGATTATTTTACAGAAGCATTTAATATTCAAATGTACTTTAGAATTATATACTCATTGCCAAAAAAATTAATGTACCTCGAAGTGACAATCAAAACGGAATGACACTTGACATAGGCAGTGAGAATGATTATGTAAATAACCGGATTACAATATCAGAGGAAATGGACCTTTTATATTGGTCATATATGATCATCCCTAACATGGATACATGTGGCAATATGACTTGGTATCAAGTCATAGAGATGTCGAATGCTGTCCTGTGGAAGATCCTCCCATAGCTGTTGCAACTGCCTCTCCAGATCACTCATATCCGTTGATGACTGAAGCTGCCGTTGCAGCTGGTCCCAAACATATTCAATAGGTGACTTGTTTGGGATCTGGTGGACCAAGGAAGGGTGTTTATAGCCTGGAGGCAGTCCATGAAAACCCATGCTGTTTGAGGGCAGGCATTATCTTGTTGGAAAATGGACAGCTGTAGCTGCTTCATGAAGGATAACACACGAAGCTGCAGAATCTTCTAAACATACTGCTGCTCTGTTAGTGAATCCCTGATCACTGGTAGGAGATGGCTCCCTATACCATGGCGCCACCATTGAAGTCTGGATTTGTGCACTGTCCATATTCTAGACTAGCACTTCCCAAAGTGGGCGATACTACCCCCTGGGATACCCCAAAGGGGTGGTAATAACTTCGGTTAGAATTGGGGTCGTTGAATAAAAATAAGGGGGTCGGAAGATTAAAAAAAAGAAGAGAAGATAAGAAAATTTTGAAAAATCGTTCGATCATATGTTTCGTTTGTTGTGTAACATAGTTAAAATTAATGTTATTCATAATTTTTATTTTAATATTATCCTTTGTTATTTTAATTTTCTGTATGTAATTTGAATGTTACTATGGTTGATTTTATTAAGTAATTTTATAATTTCAAGCTTCAAGGTGTCTTATTTACAACATCTTTCTTTGCTATGTTCTAGAACATAGGTAGAAATACAGATACATAAAAGAAAGCAAAATTTGTCACTGCATCTTTCTGTTTGTTCGCTTAAAGAAGATAGATTTCCAGGGGGGGGGGGGCACCGAGTAATTTTTTTTTTCTGAAAGGGGCTGTAGGCCAAGTAAATTTGGGAACCTATGCTCTAGACCAGTGTTTCCCAACCGGTGGGTCGCGACCCACTAGAGGGTCGCGGAAGGGTTACAGGTGGGTCGCGACTTGATCCTAAAACTATCAGAAACCATCGAATAAACCATCAGAAAAGATCAGAAAAATCGAAAATCGATTATATATAAGGAAGGGATACGATACAAATATGGTATTATTCTATATTCTTCTATTCCTATATATGTGGAGGTATTCCTATAAGGGAAGGTGGGTCGCCAGCTGAAAAAGGTTGGGAACCACTGCTCTAGATAATAGTGTTTAGACAAAACCTGGATTTGTCACTAAACACGATTTGTCCTGTCCACAGCTATCCATGCCACCCACACATTACACCACTGCAAACGAAGCTGCCAATAGTGGGCTATTAATGGCAGTTATCATAAGGGGTGCTGAGAATACAAGTTGTCTCAATCATGTGGATAGACACAGGGGTTTCTAGTTGTGCCACTGCAGGTCTCTGGATGGTAGCGAGGGACACCCTTGGATCAGTTCTTACCTGTTGGACGATGACACAATCTCTCTTCTGATAGTCCTTCAGAGGTGTCCCACTGTCTTCCCAGTGTATATTTATTTCCTCACTTCTCCACTGCTCCCAATACCATTGAAAGTACAGTTGAAATTCTTCAGGTGCAGCAATTCTACAGAATAACCGCAGTCTAATTATATAACCTCTCTCAATGTCAGTTCTTCAAAACTGCATTGAATGAATCACTGAGGCATGCTAAGTGCTCAGAAACATGCACTCCACAAACAACTAATTATAAAGTACACAGTGATCATATGACTGCCATTCCGATGACCACAGCCATAGTGATACTAATATCTTGGTGGCAGTTGTAGCCCAACTGCCATCAGTGGCACAAATAGCTGTGACGGTGTCATATACTAAGTTTTGTCATTCCCGAATCATCTGTTCTAGGTGCACTAATTTCTTGGCAGTTCTTTATTCTAGGAATTAAAGAAAAAAGATAATTGCTATATGGCTAGCTTATACTGATTGGGGTAACTTTTTAAAAATATCTTTTTAGTATTTATATTCTGATTGTATACATTTTATTATCATTATCTTTTAATAATATGAATTAGATTTGTTGATTTTTTTTTTTGTATGAATTGGCTTATAATTTTTACAATATCAATACATTGCTAATGATAATTTTCAGTAATAAAAAGGTTAGTCATTCAGAAATTTCATTAATCTCTCTAAATTAGTTTAATTGAAAAAATAGAAAGAAGTTTCTTATTTTCTACTCTTGATGGCCTTACATGTAAAGATGAAATTTTTTTTTTTTTTTATTATTATCTTTCACATTTTCTGCCATTGAAAGTTAAATTGGCATCTACGTCTAGCAAAGTACTTTTTACCTGTACTGTTGTAAGCCATTAGTTCTTTTTCACACCTCTACACTTATTAACATTAATATAAAACAGCATAATATTTTTATATGTATATTAATAATTTCCAATATTTTTGGACTCGCAAACCTTTTTCTTTATAATTGTTTTCAATTTAAAATGTATGTCATATAATATGATGGAAATTCCATTGCATAATTTTATTGCGACTTCCTTGGAACATTTTTGTAGATGATCACATTAGAAACCCTGGTCTATATTATTCTGTGAAAGAACATCATGTATCATATCTAGCAGCTGTTATATTTTGTACATTTTTTTAGGCTTCTGAAAGACTCCTTACATCCCCGGTTTGTCTGTCTGTCTGCGGACAAGTATCCCACAATGCTTCGCAACGGCTTCTGTTAGCTCAATTGGTTAGAGCGTCATGCTATTAACACGAAGGTCATGGGTTCGATCCCCTCATGGGCCATTCTTATTCTTCAATTTTTTTTCTCCCCATTTTAAATCTTTTCACCGTTTCTCAACTTATGACATTATGAGATATTGGTTATGTAATTATTGGGGTCGCAAAGAGACTCGTACGTGCATTTTCTAGACCACCCTGGTGCAGTCTATTCTAAAGTAAAGGAGACACAGAAGCCATTGCGAAGCATTGTGATTGGTTTACTAATCGCTATCGCTACCTTGTTTTTATTGAGTTGTATAAGTTTATTCTTATATATATTTTTTATTGAGTTTATCTAATCGTGTAATATTTATGTGGCCATTGCAAGCTACATTGAAAATAATCTTTCTATATTAAATCAAAAATAATACTAAGAGAAACGGATATCATGTAAAGAAACATAAATTTATTCTTTGTCATAGAACTGCTGAACCAAGTATTAATTTTTTTGTCAATGTTGAACAATAATATTTATCTTATGAATCATAGTTTGTTCCCAGAGCTTTGGTGGCCATATAATCTGTGTTTTTTTTTTCTCTTATTATCATTTATTATCTTTTTTATCAGTATTGTAATAAATATGATTCTAACTAGAGATGGGCAAAGTCGTTCTTTTTACTGAACTAGTTCCTTTGAGATAGTTCTTTTTATTGAACTAGTTCCTTTGAGATAGTTCTTTTTATTGAACTAGTTCAAATGAACTAAGTCGTTCTTTTTACCTAAACAACTAAAAAAAAAAAGGTTTTCAAATACTTTTACAACCAAAAAAAAAAAAAAGGTTCTCAAATACTTAATATAAAACGAAATAAACCAATTCCAATAGCCAATAGTGGAGTGGTAAAAGAACGAACTAGTTCATTTGAACTAGGTCGTTCGTGAACTATAGTTCTTTTTATGAACTAGGTCGTTCATTGAACTAGTTCTTTTATACGAACTATTCAATGAACTAGTTTGTTCACGAACTACCCATCCCTAATTCTAACTGTATTTGTAATAATTTCTTTTATTTTTCAGACCTCAACATCTGTCTGGCTTGTGCCTTGTTAGAGATATTTCAAAGGGAAAACTTGAAGGAGCTGAAATAGGATCTACAGAAATCTCTTTTGTGCCTGCAACACTTTCAACTGGAACATTTTCAGCAGATACCAAAACTGCCGGGTAAATACTGCAAATTTTAAATTCAAGATACTAATTTTTCAACGGTATACTCTTTGCAGTTAAATCTGTAGGGTTAAGGGGAAATTGCAGTACAGGCAGTCCCTGGATTTCAGACGACCAGACTTATGGCGTTCCATACTTATGAACAGGTTCCCTTACTGCATATTTTTAATTAAAAAGTATTTCTTATGGGGGAAAATTATTATAAATTTTAATTAAAAATTATGAGATTTTTGAAAGCCTTTATTTCAATCTGGCTGTGAAAATTTCTAAATAACTGAAATGTTATATGTTTTGAAACTTAGTAAGTATGAGATAGTCTTACATTACTTTTTTTTTTTAAATTTTGTGTTAGGAGTGTGGCATTACTCATGCAAGTTGCTTTGCCATGCATGTTTTTGGCTGAAGATCCTGTTCGAGTCTTTCTGAAAGGTGGCACTAATGCTGAAATGGCTCCACAAGTTGATTACATGCAGATGGTAAGTGTAGGATTTGTTTTTTAAAGATACCAAAACAAGCTTAAAAAAAAAATATTGCATTTAATATTGGAGTAGTTTAGATCACTTATGTTTGATTCTAAAAACAGATGTTAAGTGATCAGGTTTTGTTTTTGTCTTCTGATTATTTACCGAGTCTTTAATTATTTGGCCTTCGACATTCTTTGAAATATGAAACAATCTAAAGACAATCTTAAGTTCCATGCTTCGTTGTTGGTCTGAATTTGAACCTTTGAATTTTTTACCATTTGAAAGCATTAAAAAAAAAATCAGCTCTTTAGACTTTTTAAAAGAAGGTTTAGCATAACATTATGCTACTCATTTCTATTCTCTTAATAGTAGTACTTCTGTGGCAAGGTTGCATAGATTAGATTTCTTATTTGGTGATTCACAAACCCCCAAAGAGTTGTAAAGATGTCCAAAGGATTTGTGAAAAGAATTCTATAAGGACACCTTTATTACTGTTTACCTGGACATTGTGACTTGGTCCTTTTTTGTGAGTCTAAAAAGATTGGGAATCATTGCTCTAGACAAGAGTTTTGGAAAGTAATTCACTTATTAGATTTTGAAAAAAGCCTTTTGTATCCCTCTTTGCGAATCATCATTATGGTTTCATTTATATTTTATTCTTAACCAGAACTTAACTATGTTTCATTTTAGGAAAGAAAGCAGAGGAAAAAATTACCTATTTCTGTAGGTGAAAAAAAATTAATGTCTGACTAACACTTTTTTCGAATATTTATTTTTATCATTTTTTAGGTAAGCATCAGCAGTCTTAATCGTGAAAGATATTTGTCTTGTTTTTATAAAATATTACCATTGAGAAACTTGAGAAAACCAAATTATTTGTAGAAAACAAAAATTAATGGTTTACTGTCTATTAGATACAGCCTTTCAGGAGTCGTCAAATTATTTTCTTTGGAATCTGTTTGTTGTTTTTTATTATTTAGGTTATTATACAGTTGAACCTGTCTATCTCGAATCTCACGGGAAAGGGAAAAAAATTCGAGATGAAGAGGTTCGAATTATAGAGGTTTTAAAAATGCTGTCAATTAAAAAACGTTTTAATTGCTTTTGTTGTAGAAAAATACAGTGGTATGATCGCAGATTAATTACACATACATCCATAACATTTTTTTTAACATACACACGTACCTTTAACATAAAAATAGTCTTTCAGTGACTTTTGACATCTAACTTTCTTTGTTTCTATTAGCCTTCTAAGATTAGCAAGAGCTGCGAATCCCTCGTGGCCAACATTGTCCTGAGATTCAACCTGTTGTTGAAGAAGGGTGGTCTTTGGGCATCGATTTTTGTAATTTACACTATCAAAATTCGAGATACAGAGGTTTTGAAGGAAATTTTTTCGAGATAAACATGAAAGATACATTGAATTTAGATTGTAAATGTAGGGGATTTCAGAAATTTCGAGATTTAGAGGTTTTCGAGATAGATAGGTTTGACTGTATTATCCTTTCAAAAGTTAGGCTTATTAAATCATCATGCTCACCCCATTACTTATGAATCAGTGAATAGATGTTGGCCTACATATTACGGAGATGAGTTTATCTGCCTTTCATAGTAGAAATTTCTCTGTATGGTTTCTGTGAAGAAATTTGCTTATGAAATTCAAGAAAAAGGTCTTAGCAGTGCATTGCATTTGGATTGATTTGACTAAAATGAATTAAGTTTTGGTGAATTTAAGAATTTTTGATTTTAATCCATTTCTTACAAATGGAAAATTTGAAGGTTTTATTGTTTGTAAAAGTAGGATTTAACTTCTTTCTATATCTTCTTGTTTTTGCCTTCCCACTAATTATATGTATAATTTACTACAAATTTTAGTAAAATTGCATTTTTTTCCCTGAAACAAGAAGCCGAGTTTCTTAAGTGAATGGACACTGTTTATTTAATGGAGGAACATTAACACAAACAGGAGTTACTAGAACTGAGCAGCAAGAGAGGAAAAATTAATAAAATTTTGCCGGAATGTACAGTACAAAGATTCAACAGTCAGTCTAGACACTATTTCTGATTTAATATTAATGAAGTGATTTGAGATCTCAATAAGTTTAGTGTTATTCATTTATATTGTCATTGATGAATACACATTCATTGAGATGGAATCCAATAGCAATATACTAATGTTGAGCAAACTTCCTAGTCGTAACAGTAACTTGTATTTTTAGATACCTCTGTTTATAGTTTTGAAAATTAATATTGGATTTGAAATCATGCGCTAACGCTGACAGGCTGTTGACCAATTATATCTAAGATCAGTACATATATATCAACAGCATCTGCAAGTGTAGATATCGAATTGGAAACCATTCTCCTTGCAGATTCTGTTAGGGTAAATTTACAGCACATATGGAATATCACATCTAATATTGTATGTGAAGACCAGTCAGAATTGATTATTGCTGGTTTTACAAAGAAATAATGGACTGACATACCACCATCCACAAACAGGGGTATTTTCAAAGTAAACCCAATGGACGCCCCAAATGATTTACTAAGCATCTGCGATATATCCTACTCTTAGGCAATCTGTTTTCCCATTTCTCTTGGGCTTCTTCTCTCCCTCCTATTGAATCTTACCACTGAGACAGAAGTAATTCTTATCACTAAATAGCACTGAATGTCATTTCAGATGTGAATAGATCTTTTGCATTTCCCACTAAAGATATTCATGACAGTGAGTAAATGAATAAGGCAAGCATTGGAAGTTGAGGATTATTATGTTTTGTAAGATTGTTTTGATATTACTGTTAATAAAATGCCATTCTTATATTGAATATGAGGAGTCTTATGAAATTCATTGTTAAAGGTGTTTTGAACAGATAGGAAATATTGAAAGCTCTCTTTTAACAGATTTTTTTTTAATTGCTTTTCTTTTAATGTAAAAACGATGCTGGAAAAAATAACAGGATAAAGTCAGTATAAGTAGATTTCTGAAAAACCATGATAGCAATGTTTATAATTTCTTTTACAAATTTTTAAATGCTTCTAATTAAAAAATAAGAAGTAATCATAACCTTTCTAATTTTTTTTTCTGTGACAGTCTACATGCTTTAATAATAATATTTAATTTATTTATTTTTTGTAATATTTTTTTATTTCAATAATTAGGTAGTGCAGTATGCATTAGCAAAGTTTGGGCTGGAATATGATTTTGATCTTGAAAAAAGGTATTCTGTTAAATTGATTTCATTGTTGTTTTTAAAGTTGCTTGTGATTTTCATAGTGATGTAGAAAATTTAAATTAAAAACTATAAAACCTTTTTAACCCAATTTTAAATAAACTTGAAATGCATACATCTTTATATATTTGGTATGTATTTAGGAACTTTTAATTATTTTATTGCAGAGGCTTTTATCCAAAAGGAGGTGGACAAATTAAACTGATATCTTATCCTCATAATAAAGTAGAATCAGCTGAAATTGTGGAGAGAGGGGATTTAGTTTCAATTTCTGGTATAGCTTTTGTGGCTGGAGTTCTTCCTTTAAAGGTAATTGTTTTGGGCAGTTGTATATTTTATTAGTAGTAGTAGTAGACTTGATTATCTGGGGTTGCATTACCTGAGTTGTGGATTAATCATAATGGTAAAAAATTATGAAAAATTTTAATGACATTTCAGGATATTATTAATTGTTACCAGAATTTTTTTTAATTGTTTACCATCCTGGTTTATCTGCAACCCGGTTCCTCAGATAATCGAGAGTTTACTGTATTATTATTACTATTATGTATAATTAAAATGTAATAATATTATATTTTTAAATTGACTTTTTATATATTCTTAGACAATACTGTCTATTCCAAATGTCTATAAATTCTACTACAATAAAAAAAAAAAAATAATGATAACTTTAATAAATTTTACTAATATTTTACTGACATTTTTAGAAGTATTTCATCAATTTGTAATTACTACAGATATAAATTTATTTCTCAAAATATCCATCTTTCACCTTAATATATGCCTGCGACCCTGGCCTCTACTCCACAATAGTGATATGCATTTGTATGGGATTGTGTAAGGTTTAGAGCAAGGCTGCAGTACGACCATAAGGAGTAGTCCAAGGTGTTTAGATCTGGTGATGCAGACAATCATTCAGCAATTGAAAGGAATCTAGGAATTTTATCTGTCACCCAAGCTTGAGTGGTTTTTGCTTTGTGGGCTGGAGCAGTCTTTCTGGGATATCCATTATAACAAAGAATGATTGCGTGACTTGACATTTGATCCAGAATCTCACATTTAGATAAACTTTTGTCGAAAATTTGACACCTTGGGTAATGAAATAGTGCTCAAGATTTTCCTAACCAGTTGACCCCTGCCCAAACCATCACATGACATGGAATGTGGACTCTCGGAGACTTTTGCTTGCTTTGTGGGGGATATCTTTAACAGATTCAGCTTAAACATGATCACTCTGCTTGTTGAACTTCTCATCAACCATAAAATATTCTAGAACTGTCTGTAAAGAGAATACTTTTGACTTCTTCAGGGTTGTACTGTTTCTGAAAAACTAGTTGACCCGTGCGAATAATTCGCAAGAAAAAAAAAAACACCTTTGAGAAATAATAAACAACTCCAAAGCTGTCATGCATGTTAGTTAAATACATTGTCAATAGATGGTGCCTTCTCCATTTTTATAAAAAAAGGTTGACCCGTGCGAATAATTCGAATGGTATCTTGATCAGTCACCGAATGATAATGTGGAAATAAATAAATAAACAGATTGTCAATAGTATGTCAAATGCCTTCTATATATTTATAAAAAGATTTTTAAAATAAAGTTTTTTTAAGAAAACATTAATTTTAAACAATTTGTTTATTTTTCGTCATTAACGGTGAACATAATCTTCAAAATGATATTTCAACTATTGATTTTGATGAAGTATTAAGGGAAATACAAAAAAAAACACCTTTGAGAAATAATATATGAGAAGTTTACAAATTTTTATGTTTTTTTTTATTGTAATAAATCGTTTATTTTTATTAAAATATAAATCTTTGTTTGTTTTTTTATCTGTTCTTATTAAAGAAACGATGAAATATCATTTTAAAGTGCATTTTTTAACCAAAAAAGGGTGTATTTGAAGTTTACGACGCTAAATGTTGTTTCGCTTTCGAAAGATAAATCGCTTCTGTTAAAGGGTGTCTACATTTTTATAAAAAGGTTTTTAAAATAAAGTTTTTTAATGAAAACATTAATTTTAAATAAATTCTTTATTTTTCGTCATTAGCGGGGAACGTAATCTTCAAAATGATGTCTCGATCATTGACTTTGATGAAGTATTAAGGGAGTTATGGCGTACCGACACTAAAACACCTTTGAGAAATAATATATAAGGATCTTACAACAAGACAGACTGTTTTTGTTTCTGTATATTAATTAGCTTGTAACATGTCATGTTTTAAATCCATCATTTCCAAGTCTTGTTTTTCCACTGCATCAATTGTACAATTATTATTTGGTATTATTACGGCATTCAGTAGGATTTCTTCTAGAAACATTTTTTATTTATATTAGATATATAAGGTTACCATCACACTAGTTACCATTAAACTTTACACATCCTTTGCTTTAATAAAGAACTAAAATAAGATGGACAAATGTGAAAGAATGTTCCCTCAATTTCAAAAATCAGATTTATGTCAATTGATGTTATTAGAAAGATTGGGTGGTACAGGTAGTCATGCCCAGCTTTCTTCCCATTGCACAAATTTGCAGTTGTGCTTTGCCAAGAGTTAGTTAATATATATGACTTTTGATCGCATAATACATATTCACACACACACATAGACACATTCAAGTCTATACATAAAACGAATGGGCTTGCATTTATCTGTTTTTAGATTAAGGGATTAGCAAGCATCTTTTTTTTTTTCTATTAGATAAAGAAAATTTAATAAGTTCAAAAGTTACTCGGTGAACTTTTCAGGTTTGGAAGTTAAAACAACTCACTTTTACTTCCATCATAATTGAGGATGTCTATGGAAAAAGGGTTTAAGTGCACTTATGTGTTTCTTTGTAAGAATTCATTTTCGACAAAGAAAATCGAATAAATATTGGGTTATCACCAAAAGAATTGCTGATAATGACAAATAGTAATAGTAAATAGTAATTCTTTTGGTGATAACCCAATATTTATTCGATTTTCTTTGTCGAAAATGAATTCTTACAAAGAAAGGCTTAAGTGCACTTAAACCCTTTTTCCATAGAGGTCCTCAATTGTTTTTTTTTACTGTAACTTGTGGACTTAGATCTTCTTTACCTATAGTTACCTTCTTTATTTTTTATGCTCAAGTTAAAAATGTATTGGGTACCAAGTAGGCTTGGATGCTTTGATGATTGTAGTGAATTTCTTAGAGAAAACAGAGGTGGGAGCCTCTGTTGAATGAATCCTTACCCATTAAGTCTTTTCAGTGATTATTAACTTTATAACTGAGGACTGCCAATAAACACGAAATAATTATTCTAGCATCATTTGGTAGGTGAATGTGTGTCTTTATTTCCTTTTTCTTGCATCTATAAAAAGTTCATAGATGCAGATTGATGTTTGTTAGAGTGAAGATATTCAATTTCTTATTTTTTTTTTCTTTAATCATTTGTAGATGGCAGAAGAAATGGCTTCCGCTGCTACTAAACTCATTAAGAAGGATTATCCAGATTTGCCAATCGATATCGTTGCTGAGAAAGTTCCACCAGAGCAAGCTTTTGGAAATGGAAGTGGAATAGTGTAAGATTAATTCATTCCATTGGATTTTATTTAATTTGAAGTTAAGACAATCCTTATAGATAAATATATTTCATCTGATTCCAAGTGTTCAGTTTTCTGATTTGATGTCAGAAATCTACTAAATTCACTAACACATCTCCTTCAGTTAATTCTGATCAGCAGTACAATGAAAATGTTGGAAAAACATGGCCTAGCATCAAGTTGTTTGGAAATTTATCTAATGACTAGAATTTAACTGGCTTTAGTATTAGACTTAAACGTTTTGGTGGATTTACAAAAAAAAAAATAATTGAATGTGCCCAAGAAGAATCCTATTCTCTGAAAATGAAAGTTAATAGTAGATTGATATCTACTCTATGAAAAAAATAAAAACAAATGACACACTAATGAAATGACTCGAGAACTGTGAAAGTCAGCCTGCAAGTACCTTTTGATCAGGCATGCAAATGAGTAAAATTTGAAAACAAACGAATGTCAGTTTGTTCTTAGAGTGCATTTGAATCTTACTTTTTTTATGGAAACAATACAGACGCTGTCAGAAGCTCTCTTTGAACATGCCGACTGTTTTATCTATTGTGTTCATTTCAGTGGCCGCCAATGAATTTGTGAACAATTTTGTGAATTTGAGAGAGATTGCCTTATGGGAGTTACAGTTACGGCAGTATGGTTGCTGGTCATTGTGGCTTGATGGACCACTGTTTGTCCATTTTCACTAGAAGGACTATTCAACAACCATCCCTATAAATTTCAACCTTTGAAAATGACCAGGACTGAATTTTGGTCATCTAAGTTAGAGGTGGATCAGATAGAAGTAATAAATGTCTCCTGCTGCTAATAGACAATAATCAAAAATGCTTTGGTTCTTTCAAGAACCCAAGATCACTTGAGCTGTGACCTTGACCAATCACTTTCCAAGTGATCAGTGAAGGTGCAAACTGAGTTCCCGCAAGCATCTGACCTTTGGGTGTTATTGGGAACCAGGTTGTCCTGTGTTATTTCTATGGAAGAGAGACTTTTTCAATCTTGCCAGCACTACATGATAGACACGTAGCACACACCCAGCTCATTAAGTAAAAATCAGCCTTAAAAATCTGCCATTTACCATGCTACTTTAGAGGTTCCATCTGGTGTCATGCCTGAGAAGTATGAACAACCTGCAGATGGCATCACATTGTTTTAGTGTTAAACCACACTTCTGCTATAGCATTTGTGTGCGGAGGAGATCTGGCTGTGCTTCCTCTAGATTTAGTTCCAAAGTGATGCACTAGCACCGTTATTGATATTATAGTGTGGAAAACCATCTTCAGTGATGGCCATGTCCCTTTAATAATAGTAATGGATACAGTGTTTACTCTACAGTGTTTTAACTATTGTGCATGATCTCAATCTATTTGTGCTGCCTTTTATTTTATGTCTGCAAGGGATCATTTTCCATCAGGATAACGCTTATCACAACAACCTCTTCCCTGTTGTTAAAGCCTATCCTCCTGTTGTACAAGTCTGAGACATGGTGTGACTTGGCTGCCTCCTTTACAGAATATCAGATCATGTGCAGCAACTGCAGAAGGCTCATCAAAATCTGCCAGAGCACAATATAAGAGATTTATTTTGACTCCACGCCACAAATCATCATTCATTGAAGCCAAATGTGGCTTTATTAGGTTTTAATCTGTCACATTTATGGTACAACACTTTTGAAAACAGTCTTTTCTTTGTAATATTGTAATCAGTTCTTTATCTATTCATCGACATTGGCTGTCTCTTCATTATTGTTGGATACTTGCTTTTAAATGTGTCAATTTGTTTTTGTCAAAGAATGTAAGACGAAAGGGCCATAGTCATAAAAATTTTGACTGATCTGGAATAGCTATAAATTGCAATGCTTTATTTTTAAATTTTTACAATATTTTCTTCATATATCAGAAACAGTCATGAAATTTTGATATTGGGATAGGAAAGAGAGTTATCCTATTACAAATATTTTTGTTGTAGTTAGAATTTACTTCTATTGTTTGATATTTTTTGAGACAGTTTGAATAATATAGGCAGCTGTACACAACAAACATTGGTTGTGTTCAGATATTCACTGTTGACATCAATTGGTTGACAGGTTGATCAACTGGCCATATGGATATTACAGTTAATCAACTACACTTCCGCTCGGAAATGCCGGTTCACATCAATTCAATTAGCACACATTAACTACATCAACCATCGATAAAGCAGGATCATCACTTCAACCAAGATGGTAACTTACACACAGCGTGTATTTAAGTTGTAGTTGCTGCGATACTCAAGAGAGAACACATTTCTCCTTGCATTGCTTGATTATGTTGTGTGAGATTAGATTCCCTGAATAATTGCCTGTTTCATTGGATAAACATTTTTGCATAGCCTCTGCTTGTATCAGTCGTTCACCATCCTACTCGTTTGTCTTAAGTTTTGTTAAAATTGGAATTAACCAAAGTATGAAATCCAATGATGGTGTAATTCATTTTGAGCATCTTGTTCAAATGCTCCGGTAGAGGTTAACTCTGATGTCTTCAATTCAACCATCCATTGTCAACTATTGTTGATAATTGATGAATCTGAGTTCAACCATTTTTATTTGATAAATAACAGTATTGTTCAAATTGTTGTAAATGATTTATAGGCCACCATATTAATTTTATTATTTCTTTATAGTGCATCTACCTTGGTACTCTTTTATAATCCATGGTTTTAATTTAATCCCCCAAACTGAATATTATAAAATAAATATATTAGTTTGTTATTAGGTTGTGCAAAGCAATCATTGTAGTTAGTTTGCCTTTTGTGTCCTTCATAACTTTTGAAAGGAAGATTTATAGAAACATTTGTTATTTATTTTAGTATTGTTGCTGAAACCTCTACTGGCTGTAAATTAGGAGGCTCTGCACTATCAAAGAAAGGTATGAAAATTGTTTAGAACAGAATCACTATTTTTATTATTCATTGCACCAAGTAAGAATGGAGATGAGATACTAGTATTTGAAGATATTGAATTTTTGATGTTACTAATTAAATGAAATAGTTCAGTTTCGCAGT
>JAFIDM010001028.1:39099025-39121735 GCA_023159025.1 Thereuonema tuberculata | reverse complement strand
TCTGCTGAATATCCCAAATAAGAGCCTGGTGATCATCAGCTGTGAAGGAGAGAATTTGAAAATTCAATTAAGATTTTTCAAAATGCAATTATATGAATAAGTCAAGATCTATAAATTATGAAATGTTACTATAAGATTATCGTAATCACCGAAATGAAAAAATATGTTAGTACTGTATATCTGTTTAAAAGATTAGAAAATAATAAAAAAATAAATATATTTTATGTAATTACTGGATATTGATATAGTTTCTATTAAAAGATATCCAATATCAAATGACAAATTTATTTTGACACGTTCACTGCTGACGACACAGGTCGGTATAGATGGCGCTAGTAGTAGACATGCCGATTACACAGTGCAGTGTTGTATGCTGCTAGCACTTGTAAGGGGAATTTGTATTTTGTGCAGAACTCTGTTGACACCTTGAACTTTCGTAAACAGTTACTGTCACTAAATTTTGTTTTTTGTTTTCTTCCGCATAACAATGAGTGATGTACCAGGGCCTTGAAAAACACTAGATTCTCTAAATTTGTTGATTACTGATTTTTAGAAAATAGAAGTTTCTTGATCAAACATCTAATTTGATTTTGTATAATTTTTTTTTTATTAAAAAATAAAAAATAATAAAAAAAAAAAACCTCTAAAAATCTAGTAGCAAAATCTATAAGAGGTGATTTGAGAGGGTTGGGGGGGAGGGGGAAGGTTGAAATTTGATATGTATCGACTTCTTATTTTATCCTGTACAAAATGTAAAATAATTCTAGTGGCACCTGGACTTGGCCAACCTTCCAATGGTGGCAGTGAACGTGTTAATGTAAAAATAAAGCAAATTTGGCTGCTTGTTTATATGATCACAACGTAAAAATAAAAATGCTTTGAGCTTTATCTGCTCATCTTCTGTAAGGCAAAATATACAGCTATAACTTATTTATATATACATAGGACGTTCAAGAGCAACCATATCCCATTTTTCTCGAAAACCATAGGGTACAACTTGTTCGCATGAAATTTTCATTTCCAAATAGTACCCAAAGAATCGAATGATGGCGTTGTTGATGTCCGGAAGAAACCAGAAGGGGAGAGGGTAATCGAGGTCAACTTTGGAATTTCAAATCGGAACATTGGTCATGTGTGGTATTGTTGGATAGATCGTTTGAAAAGAAACAACTTTTACTAAAGCTTTTTTTCTCTTACTTCTGGTTCGGTCACAATTCAGGAAGGAACCTTGTCAAATAGCTTCACTTGTGACTAAACAAGGAACGTTAAGAGAGAAAAAAAGTCTAAGTAAAAGTTGTTTCTTTTAAAACGATCTATACAACGATACCACACACAACCCATGTTCTAATTTGAAATTTCGAAGTTGATCCAGATTACTCCCACTTCTGGTGTCCACTGGACATCGATTTTGCCACCATTCGATTCTTTGGGTACTGTTTGCTAATGAAAATTTCCACTGTACTCTGTAGTTTTTGAGAAAATCAGGGGAAACAGGTGCTCTTGAACACCCTGCATATTTAACTCCTCCTTATAAAAATTAGTAATCTAGTACAATTTAGATTACCTCAATTAAACAGATATAGGGAGGAATGTTTGTTTGACAATTGGCTACTTTATACTTAATTCAACTTTTACTTGAGAATATATAAATATATATAAAATACTGATTTGTAATCTTTATACATTAGACAGTAATAAACCTTTATGATCAATCATTTGATTCTCGATACTGAAAATTATTTCTTAAAAATTCTGATTATAAGGTAACACATTGATCAAATGGCTAGATATTAATCCACAAAAGCTCTGGGCTTTTTATTAATTTTTCTTAATATTTCAAGAAATCCCATTTTCTTTTGAAATAAAAGTATAAAATTGCATTTGCTAAAGGAATTTTATTTCTTCTCAGTTGATAATATTAAGGTTTAAATTTTTTAACTTAAATATTTACTTCTAACAACACATTTGAGCCAAATGCAATGTTTATCAATCTCTCTATGTTGTTCAGACAGGAAAAAATCTTCCAACTTACCAGCTGTGCATATATGGCAGGAAGAATGGGGTGCCCATGCAATGCCATTCACACAGGCTCTGTGGTTATTTAACCTTGCAACAGGTGTACATGGAACACGGACATCTAAAATGATTACCTAGACAAAAAGAAATCAGGAAATAGAATTATCAAGATGTGAATTTTTAACTTCAGTATTCTCGATTTTCCTTGTTCTAAATAAATAAATTGATCAATTAAATGTAACTGCATAGCCTTTTACTTTATGAAAACTGTTTTTATAGTCAAATTTCAATGAAGCCTATTAAGATTTTTTTCCAAATTTTATCACATGCAAATATCTGAAGAACATTACTGAAACTTATATAAACAGATGCTTTTTCAGGAATAAGAAATTTACTTAAGACTAATCTTTCTTTAAATTACTTAATTGATATTTAATTAATAATTAAAATAATTATTTTAATTTCAATTAGTATGCGGAACTATTTCGATAAGATTTAAACAATACCTATTACAACATGACTTCATCTCAAGGTCCAAGAGTGCCTGAAAAAAATATAGATTGAAGTGTTGCTATCAAGCAAAACTTACCTCACATGCATCCATAGCCATTGTTGCTAAATAATTAGGATCTTGTTTATTCCAGGCAAGCCTTAAAAGGGGATGATGTTGTGGGTCTTCATAAATAATGGTTGAATGTTCTAAATGCCTCAGATCAAACATTCTTACTGATCCATCAGCGCCTGAGAAACAAAAAGGTGTTTACTAAATACAATAAAGAAATTACAAACAACTAGGTTTTCAACTATCTGTTAAGATCAATCAAAATAACAAAACAGTTATCGTGAAACAAACCATCTTGTTATATTATATTTAGACTTCTCAAAGTTATATTTAGTAAGAGATTAATGGTGAAGCAACGAGAGCTGGGAATTGAATTGTCTACTCCAATAGATAGCTTAAGAAGACGGCATATGTGAAATAATTTTATCAACCTTGTAATGAACTGGTGCAACTCGAGTTCGTAGTGAGCTTTGGCTACAGAAAAGGAAGGACTGAACAATAACTGTGAAGCACAGAGTTTTAAAGATTTCAATAATTTAAAAGCTTAATGTATGCAAACGGTAAAAACTCAGAATTTAACACTTTAAAAAAACACACGCAGTTAAAAAGACATAACAGTAACTAGGTTTCAATCACCCTTTCAGTGATTTTTCTCAAACGCACTGGAAAAAAAAAAAAAAAAACTAAAACAAACGAGAGATTTCTATATAAAAGAATATTGTCAAAGAGTGCCAACCAATGAGAATGGTCTGGTCGATTCCGGTTAAAGATTTCAGTGCTGTCGAAAGCAAAAACACAAGGCAGGCAGATGTAGACTAAATGGACTTTTCTCTACACAACAGTTGAAAGCCGTAACAAACATAGAAGATGCCTTGTGTAGGAATTAAAATCCATTAAAGGGTCACATCAAAAAAAGTTGTTTTTCATTTATTAAGTATTTTCAATATCGTTTGAAAGACTAAAGATGTCTGAACTTCAAATGCAGAAATTAAATAGTTGAATCTGATAACCCAATTGTTCTTTACAAAACTGAATGCACTGCAGAATCCTGAAAAATAAAGATAAGAAGATTTTTGTCTTTGGCATCACATTTATCATTCTAAACAGAATTATTGTTCAATGCTACAGGAAACAAAGGATTTCCAGTAGCGCTGGACAGTAAACTCTTGGTTTATAATGCATTTCAAAGCATTGAACAAGGACAACGCAGTTTTCCAATATGAGGGTGTAAGGCCATTAAATAGCATCTATTAATAAATGTTCCAAATGAAATTCTCATAATCAAGCAATCTTTTAGTCTGTGCTGTAGCATAAATTGAGGGACTTGGATGGATCCATCATGTTAACCAGATTTGAATCCTGGCAATTCCTATTTATGGGAATCATAAAAGTCAGTTATAATCTAGTTTCAAGAAACTGAAATCCAAATTATAGAAATATATAAAATATTTCGTGCAATGAGAAATATTAAAAGTCAACCATATTTGCACAATATTTATAGATTAAAAAGTTAAAAAACATAAACACTTAACTATGTTTCTGCTCTCCATATTGGTCGAGACCCATTTTGAAGTAATTCCTGGTGTGTGTTGGCGGTCGTCCTTAAAAAGATGGAGTCGTCATGTGCTGACATTGAAAGTGCTTGTGGATACATGACGACTCCATCTTAACTAGAAGAACGAGCGCCAATACACACCAGGAATTACTTGAAAATGGGTCTCGATCAATATGGAGGGCAGAAACGTAGTTAAGTGTTTATTGTTTTTTTAAACTTTTCAATTTGTAAATATTGTACAAATGTGGTTGACTTTTAATATAGAAATATAGTTGTAGTTCTAAGCTATTTCAGCAATCGGTTGCAAATGGAAAACAGTGCTTGCAAACACACTCACTCACAAATAAAACTTGAATGGGCGTACGGAAATTTACTGAATCAGATTCATTAAGACTTAATGAAAAGCAAAACACAAAGCATAGGCCTGTAAAATGTATAAATTATTGACATATTTTTTTTTTTTAAATGACCCTTTAGAAATAGTCTCCTCCCCTTTCTTTCAGGATTCCCCTCCCCCCCTTACAACTAAGAACGTGAAGGTGTTTTAGGTCTACAAATATTGCAATGTTTAATGGAGCTTTTATCAAAAAAACAAACTAAGATTTAAAATTTCGCCCAAATCTCTTTTCCATGTAGAAGAGTTTAATCGATTACCAAGTCAAAAAAAATACAATGGAAATCTTTTACAATGAAATTGTAAGTGAACCAAAACCACCAGAAGCTAGTTCAATGTAATAACATATTATGAGACGTAGTTTTGGTTTACTTGGTATGAAAGCACTTGTTTTTGGGAAAATACTGAAAAATTAATGAAAAAAGTGTTAATTGTTATTAAAAAAAAATAATATTAAAGTTATACCAACCTACGCTTGCAAACATATCTCTTCCACCTCCAGCGCGGCTAAATGCTATATCATACACTTCCTTATCGTGAGCTATTAATTGTGTTTTTACATGACCTGAAACTAAATTAACTCTTCCAAGTACCTGCCCAGTCTGCAAGAAACAAAAAAATCATTTTTAATTTCAAATATCTATGCTATCGTAACAAAATTTATCAAATAACATTCTAACAGTTCTGTTGTTTTATCATCATATGACATCAAAAGGTTAATAATATAATAATAGCAATTGCAAGAAATGGTATTTTCTACAGATATTTTTAACTGCCACCATTCCCTGAAATTTAGTGGCTTGCATCAGTCATTGCTCTATTAGGGCATGACACTACCATCCAATTGGCTTAATATTAATGGTGTGGCTAGATCAGTTTGCTTATAAATACAATTCGCTTCGTATCTCTGTATAAATCATGTTATGTCAGTTATGCAAGTACATGATGATTGCAGTACAGTATATATATTGTTAAGTGAGGGGAAAAAACAAAAACAAACAAACAAACAATGCTTCAATTTGCAGGACATTTCTAAATTATGGCATCAGCTTGGAATGTTAGGCGATATAACTCTGGGGTATGCCTGCAAGTATTCCAAGACAATTTGCTTAATTTAAGACTGCTCTGTAGCAGTCAGATTAATGCATGCCAAATACATTTGTTTGTTGACAATATGTCTACTTTATCTTACTCAAGATTGAGGGAGCGGATCACGTATCAAGTTTGTAACACTTTTCAGAAATTAGTGTATTCTTTATGCTACTTGGCCATTGATATATTTGATATAATGTATTTTATATACTTTGTAAGGAAAACGTATATCTGATATAGGATGCTTTATCAGAAGATAGTAGGGCAGATATAGACAAACAGTAGCTGTAATTTAAATAGAAATAATCAGCTAATTTCCAGACTTCTTCACCATAAAGCTATTCAATAGTAGGGCAAAAGGATGTGACCCAAGGGTAAAGTAAAAGGCACAGTTGTTTGGGGTTTGAGTTTGTTTCAGTCATTTGATTTTGCGACTCCCAAAATAGTATTAAGAACCAATCAAAGAATTTAAAAGAAAAAAAGAAAAGCAAAGTTATTAAACGTGACTAATGAATTAATGTTCTGCCAATCCCACTTATGCCAAAATTCACAAACTGCAGCGAAATGATTTTTGCAGTTATTCATTTATATTGAATGCTACTTACAACTTACAATGCAATTTAAAGCTGTCAAAGTTCAGTAAATAGTACATAAAATAAACAACTTTTTTATGTGTGTTTTAACATAGAATTCAAGATATATACAATTATACACACAATCATAAAAAATAAATAAAAAATACATATCTGCAAAATTGTGGAGCCTTTCAAACCTACCCAGAAGTTCATCATCATGCACATTAAATTCTTACAACGTTCTGTTTAAATAGAATCAAGATAATAGAGAAAAACCAATGAAAATCAATATTTAAATTAATTTGGAAGTTCGTTGTCCATAGGTAGATAGCTTCCCAATCAGATCAGATGTGGCTGACAAGAACTGCTTTCATAGCTAACCACATGTACAAAGAAGGGCATATTGGAAAATTTGAGGATTGTATTGTGATTGATCAATGGAATAAAAAACAAGGAAGAGAAGCCATTGAATCCTTGTTTATCAAAACTTTAGATTCATGTAAAACATTTATTCCAAATAGTAACATTCATCATTATATGTATAATAGCAATTTCAAAAGATTTGCAAGAATACACAAAAAAGCTATTAGAGATAATAAAATTAATAAAAAAAGACAGAATTTGGCTGGATAAATAAGATTTCTTAAGATGTTTATAAAAATATATATTAGGCAGTGATTTGTTCTTTGTAATTGGGTTTTCAAATTTCATATCACTGTCCGGCTTTTTATCTTAGGTTTAGTAACGTAAGTTAATTTTTATTCTTATATTCTATACTTTCTGAATTCAAAATTGTAAATGATTGAAATCTTTGCTTTACAAAACTTGAAGAATCGGCTTCAAGTTTGGTGTACTGGATATTATTTATTTATTTATCTATATATATATATTTCCTCTTGTTTACTTGTTTACAAAGTTTTTTCAGTTGGCATCCAGAGGGCAGTTCCTGTCAGTCACATCTGATCTTATTGGGAAACTGTCTACCTATGGACAACGAACTTCCAAATTAATTTAAATATTAATTTTCATTGTTTTTTTTTTTTTTTCCTATTATCTTGATTCTATTTAAACAGAACGTTGTAAGAATTTAATGTGAATGATGATGAACCTCTGGGTAGGTTTGAAAGGCTCCACAATTTTGTAGATATATATTTTTTATTTATTTTTTATGATTGTGTGTATAATTGTATATATCTTGAAAGTACATGAAATAGCAATTTTTTTTTCCAACACACTTTTACGTAGCTGTAAACCCTTCTGAACAATTCAACTTGATTCATACCTATTAAAATATGGATCACTTTTTCCCCTTAACTTATACTATTGAAGTGTCCTACCTCTAAACCCCATATAGTGCAGGTTGTATCAATACTTGACGTTCCAAGCAGATTAGGGTCCACTTCATTCCAATCGAAGGATGTCAGTGGAGCACAAAAATCTGAATTCTTATTCTGAGGATGAAAAAAAGAAAAAGAGTTTTGATTTATATTTTTAGATAGATTATCATTTTAAAATTTATGCATAAAAAAAAAAACTAGCAAACAACAACTTATGGTTAACTTTCAAATGTGAAACTTTTGAACAACATTATTAATATTCAGAAAATACATTGGAGAAAAAAATTTTTTTACCCTTACATTATTTAAGAGGCATTCTAATCGTGTTTCTGCATCGCCAGCTCTCCAAACCCTCAAATAATCTCCACTTGTAGCCAACAAATCTGGATAAACACCTTTCTATTAATAGAAATGCAAATAATTAATACAGGAATTTTTTTAAAATCTGATTTATAATGTATAAAGCAGAAATAAAAAAAAAAATCAGTTTTAGAAATTTTGACAGCTAACAATCTGTTAGCAAAAGTAAAAATTTTACAAAGTATAATCAATTTTAATTATGAACTTACCATAAACAAAACAATTTAACAGGTTATATTTTTCTAAAAATCATTATTCCAACAGCAATGAATTTATTTCAGCTGATTTTGATTTCTATACAATATATCTGAGGACATATTATTTTGAGCTGTTAATATATATTTCACTATTTATTTGGTTGCTGAAGTATTTATTGATAATTATTATTTCTTTAGTTATCATGACAACATTGTAAATTGATAATGAGACAACAAGAAATTAAAAACGAAGTGATGTCTTTTGCTCACTAAAAAATGCTTAAAAAACGCAGTAATTATTTCTCAGGTAATGAGATGACACTGCAGAGGACACTCATAGTCATACTGGAAAATTTCAAGTTAATGTCAGAATGGTTAATAAATAAATAAATATCAATTTTTGAATGAAACTGACAATTCTGCAGAACATATTGTCCTCCAAATGAAAGTTGGCCGGCGGAAGTTTGAACTGCGCAGCCCTTCCGGTAGCTGATCAATTATGTTTTCCTGTCACAATGGACGACGGGGTCTGTTTTCACTGAGAAAGACATGTTGATAACGCCAAATTAAAACTTCTCTCGACTATTTAGCGTTATTTCAATACCAGTTGCTAACAATAAGTATTTATATAAATAAATAAATATATATAATTTATGAATACAATGCTCTTTTGCAAAGTAACAAGCGATTACCGTAATGGTGGCGTCCTGTCATAAAATCAGACGGAAGTGCCTGACCAGACTAATCGATCATACATGCGCAGATCTCACAAAAACAGGGCGGCCATCTCTCATTTGGAGGACAATAATTGATTAGCTTGAATATGTACTCAAATTCATTCTCCTACATTGTATTATCAATATCAACTATCGCATAACTGTTTTATACAAAATGATACGCATTAAGTTTCATGATGGTCAAAAGAACCTGAACAAGAGGATGTGACATCACATCCTAAAGATTTTGACAGTCGAGCTAAATCTGTTAGTCAACGAGTGAAGACCAACACAGCAAAAACAGGTTAGAGAAATGGATATCCAATTTCATCTTTCAGTTATGACCATGATGTTACCTAATGATGGCTATTTTTCACCAATTACATAGATGAGAAACAATGTTTAAAACTTTAGGAAATTTTAAAATTTGTATAGAGCTGATAATTTTAACAATAGAAAATTATATTTAAAAAATTTATGAAATGTCAACCTGGATTACTTATTTGGAGTAAAGTCACATAAATGCTTAAGTTTTAATCATCAAACTATATCTTAATTAAATATGATAAGAGGCAAATTACTGCTTCACAGAATTAAGAAAATATAAGCAAACTGTAGCATAGTTTATCTGCCTTAAGATGTAATCAAATTTTTAGCAAAAATGTCTATTTCCTTAATTTCTAATGTGATTTTGTATCATTAATGAAATTTGTCACTTACACTATCAGGTATCCACATAATTTTTGTTGTGGGATATGGATGATCAAATGTACTTTTAGCTGTAAATTCTGATGTCTCTTCATCCAGAGAAACAATCTGAACCTAAACAAATTCAAAATAACATGAATAATAACAACCGTAATTAATAAACTTAATTGCACATAATCCAAGCGTCCATGTCTGCAATTTCATGTGACATTAATATAAAAACATGCTTTAAAATATTTTTTCACAATTGCCGTATCGCAATTCTGAAAAACTATTTTAAAGCACGTTTTCTATTAATGTGAAGTTTGTTAATTGCACATAGATACAACAGCTGACTGATGGTACATTATATGGCAGCCAGTGATCTCATTGTTAACAAATGAGCAAGAAAATGTTAATTTTAATTAATATAAAATTAGAATTTAATACAAAAATAAAACTTAGTCTAGTCACAGACATACATCCAGAATATGAGTTTGTCAACAATAGTGCTTCTCTTCTGTTGGATTTCTGCTTTATTCTCATTTGAAGTCAAAGCTATACAGGAACAAGTTAGTAGTAACTAAACTGAGAGAGAATCCTCTTAGAAACGCCAACTTTACTAAGACACATTTTGATGAATATTGTAATATTGTTTGTGGGTACAAAGGACGGCAAACAGTCGGAATAAAGTTTTGGAAGTTCTCTAACATTTATTTTGAAACAGGGGTTTTTATACGAAAAGGAATATTCTGAAACAAAGAAATAGCCTGCCATTGGTAGGTTTTGAAAAACAAAAGGGAAGAGTTAAAAAAAGAAACCAAGCGTGAAAAGTTGGAAAGGGGTTAGTCGAGGTCGTTGAACTGAGCTGCCATAAAACTAATGGTCAGTTCAACGGAAAAAATACTGAGAGAATTTTAAAATAAAGCTTAGTAAAAAATACAATATATCAATAAGTTAATAAATATAAAATATAAATCCTTACAATATTCTTACCTAAGATTCAATTGTAACAATAAAAGATACCATTTTACATAATGTAGATTTTTTTTTTCACAGCAGTAAAATGTCTGTTGATCTGATAAAAGTAATAAGGTTTCTGAGAGAAGGGACTAAATCTATGCAGATAAAGAGTATTATTTTACAACCAGTAACAAAAGTAAATTTTTAAAAGAATTTGACTCAGTAGGATGCACTCCCATCTCATTTTCCAGCAGTCAGAAAAATAACCCTTCACTTTATATTTTATAGGTAAAACAAGCAGTAGAAATAAATATCGACTGGGAGGGAAAAGCAGTAGAAATAAATTTCGACTAGCAGGAACAAAGTATGAATACAAGATTTTAAAATAGGTTTAAAGTTGTAAACTTAACCCATTTTATTACCATAAATCCAAGTGATTGAGTTATGCCATGTACTCAGCTTTTACACACTGTCTCCACACTTCATAGGTTGAAGATCATATGTGAAGATAACAGACTGAAACCCAAAAGAATGGAAACAGTTTTAATCTAAGCCAATTAGTAATGCATATATTCAGGAATATTTTGCAAAACAAAATTCTGTATTGACTTATTGAATGTCATACAAAATAAAATACAAAGCTAAGAGATTAGCTTCCAAGAGCCTGGTTAAAAAAACTAAACAAATTCTCTATTGTTTAACTTTCATTATTAATACTTTTCCAGATAGAATTTCTCCTCCAAACTGGTCACAGGGGTCACCCAGCTCTCTGTAGAATGTGTACTGGGTTTCTTTCCCCAGAGGTTAAACTTGGGCAGCTGTTAGGTTGACCATTCGACCTCAATTTACCCTTGTTGGTCAGGAAACACTAGGAGCCTTAATTCCCACAAACCCAAGGGCCTATTGTGGGGTACTATGACATACTAGTAATAACTATTAAACATTAACTATAAATAATAACTATTTAACATTAACTATTAAATTATTATTATTCTTTTTAATTCTGTCTCATACTCTTGAAATGTGTTTACAGATAACTAAGCTTCATCGTCTAAGAATTTATTTTCTTGGCAGCAAGTATATATAAATAAAAATTTATATATATATATAATGGATTTCACTTTTAATACATATACCTTAATCAATAGCATACAAGTCTTCAGAAATAGATGTTTAAGAAGAATCTTCCAAATCTACTGGCCAAATATCAAATCAACAGTTCTGGTTGCAAACAAGATAGGTCATGGAATAGGTTTCGGAAGAACAAAATGCAATTCAAGATTCCTTTCTTGGAATGCACAAAGCCAAAGAAGAAGTGGAAGACCAAAAGTGAACTGGTGGAGATGCATGGTAAAATGGATAAAAATAGGTAAGACCTGGAATGAACTGACTGGACTTGCTAGAAATCAAGTCCATTAGCACAGCTTCGTTGAGGCCCTGTACTCTGAAGAATGATAGGAAAAAAGTCAAGTATGTCAGTAATACAGAAGCTGTGGTCTATTAAAGAGACAGAGAAAGAAATTCTCAGTAATTTGAGGCCAACAGGACAATGTTTGGATTAATATTGAAGTTTAACTGTTTTAACACACACATCTATTTGTATAATAGTACTGTAATAGAGCTGTAAAAATAAATGATGCTTTTAACATTTCAATTTGTAATTTAAGTAAATCAATAAATAAAGCAAGACCTAATAAGAAATGTTGAACCCTAAATAAATTAAGATCAATCTTATGTTTACATTTTAAGCTGGATTAAGTAATCAGTTTGTATCAATCAAATATTTTGTACTAATGGCTGGAAGCCAGAGATTTGAAAGAAACAACATATTCAATTTGAGATATAACTTAGATGTTAATTTAAATGCATAAAAAACAATGTTGTGCTAATTTGGAGTATGTTTTAAGTAACACAAGTAGGGCATCAATAAATTTATATCATGCATTTTATAGTACATATAACAAACATTTCAATTTAATTGGTTAAATAACTTTTTTTTTCCTTGGTTAAAGGTGTAATCATTTTCAGAAGGGCAAATAGGCAGATTAAAGATATGCTCTGAAGTGCCAAAAAAACATTAGATACATTAGATACCTGTTTAATATTGTGCAGGTCCTCCTCGCACTTGGATGACAGCAGCAGTACAACATGACATGGACTTCACAAGTGCTCTGTAGTACTGCTGCACGTGGAGACGTGCACATGGTGCATTCTGCAGAGCAACCCACATATGTTCGATGGCCATTGAATGGATAGCAAACTCAGAGGAATGCTCCTCTGACATAACACGGTGGTGCATTATCCATGTTGAAAGAGGCCGCACCCATCGGGGTAAATGCAGGAAATGATCCGCAACGATGGTGATGAAGCGGCTACCAGATACAAAGGTCTGCAGACATATAAAGGGACCTAATGTATGTCAGCTGAAATGATCCCAGTAGGGTTTTTGCTACACTTTGAGTGGCTCATGTATCCAAAACAGTTGGAACTGCAATTTGTCAGACCAGGCTGCATGGTTTCAAGTCATTTAGAGTCAAGGCAGAGCACAGAGCACAGCTTTGTGTCGTGTGGTCAGCAATGGCAACTGGATGGGCCATTGGCTCCAGGACCCCATAGAACACAGGGAACACTGGACTGTTTCAATACTAATGCTAAGTACTGGCCCCAGCATTGAGTTGCCCTGTTATTTACAGCAGGGTTGCATGTGACTTGGATATTATGATGCGTGCCAGATGCTACTGTATACATTAATTAAGGGCTTTTTTTCAGCCACACTGATCTCATAATCTGGGTGTTTCCCCTGATTTTGTGTAGTTCAGGTACACACTTGAAATTGTTGAACTTGGGAATCCACACTTCGTCGTAATTTCCGAGATGGACTGACCCATCTCCCGGGCCCCTACAATCATACCTCTTTTGAAGTCGCTTAAGTCTTGCTAAGCTGCCATCAGAGCTGTGATTGCTATACTTGAGATTGCAGAGATATCTGCCATTACGTACATGTCATTTGCGGACGATTCCATTAACTGCAAGAGTGTGGTGGCATGAAATGGACAAGATAGAGCTCTTTCCAGTTTTTTTGGCATTTCAGTGTATCTTTAATTATATTGTTTTGATGTGTAGATAAAAGTTCAAAATTAAAATTTAATAAAATGAAAATCAAAAAGCGATAAGCAATTAACAAAAAAACAAAACAAAACAAAAAAGGAGTTAAAATTATATAAAAAACAGCATGCAAATTTTGAAAGTTTAAATTTTTAAATAATAATAAAAGAAACTAAAAAAAGTTACACCTACTTCACTTACTTTATTATTATATTCCTCCACAAAGCTTCCCAGTGCCAGGCGGAATCTTTTGTCTGGCCTGACACTCCAATTCATGCTATATACTGTCCAAGGGGCTTCATATTTATAAATTTCTTTGCGTTTGGGTGGCGCTCCATGGACAGCCATGATGGAGGATGCTAATGGAGTTCCACCACAAAGCCCGTGGGGAAAAATCTCGATGTTTTGTTAGCAGAATATTAAAAACCCTAAAAAATAAAATAAAAATCTTCATTAAATATAATTTAAATCATTTTGCTACTCAAAATTACTGTCAAGTAGAATAGCTAAAAATAACTGGTGGTAAATGAGCAGAAATAATATTCTTCATATATCAACATTTCTTATTTACATAACAATTGTTTAAATTTTTTAATCAAGTAAAATGTTAAAGTTAAAAAAAAAAAAATCAGTAAATTACGATGAATTTGTATCATTTATGAATTTTCCAATGGTATCACATGAAGGGATCCTACATAGAAGTTATTTGTGCTGAATTCTACAATAATACCCAATCAAGTTACTGTTAGTGGCAGAAAATTAAAGTGCACATTAGCAAAACTTTTTCATTTTAGATTGCTGAAAATGTTTTAAATTGATCTACCTTTATTTGAATTAAGAAAAAAGTTATTTGTATTTCATTCAAGACATTTTTAAAGATAGATTACTTACATTTGAAGGAAATATAAAAATTCAATTTCTATTTTCTTTAAATGAATGCTTTGTTGTTTTGCCAAATAAGATTTACCAGTAAACTACCTTCTCAACAAAATCAACACACAGCTCTATAATGTTAGCATTGTTTTGTATTGTAAATAGGACAGACAATACCATCGAGTCAAAGATCTAGAGTTTATATGTATTATAGCAATCAGATATAATAATAATAATAATAATAATAAAGTTGCTTAAGGAAGCAAAACTTCACCTTCAGCTTTTAAGCATATTGAAAATAATACACCATGCTTATAAAAAAACAGAATTGAAATAAAAAACAAAACTTCAATTTAATGCCTTGAAGCAGAACTGAATTTTCAAATAACATTACCTTTAAAAAAATTGTTTGATGCAAGTAATTTTATGTTATGAACAGTTGATAAATTACTGATGGAAAAGAAAAAAACTGCAATCTCTGTATTTATTTCTGATTAAATCATATCAATTTAACAATCAGTGCCACAGATTATACACAAATCTGAATTTTTTTTTAACAACACTGACTTATTACTGTCAGTACATAGATATTTACAGAATCATGTATTAGCATTGATAAATCAGACTTGTTAAAATTAATTTTCTTTTCACCAAAGATTTGCTTGTAATCTCTTGCAATGACTGATTCGATGATTTAATAGAAATAAATTCAAAGGTTGAAGCTTTTTTCGTTTCCATCACTAGCAGTAATAAACAGCATCTGAGATGCCTCTTCTCCAAGTTAATATAGAAATAGTTCTTAAGTGATATGTTTTAGAAGCATGTAAGTCTATAGATGAGTATGAGCAGATAGGAAGGAATAAGCACTACTGTTAAATTTTATGATGGGTTTTATATGAATAACATGAAAGTTCAATTTTATGCAAAAAAGCAATAGAGAAACTTTAAGTTGGGAATTATTTCATCAAGTGGATTATGTAAGTAAATATCCTAAATAATTCAAAACAACTGAGACCAAAACAAAACTAGGCATAAGGAGTGGTAAAGATCCAAATATCAATATTGTATTATTATATTTCCTCAATTGTAACTCAATCTTTTCTCTTATCTTTTAAGCTAACTCAAACTGTTCTTCAGCTTAGAATTGGTATGAAAAAAAATTGTGATTTAATATATGTGTGTGTATTTTTATCCATAATTACATTGTAACACATCTGTATGTCTAAATAATTTACTATCTGTTTTAACTCCAAAAAAGAATGCAAACAACTAAGTAACTAAAAGAAAAATACATTAGGTAAACAAAGGCATAACATGTCAAAAAAATTTGAGTGCTAAAATAGGGTGAAAATATTCTGCAACTATGTACCCCGAAATCCAAGACTTTATTTTGTTTTGATTTCATTTTCTCATGCATGCATTAAATAACCATTGGTGCATGTTCTTTGTTTTGCTACCTGGAAATTTCTCCTGTTTAATGCACAATCTTTCAGTTTGTTTTTTGCTAATTATTCCAATAAACACGTTACTCTGCAAAGCGATAGCTTATATTAAACGGATCTTTGCCACATAAAAAGACATTCTGAAAAATTGAAGACTTAGTGCTTTTCTTCTAACTAAAGTTGTTGCCTGAAAATTGGTGGAGAATCTGGATCTTTCTGACTGATAGAAAAGGAAATGGATAAACTGAAGCAAATAGAAATATTTCATTAAAATACTGACCAAGATGAGAACTAGGTTCAAATATAGATTGAATTTGAAAGATGGTGGAGACAGCAGGAAGATAAGGGAATAGATAAATGGAGGCAGCAATTACAACAAGAAACAAATTTGATAGTGATATTAAGTAATCATTTTTTTCTTCCTCTATATCAACTCATTTGTAGTCAAAAATGCTATTTGAAAAATTCCAGAAAATTCTTTTGCAAATCTTTATCTGGATTGTCAAGAATCAATGTGAAAATGAGAATAGAAGGGTTTGTGAACTAAATTTCACAAATAACATAGGTGTAACCAGATCCCCGAGACTTATGAAGTCATTTTTGAATAATGAATTTATAACAGCGAAGAGAAAATCCAATGTAAGGTTGACTGATATCCTCTGATCAATGGCATTTTAAGAAGGAACTTTAGGGAGAATCGTATTTCAACGAGATAAAACTGGGTCTCAAAGCTGAATAAATGAGAAAACAGAAAGAGATCACATTGGAAGAAAAAACTCCGATGGTTCATAAAAAAGGCCATTTTAATTTTAGGTGTGTCAAAAAGTTAATGGTAAGTAGGAATTGGAAGCAGAAATATTTGTGAGTTAGAATGAACTGAAATTACTAAGGAAAAAAGGTTATCTAATGAATGTGAAGTTATAAGTATTACACAAGGGTGATCATCAGAGGGTATCAGAATGCCATCTCAAAAAGTGTATGACTTATCTACCAGGATTTCCAACTGAAATGAAGCCAAATAATAAAAACGAACCTTGAATGCACTGCTAGTAGTAAAGCAAACTGAGCTTGAAGACCTACAGAAAACAGGAATGAAAATGCTTGCAAGATGGAATCTCTTTAAAACATGTGCTATAATCCCATTTATTTATCTACAAAGATTTTCTTATTGGGTTCACAGAGAATTTAAACAATGTAAATTTGAAAATACAAATTCTCGAGTGGTTTGGCGTTCCAAAAAATGAAATTAGCATGTGTGGATAGATATTAAATAAGAAGAATGATAAGAAAATTATTTACAGCTAAATCATATAATCATTAATGTAACTTCATTTGTTGACAAGCTTCTTATTATATAAGAAAAAAATAATATTGGTGGATTAGTATTATTTTTTGTTATCAATATTACTTGATTATTTTCATAGTTAATACTAAATTTGGAATTAAAGTAGGTTCACTAATATATATGTTCTAATTCACAGGGTTTGTCTGGTGATTGATACAATTGTATAGTAAGATTTTCATCAAAAGATAAAATAAAGCCTAAAATCATTATTAAATTTTTTATTTTAATATAAAAACCTCTCCTTTATTGTAATTATTGAATTCAATGTTGCTATACTATAGTATAACATAGTGTCCTAACAGTAAAGTAAAACAAAAACAACATATCGTCCCATTGGTTCCAAAGTACGGTAACTCACATTTTGTCCTTTTTCCGTTTTTACTTTCAGTGAGTGCCAAAGTGTGGTATCTGTCATAGTTAAGTAACTCAAAAAACATTGTGAATATATCCATCTTTTTCAATTTTGTAGTGCTGACCATTGATTTCACAGAATGTTTCAAATCTTTACTGGCGATTTTCTCAGAACTTCAAAAAACGAGTCACCTCACTTTGGAAGCAATGGGACGATATGTGCCTTGACAAAATAAATACGATCATTATATAGACACCAACTATAAAGTTATGTAATAAAACTGCAGACAATTTTTGATTATTTTTTTATATGTCCATTGTTTTTTTTACATGCAATAGCTTAGCTATCAGAACATTGCAGGTTTTATCTAATATTTGTAAGATTTCTTTAATTTCATTGAAATAAAAAGAACAAAATTTTATAATTTATTTAAGGAAACATTGACATTGTTGCACATTTTTCAAATGACAATTAAAATGACTCAAGCAATATCACCATTTAAGAAGATTTCAATAACTATGGGCTATTTGTCAGAACATCTTTTCAATTTGTATTTAGTTTTGAATTAACTGATTAGTTAACAACAGCCGAGGTATAAAAACAAAACAAGCACCATTCTTATGAACACATTGCAGGCAGGTTTCAGCACATATGCATGAACTTATTTTCTTATTTTTTAGATCCATACAATCTAAATTAAGCAAGAATACTTGCATACCTCCAAAATTTATACCTTCATGAAGGTTTTAAGCTAACCCTATTTATAAGAGTGAACGCTTGACTAAATTTCACCAAATATCAAAGTCTAAGACTAGCTTTGTCTACTTGATTCTTACATTGTCAAATTATAGGTAAGTTTTCAGAAATAAACTGTGTCTTATTAACGATACCAATCCAGAATTTCTTGGGGGAATATCCAATTAGCCCAACAAAAACTCTTAACAGGATAAGTAATTATGATATATGACTTTGTATAACAATGAAGTGTGATAATCAGGTAAAAATTAAAATCTCTACAAATCTGTTACTATTTGAATCAAGAATAACCAATGTATGTAAAATTGCTTACAAAAAGAAAAAAAAATCATATGAATACACTGCAAATAACAATAGTTGTAATAATAAAAATATCTTGCCCTTTTTTAAAATTATTTTCTTCATAAAATTCACCAGACTATAACTAGATTCGATGCTGAAAGTTGAACTCGATATATAAATGATATATATAGTGTATTGATATGTAAATGTATGTGCATTTCAGATCATTATCAGTATGAATTATTGATTTCACTGTTTCGCAATTAAAAGTTAATTCCGGTTACAAGTATTCTTTTGATTAACAATAAAAACGATTAAACTTAATTAGCCACTATCACATAAGTTTATCATTGCAGTAAGAAGCAATGATAAACAAAAAAGTATAAATTACAATAATTAAACACATAGCATTATGACAATTTTTGACTCAAATAGAATTTTGAGAATACAATAGTAAAGTAAAGCAAATGTGTGCAATTTTTTTTATGATTCATGAGATAGGAATTTATTTATATATATATATATAAATTACAAATAAAAAGCAATTTGAGATCAAAGGCCTATTTTCTCTTTTTCAATTCTGATAAAGATCTTACCAGTAACTGTTTCAAAATCAAATTTTTATATTTGAACCAATTTAAAATGTTTAACTTACCTCCATATAGTCTTCAATCAGTGGTATCTATAAATTAAAAAGATATAATAATTAATGAATAAGCATTTCTATTCATGGAAAAGCAAAGATTGCCAATTTAACTTATTAAAAGTAATTAAAACTTCGTTCAAAACTTAAAATTTTGAGATAATATTAATATGGTTAGAAATTATAAACAGTTTAAAAAATAATACAATTTCATTCTGCCCTATTCTTTGCTATTTAATGTTCCACGAAAACGAAACCGAATTACCTACGAATTATTAATAAATTGTAAGTTTATCACTTATCTATTTTTATGTTCATCGAATGGCTTTGGCTGCAAAAAATTATAAGTGTAGGCTGCAAATGTTTCTAATCCCAATTTTTTTTTTTACAAAAAATTAAATTGTCTTGCTAACAATCCCGATATTTATTTATTTACGCAGGATATACGATATTACAGGACGATAAAATTTGCCTTTTCGTGACTTTTTTTCTTTCGTTTCTGGTTAAAAATTTACCACTGATAAGTATATTTTATCAACAGGGATAAGTCATCATCTTCAATCTTTCTAGCTGTGCATCAGATCTTTAACTGTGTTTAAGATTCGATTAATTTTAAAAAGGCAGTTTAATTATCCATTACGAAATTTTCAAAAATCTGATTTCAGTCGCAGTTTCTGATAATGCGCATCATTATCTGCTGAAACCAGCAAATTAGGCGTAGAACACTTTTATAATACATTCATTGAATTATACAGTTTTTAAATCTTTAAATCCCTTTAATTAGCTTTATGGTGTGAAAAACTGGATCAAATGCCTCTTAAATCGTTCTCAATAACTCTATAGTGATCTTTCATTCAAAACACGAAGGGTTAAATATTTTTGGGCATTTCGGAATTGACTTTTAGTATCTGAAAAAAATTTGGATTTTCCATTTAGTTATACTTAGATGCGAAGTTTACGATAATGTATAGCAAAGGCATCTACGTCTCTGAAGAAAAAGGGTAAACAGAGACAACGCCACCGAAAGAAACTAATTACAATAACGTTTAAACAGGTGGAAAAATTTACGATTGGGTCCAAAATTACGTCATCATCTAATGCTTAATCAATATCTTAAAATATATTAATTATTAGGATCATGAAAGAATTAAAACTATCCAACAGATTCAACCAAAACAAACAAACTGTACGCAATATTTTCAGTCTTTTTTTTAAAAAATCACATTCTACAATTTATATTTTAAACTATTTTTTTTCACTTGCATTAAGAGAATTTTAATTAAACTCAATTAAACTTAAAATTAGACAGAATGAATAAAACTGTTACTTATTGTCTTCCAACCACTCATATCCAACTAAAGCATGTCACTCCTTTTGCCTTCAAATGCATGATCCGATTAAGCTATCCTGAAAATTTAATTTCAAGTCCGCACTTTAGTTGTAGAGAATTGTTTCTATAAACTCAAATAATCTGTTAGCCTTTTTTAATTGTTATTTTCTTAAGAATTAAATCCTACCCTTAAGATCGGTTTTCCCATTCACCGTTTGAACCTTTCCTTTGCCTCCAACGGGGAACTCCGCAAATTGGTAATGTTTTTTTCCAAAATTAAATTCTCAAATAACGGTGACTCAATGGAAAAGTCTACGCTACTTCAATGCAATCAACAGAAAAAAAAAATTCAGCTGCTCCAAAAGAAATAAATCTGAAATTTCATGTTGGAGTTGCCTCCAACCGGTGTGAAAACAATCGACAATATGGCGGACAATTCATGCCATTCACGACCTCTGGTAATTGGAGAAAGAAGTTCAAAATAATGACGTCATTTCCGCTCTTCACTCGCACATTTCCGGTAAGGATTTGAAGGGACAATAAGGATTTCAAGGGTAATAATTAAAAAAGATAATAAATAATATTAAAATGTATAATAATAATGAATTTATTTGTTGAAGGAAATTAATTTACTAATTGACAATACTATTTTACGGAAATTTGTATTGGTAAAGTTATAGTGTCTTTTTAAAAGGACCAAGAAATATTGACTAAATTTAATAAATGACTCAGAAAGATATAATAATTAAAATATATAAGTAAATATCATTAACTTTAATTTATTGTTTCATTTTGAATTAATTACGATTTCTTTTTAAATCTTATTTTTAAGGATGAAAACTCAAATACATCGGAAACTTTAAATTTAAAAAAAAAAAAATTGAAGAAAATTGTCGAAAATGACTGGTCTTCTATCCATTTTACGCGCCCTTTTTTTTAAAAAATGTTTTTCAATATATTTTTAAATAATTTAGTTAAAATTTAATTATAAAATATAAATAGGTCCGTCACCTCTTTTTTTTTTTTATCCTTTTCGCTATCGGTAAATTAAATACAGTTATTAGTTTAAATAATTTTGATTCCATTGTGGGTTTGATTTCAAACATAACTCAAATTATGTACTGTAATGTTGTTGCAGTTTCAGTTCAAATTTTGTTTTAACTAACAAGTAAGTTTAAAAAGAAAGAAACAGCCAATTGTTTTTGAAGCAATCAAATTAAATTAATTAAGTTACAATCTGATTAAAAATTGTCTCAAATTCACTACCCGCTTGTCGTATATACATTTTGTTGTCCGTCGTATTTGCAATAGGGAAGGTAGGCATTCATTGACTTGCCAGATTTTTCATGTTTATATAAAAACGTAAGGCTGTATTTATTTAACCAATTGGACTTCGATTTCTCATCATCCAATCAAAATAATCAATGAAGCCTTCGTGCGAGGCCCTAGGTTCATAGGCGTAACTAGGGGGGCGGGGGGGAGAGGCAGACTGGCCATATATAAAAATACATATTAGTGTAATTATTTTATATTTCAAATATAAAAATAAATTAAATAATTATTGTTTTACTTATTGGCATTGTATGCATTATTTGCAACAATAAGAATGCAATTATTCGAAGGTACAAAAGTTTAAATTTTAAATTTCTCCGCTTTTTTTCCCTATTTCACTCTTTCGATTCTAGTTATTGCCGCATGATGGCGCTGTATTTTATGGTACAGCGCCATAACGAATCTGCGCGTTATTGAAGATTATTTTTCCAAAGAGTGCGTTTGGGGGCATACAGAGATCGTTTTTCGTTCCAATTCTACGATACATATCCGAAAACTTTCGGAACCAATAAATTTTTACATATTTTCTTGTTTCTTTGTATTGTAATTCGAGAGAAAAACAGTGATTTTCAAGACACATTCTTTAATGCTTACATGCGACAAAATGGGATTTCCTATCTACTTTGCATTTCGAACACAAAGCCCCCCCCCCCCAGAAAAATTCTCTAGTTACGCTTCTGCCTAGGTTGCATAAAACCTCCTCTGCTTGTAATTAGCTCTTACTGATTTAATTTTATATGAAAAGTTGGCATTCTACTTTTCATAACTGCGCTCAGAAATAGCTACGAAATAATAA
>JAFIDM010001028.1:39047806-39070220 GCA_023159025.1 Thereuonema tuberculata | reverse complement strand
ATTCAATAAATTTTAACAATATTACATGTTGTAAGTATATTCATGTTAATGATTTGTTATCGCCCGAAATTGTTTAGTTTTGAATAGGCTTGAAAAAGGAAGGAAGATATTCTTTCTGAAAATTTGCTGTGTTTTAATATATTGAATAAATGTATTTTAGTGAATATATTTTATTGGTGTGAAGATGTGGTTATATTTAACAATGCTTAAAAATTGTTTTCTTTCTGTTGCTGCTATTCTCCACAGTTCTAATGATAACAGCTGTATCTTGCAACAGGAAAACAATTATCCTGCCTGATTTCAAAGAGGATGGACTGTTGTTTATGTAACAGTTTGTGCGACGTGAATGTACTTTGTTTGATTTATCAACTGGAGCTGTATCTTAAGTTGTGTCAACATTCAGAAAGGATGGAAAGATAACAATTGGATACATTTTGATAAAAACTTAAGCTAACAAAAATAGACTGAAAGGAACTGAAAATTGCAACCTTTCTACACTGCATAACTGCAAAACCAAATATTTATCAGAAAGGTCTTCATTTCAGCAAAATAATGCATTAGCAACACAATAACTTAACTTAATGAATTGTTAAAGTTACTTATCTTGCAATCATTTTATTCCATTCCCTGTAATATTCAAATTTTAAAGATTACAACAAAAACACAGAAAAATTTACTTACCGATCCAATATTTGACAGAGTAAATGTTCCTCCCGACATATCGTTTGGACCAAGCTGCCCTTTTAAACCCTTATCATGTATTCTGTTTAACTCCATTGCTATTTCACTAAGAGTTAGATTCTGAACATTTTTTAAATTTGGCACAATAAGGCCCTGCGATGTGTCCATAGCAATACCTATGTTATGAGCAGCCTGGAAAAAAAAAGTTCTAAATAAAGATCTATTAAAAAGCAATATGAAAATAATTATAGATTACAACTGAACAGAACAAGAAATTTCTATCATAACCATCAATTACAATTTTTTAATAACAATGAACTTTACATCAAAGATCATAAATTATGTGCGAATTTTAACGTGCGTAAAAAAAAAACATTAAAAAGTCTGAGAATACACACAAGTTGACTAAAATAAAAATAAAAAACAAAGTTTAAAAAGACAAGTAACATGTTTTGCGCCAGTTACGGGCCCATCATCTGAGTCACATCAGAGAATTTTAAAAGTAAGTTAGTAGGATTATCAAATTTTAAGTTAAATATTTTAAAATGTAGATGTATTTCTTATTTTGACTGTTAGTAGAGTGAAGGAGGTGTATTGTGGAAGTGTGAGTTGTGTGAAAGTGGGAGGGGAAAGAACTGACTGGTTCAAACAAAGGAGTGGTCTGAAACAGGGCAGTGCACTGTCACCCCTGCTCTTCCTTGTGGTCATGAATGAAATTTTGACCCGGGTGGCGGAAAGAGTTGGAGAGGATAAAATGAAGGCAATGGTGTTTGCAGATGACCTGATGGTCTGGGGAAACAAGGAGGAGGAGATTCAGGAGCAACTGGAGGCTTGGGAGGAAACGGTGGGAGAATATGGGATGAGATTCAACATGGGTAAATGCGAGATTCTGTTGACGACCAGGAAGAGGAATAGACCGGTGAGTGGGATTACTCTTGGAGGAGGACTGCTGAAGAGGGTGGAAAGTTTCAAGTACTTGGGAAGTGTGGTGGAGGAGAATGGAAGAAATGACAGAGAGATCACAGAACGTGGCAGACAGGCAGAAGCTTTCCTGAGATGCGTTAGGAGCTTGGTGTGGAATAAGGATGTCCCGCAAAAAAGTAAAGAAGTGTTGTACCGATGCTATTATGTCCCTATACTGACATACGCATCGGAAACTTGGATAATGAAGAAAAGAGAGGTAAGCAAATTGACGGCTAGTGAAATGAAATTCCTGCGGGTTAGGTTAGGAGTTACTAGAAGAGATAGGGTGAGGAACGAAAGGATTAGGGAGATAGTGAAAGAGGAGCCCCTGCAGGGAAGGATTGAGACATCTAGATTGAGGTGGTATGGGCACTTAAAGAGAATGGAAGAGAAGAGGATTCCCAGGAGGATGCATGAGATGAGGATACAGAAGAAAAGACCAAGGGGAAGACCAAGAGATAAATGGATTAGAGGAGTGGAGGAATGTGTCCGAAAGAGGGGGGAGGACTGGAACAGGGTGACAGCGGAAAGATGGTGGGAGGTAAGGAATAGGTGGAGAGGCTTATGTTCCAGACAGACCCAGCCTGAGGTTGGAAGCTGTAATGGATGAGAGAGATGGATGAGAGAGAGATATGTAAATAACTGTGTGTGGCTTTGTTTAAAGCTCCTAGATTGCCTAGTAAAACTTATTCCATTCATTTGCTTTGCACGTAATCTAATGATATCGAGTTGAAGATTTTGAGGAGTGAGAAAAACGATCAGTCACGTAAATTGCCACTAACGAAAATGATCTTATTCAAACAATGCACAAGACACAAACAGGACATTTAATGTTAAATACTGCTCTGTACTGATTCGTGATGTGGATATTCTCATTGAGGTAGGTGAAGGTAATACAGGAATCCTCCAAGTGACTACATAATCAAATTAGAGAAAATAAGAGAACTCTCTAAAAGAGAGGACATTGTATAAATCTTCAAAATTAGTTTCATGATGCAGTGAAGAAAAATAGCATTTTTGCCTTAAGTGACTATGCAAAATCATAGTATACAGGTAAATAGGATATAGACAGACATGAGTCCATACTAAGTTGCAGGAAGGATCCAAATGATTTTCCAAGAAAGAAAGAAATGATTAAGAATTTGTCAGAGGTAAAATCAGAATTTGTCAGAGGTAAAATCAGAATTTGTTATGAAACACAGTATGGTACACAGAAAAGAAGAGTAGCATCTAAGTTAGAAATAGCAAAAGTAGAAGACTTTAGACTAATTATGGTAAAACTTGCTTGCACGTTGGTTCTTTTTTGCTCAGTATCATATTTCTTTTTTATATCAAGAAATGTTGATAATAATGACACAGTGAAATGATTGTACCCATGAGAGACGTACATAAAACTGAACATGACTAAAACTGGATATAGTAAGCAATCCATAAAAACTAGTCTGATAAGCTTTTACTATTTGATCCATCATTATTCTATCAATTCATTGTGAGACTCAGCAAATGTGTTAGAAACATGATTGTACATTATTCAAATTTATATTGAAATTGTGGTGATATCTAGCAGAATCATATCACAGTGGGAGATGTGCATAACACAACACAGTTCTTTCTCAGATCGAATGAAAGTTTCTTCTCAGTATTCTGTTACATGCTTAAGTATCACCTTAGTTTTCTATTCACATGCTAGGTTGAACCGAAGTTCCTTCAGATTTTTCTCATTTGTACAATCACATCATCTATGACATCAGTTGCAAACCTGCAAATTGCCTATAGTTGTATTACTGTGTTGCTTATTGATAACTTCTTTATTAAACTAATTTAAAAATTGTAAGCATATTCCTAGATAATTATTTTAAAATGGAGATACTAAAGTGCATTTTGACATGATACTTTATTGTTCTTGAAAAGACACATGCAAAAAAGAAAAAAAGAAAAGATAAGTGCAGTGTATGGAGACAATACTGTAATTGATGGAGTGTGTCAAAAGTGGTTTATGAAATTTAAAGCGATCGAGTTTTCTTTGAAAGATGCTCAGAAGGACCATCTAACATCAAAGACAAGCTGGACAAGTGAACTTTTAGTTCAACCCAGTAGGTAATTCTTGAATGGCTATCTAATAAATACATGTTTACACAGAATATATATATAATTTGTTACTTAACAAATGAAAACAATTCCTAAATCAGCTGACAGTAAACAGACTCAATGATTAAAGAAGATGTTTGTTTTGTTATTTTTACTTATATATGAGGTGCTCACAACCATAGTGAACCAAGTCCGTATTTTGTAAAAATGGAGATATTCATGTTTGAGTAACCTAAAAACATGTTCTTTCACTTCCATAGTGAATCAAGTGATTAATACGTTTTCTCTCCCAGAGATACTGTATTTGTTTTTACGATATTACTTCCATAGACTTACTTGCACATTGAAAACTTCAAACCGTGATTTCTTCAATTTAGTGTAGATGGACTTGGTCCACTATAGTTGTGAGCCCCTCTTCATATTTTGATTAAAAAAAAAAAGAAGATAAAAAAGAACTGATGTATCACTTACTTTATATGTAATGTTCTCACATTTCTCATCAACCATAGAATTTATAATAGGAAACTGGTTTAATGCTAATGATGCAGCCTGAAAAGATTAATTAAAAGTATATTAAAATTCTAAGATTTTACGTTTATTGACAAAAATAAAAAATTTTCATCAAAAATAAAAGCTTTCTTTAAGGTTACAACAGAATTGCACATTTTCCCATAGATCATGAACTATCTCCCAAAACTACAAACTAATAAAAACAAAATTATAAACACCTAAGTATTCAAATTCCGGCCAGTTTTAGAACTTAATAACAGTAGATAAATAAAATTCAAATTTAATGTGCACAAAGAAGCAATCTACATAATAATTACAACTAACACAGAATAATCACATTTCACATATCATGACCTATTTTCTCAAAAAATCATAGCATTAAAAATTTACCTCATTTTAAATTTCATACAAATGGAAGAAAGGTTTTCAATTGTAACATGAAATCGAATGTTTCATATTAACCCTTGAGACCGGCAAATTTCTTTTCTGAATATGTCTTTCGTTCGGTACTTTTTTTTTTTTTATTGAGAAAACAGAGAAACTGAAAGAAAAATTTTTAATGGCTAAAATACAGAGCAGAAATTTAAATTCCGCCAGAGAGTTTTAAGCTTAAGTAATTATCTCTCGGTCAGCAGAAAATTACAGAATTTGATTCAACATTAAGAGTGTGGGGTCGCCAATTATCTACCCCTGCAGAGAATGTACCCCTGTACGTTAAACCGGCTGTGAGACAGACACATGGGAACGTTCATGTGTACGTCTTACCGGCTTGAAGGGTTAAAAAGAAAGAAACAAACAAAACATGGATTGAATAAATGTATTTTATCGTGGTGTCATGTCAACAAGAACCATGCTTCCCAATGGAAATTTCTTCCACTGTTTTATTCTCATGTGACTTCATACATTGTCTCTTTAATGTTCTGTTTCATGGTAGTTAATAGTTTGTCATATAAACTTCTAATGATATTTAAGTTGAAATAATAGAGTTCTGATCACAGACAATTAAAAAAAGAAGTTAGGATTAAAACTAGTCAGTTAGTATTAATGACACTATTAGTTAAAGTATCCCAATACAGGCTTATTTGGTTCCTTGGGTCGCACATAGTAAGGCTGCCAGCATTACTTACCATCAAGACTAAGTTAAGGCTGGGTTGACCTTAGGATCCATTTGGAGCAGAAATCAGAGTGGAAAATCCCGACCTCCACTGGAATCTGACTCCTTTAGCTCACAGTCAAGTGCTCACCATTTGGCTACTGAGCCCAACTAATATTGTAGCCTCTTAAAAATGCTCGAATTCCATCTCAATCTTCCACTAAGCAAAATGACACTATATCCCAGTATTATATTTTTTCTCCCTTGGTTTTCTTAAGTCTAAATAAGAGGCTTACAATACACGATGCTGTTTCATAATTTCTGCTATCATCTGCCTTTTTTATAAGATTGACATTCTGTATCATGAATTCATCAACTTTATCGTGACCTGTAAAAGAATCTCTTGCGTTTATCAACAAAGCTCTTTCTTATCTCATTTTTTTTGTTTCTGATATATGCACATTCATACCCTGCCTAGATTAATATTTCATCACCTTCAGGCAGCTTTAAGAAAACAATGGTCCACTGTATTTTATTGCCTAAATCATTGCTTAAGTGCAGTCTGTATCCTTTTAATCAACAATTTAACATTATTGTTGTACAACCAGTAAAACATAAATGAAAACTTCTAAAATTTTGCAGATGCAGAAGGAAATATGATTACATATTATCAAAAAACTGAAAGGAAGATTAACTGCATACACACATTTTTTTTGTACAGTAATATAAAATTATATGCTTTCCTGAAAATTCCTATACTTTTTTTTTATTCAATATGCCTTAATAATCACCATAAATTCAATTTCTTCACATTACACTGAAATTTTAACAATGATTTAACTCAGCAAATACAGTCGAACCTCCATATATCGAACTTCCTTATATCGAAATTTTCTATATATCGAACTCTTAGCAAATCTCCATGTTCATTACATAGAAAAACTGTTTCTATATATCGAAAAAATCTCTATATATCGAAATTTTTTTTCAAGACTTATTGGGATAAAAGTGTGGATGAAGTTGAATTGCTGAAGAATGTAGATAGCGGAATGCACAAAAAAGGCATTTAAGCTAAATTTGATATTCTCGCAAGCACAGTGTCGACTCTTATAAAAAATCGGAATGCCGTTGCTGATTATCCTACAGATGAAGACATACTGAGTTCGTTTCATGAAACTGAAAAAGAAATCGAAGAACCAGAGGAAGTAAGTGAATCTGAAAACACTTCCAAGCCATTGAAAAAATAAATGCGAGAAGCATTTGAAACAGTACGTCGTCAACTTCAATTCGCGGAAAATGTTCCTATGAAGTTTTTAGTGGACTGAATAAAAGCGAACATTTCTTTGATGAACTTTCCACAAAACTGGCAGTTCAGAAAGATATTGGAATTTGTTTTAAAAAAAATGTAACTGTGATCTTTGTAACCACTGACTGGATTATTGTTTTTTTAAAAGGTATGTAGTACTCAATAAATCTTTCATATTAATTCATTTTTTAATTACCTGTAATAATTTGTATTTAATGTGATTCGCCCTTACATTAGAAATTGAGTTTCGTATACGAAAATTACGTTTAATTTTAATGTTTTAGGAGTAATTATGATAAAATTCTGTATATCGAAATTTCTATATATCGAATTTTTTTCCGGTAATTTGCTACTTCGATATATGGAGGTTCGACTGTATTTTAGATACACTTTACTTGAATGTTCTTGCCTTGTACATTTGAACACAAGTGTGGAAGCCTGTTACTGACAAATTCATATGCTTATTTTCTAGATTAAGAAGAAATCTTCCTTATAATTCCAATTTCATTGTTAATATATTGTTGTATTGTTCAATGTTCTTGAGGAAAATCCTAGTGAAATATTACTAAACAATTGTGCTAAAAGTAACATAAAAATAATAACCTTCACAAAAAAAGGCATATACGTGAAGTGGATGCCTCTTTCCTTAGCAATTCTCTTTAAGCCACTCCGTAATTTCACTAATTCTGAAACATCAATTTCATCACAGTAGCCGAAATGAGGAATACTCTGAGCCAATGTCATAGACTTTACCATTGCCTTCTTAAATGGCACAATTGGCTCCACCTTATCCTTCGTAACAACAGGAGATGGAACAGACACAGGTCTAGGACTTGGTGGTGCTTTCGATGGAGTTTCAGGTGGAGGAACCTTGATCTCGGGTACAACTTTAACTGCCTTTGGTTTCCCTGGAGAAAATTCAAAGAAATTATTTTAAAAATGATATTATAAGAAAAAGAAAACACTACCTATATTTGCTCTGGATCATTTTCATGATTCTCTAATATATATACACTATATGGCCAAAAGTATCCCAACACCGTTATACTATCAGAAAGTCATGTGGTACATATTAATAGGATGTCGTGCCAGCTTTATTGGACAATAACAGCCTGCACTCATCTGGAAAGACTTTCACCAGATTTTGAAATATGAGCAGGAATTTTCTTCCAACTGTCCATGAGAGCTGCAGTTAGTCCAGCTACTAAAAGGGCGGTTGGGCCTGGTGCGTAATCTGCGTTCCAATTCTTCCCAGAGGTGTTCTATAGGATTCAGATCATGACTCTGTGAAGGCCAATCTAGTAGTTCAATACTCATCTGTTCAAACCATGGCAGCACAGCCTTCGCTATATGGACAGAGCAGTTATTATCCTGTTGATACAGAAATGGTCCTTCCCCAAACTGTTGCGATAGGGTGGGAAGTGCAGAGTTGTCAAGAATGTCGACATACATTCAGTGCTCAAATTTCCAGTCAAAGGAACTAAGGGACCCAGGCCAAACCACGAGAAACAAATTGCACGAACCAATTTGTTTCACCGATGGCATCCAATGATCATGCCACATTTGAAATCACTCAATCTGCTGACTTACTCATTGTCTATCTAGCATCCGTTTATGACCGCCTGATGCTGCGGTGATCACTTTTATCTCATTCTATGACATCATAGCACGCGATAATAGCCATATCCACTTCTGAAGCTGGGTGTCCGAATAGTTTTGGTCATGTAGTGCATATCTGAATAAGATTTAATAGAAAATTTCTAGTGAATTCATAATTCACACCATGTTTTTATATATTAAAATTTAACAATTATTTTAGTGAGAAAGTTTAAATAAAAATCTGCATCTGTATATACTGAGAATGAAAAGCTCTGAATTTACCTTGTTTGAGATCTTCCAAATATTTTATCATATCCTCTTTTAAAATTCGCCCATCTTTCCCAGTGCCAACAACATCACTTAGCCGAATCTGTAAGAGAAAGAATAGAAATAAAATCAAAGAGAAAAACAGAAAAAAAAAAGAAAAGAATTTTTTAAATATTTTTTTTCTTCAATAATGTTCTAATTTTAAACAACAAATGAACGAAAAACAGCTTCTTTTATACGAATTAAAGTAATATCATAAGTTCATTAGTAGATTTACGTGTACTGAGATGCATTAATGACATTGATTAGGAGTCGTACACCTGTTTAAATTTTAAATACAAATTTAATACATGAAATAAAAATTACAACACGACTAGTTTCGCCAAAGACTTGTAAATGCCCTCTCTCGAGTCTTTGGCGAAACTAGTTGTGTTGTAATTTTTATTTCATGTATTAAATGTGTATTTAAAATTTAAACAGGTGTACGACTCCTAATCAATGTCTTTAAAATAATATCCTTTTTAATAAATATCCTTTAATGCTTAAGAAACTGTAGACAAACTGAACCAGAAAAACATTGGGCATAATGCTAAATATTAAATACAAGAAGAATTATGCTTGTGAATATGTTTCTCACATTGTTTTCTTGAGCCATTCTTCGAACAGCCGGAGTGGCTAATACTTTTTCTCCTTTATCTGAGGACAATGAATCTTCACTTAGCGGGAGGGCATCTTGGTCCTGAACTTCGTCAACCTGTTCATCCGATGCTAAAAATAAACCAATGACAAAGAAAATATTTTAATTTCTTAAAAAAGAAATATAAATGAAACAGTAAATATCAAGAGTATTTGATCTTAATAGTAATGCTTGCAACAGATATCTGAAAAATGATGAAAACTTAATGTAAAAAAGACTCCCGATGCCCTTGTTTCAAACCACATAAGCTTAAACACTTGGTGGGCGTCAAAAATTTGTGGTCGACATACCGATTTCATTTTCAAATCATTTACTCTCTAAGATAGCTTTAATTTAGTGTGATTTATCTCTTTTTGGAAGTCATCCAAAAGCCTGCAACTGTATGCTGCCAAACCTCTGCAAAGGAGTGAAATAGAAGATTCTGCTGAAACTGCACTTAGCGAAGAGAGTGAGGAATGAAAGACAAAGTGTGGGAGTCAATCAATAATAACTAAATAATCATAGCCACAGTTGATACCGATATAGTTTAGTTATTTTTAAAAGTTAAATGAAAATTCTGCTAAATAAATTATGGAAACATTATTTAATTAAAACATCAATAAATTTCAGTATCAATTCAATAAAAAAAACATCATTCACATTTTCTTATTATTATTAAACAGACATAATCTTCAAAATTGAGCTTTCAACCAGTAAATATACTGATAAATTCCTAAAAAAAGTCTTAATCAACTTAAAAGTTCAAAAAGCCAGAATTTTGAAACAAATGATCATATAACAAAAACATAACATTTGGCATTTCTCAATTTAGTTATGCTGCGACAAATAGCGATCATCACTCCAATATATTGTAGTAATTTTCTTTCGCTGTTTTTTTTTTCCCATATTCAATTTGTATGAACAAAAATCTATGAGGAATGAACGTGGATTTAATATACAATTTTATAATTTGATTTTATTTTATTACTCTCTTATTTCCTTTCTAATTCTTTCTCCCCCCCCTTTTATTTATTATTGTTCTGTTGCCTAGTTGTCTGCATTGTACAGTCTCACTGTCTCCTAACTATTAGATCCTAGTGCTTCCGACGAAATGAGCTGTCAGAAGAATGGATGATCCCAACAGTGATTGGTTGAGTTCAACCATGGACGTGTCCTCGTAAACAATGTCTTTTTAAATCTGTTTTTATATTTGCAGTCTGAAGAAAAACACGTTAACAGGTTTTCGAAATCTGCAACTTGTTTTTCTTATTAAATCAGTTTTTCTATTGTTCTGTGCAAGTGGTTGCTTCATTTTTAAGTATTTACGAAATTTACATTAAGCCTGATGAAGGAAAAACAATTTTCATTTGAAATTTTTTGAGTTGTCCTTGTGCTTGATTAACTTTATCTTCATATTAAAAGACAGTAAGCATTAACATTATGGTATCTAATACAATGTTAGATATTTACCTTCTTCATTGACTTCTATGTCCACTAACGGTTTCCCTACTAATGCAGTGTCATCTACATTGTAGTACAGTTTAACAACAACACCATCATATTTGCTAGTGATTGTAACCGATGCTTTATCACTTTGTACTTCACAGATACTATCAAACTGATGCACTATGTCCCCAGGTTTCACATACCTGAAACAAAGAAAAAAATAAAAAAAAAAAGCATTGAGAAGTGAGTCTATCTAATCAAAAATGGTTTGGTTTTTTTTTTATAGCTTATATAACTTTCTTGTCTAAAGAAAAGCAAGGCACAAAGTCAGAACTAATTTTATCACATTTTCAATCTGCAACAAATTACTGCATCGAGTTACTCGATATACGTAGACATTTTCTTTTTACAAGTCATCAAGAAATTTTAGAAAATTTATGAATGGAATTTGGAATAAGAAACTCATAGCTCATCATATAAAAGTGATCATGCTGTTGCCATCTACAGACACTGTTATTATGTGCAATGTAAAATGTCTGTCTGTCTTTTTTTCTTTCGAAGATAAGAAGTAGGAGATAAAGAGTATGCAGATGCATTAAAAAAGAAAAGCTCTTTGTAAGATCTATAAAATTTGATCTGTTTTGCAATCCGTACTACCAATTTCAGTCAATTGCTATGCGATTTCAGTGAAAAAGATGTCATATAATCAACTGTAAGTCGAGGAAAGGAAATGTAACAAATTTGTTTAAGTAAATGTAATTGTTGATAGTAGTTACTTTTTAAAAATTTGAAAAGAGAAAGACCAAAGAGAAAAAGATTTACTCCTAGAATCCTATTAATATAATAACACTCCTGTAATTCCACAATATTTCATCCTTCTTTGCGAAGGACTTCATCAGGTGGTAACAGAGGACAAGAAACTATTCTTCTTCCTCTACATTTCATTGTTATTAATAATGATAACAATTAACACATTAATAATAATGATGCTTCATAAATAATACAAAACAGGATAATTATAACATAAAAAAAAAAGATAAAAATAAATGAAACCTAAATATTAACTTAATTTTTGAAAAACAAACAATAAACTAATATTTATTTGGACCTATTTGTCCAAATTCTTTTAATTAATTACTTAATCCAAATACAAATTAATCAAATTCAAAGTACCCTACAGTTGACAATGAAAATTCAAATAGCTTAGACAAATATATAAATGTTTGACAAGACATAACAATACACATATAACTATATCTGCTTTTTATATCAGAAATTTACTTAACAGTTAGTTAACTAAACAATATTACTTTCTTATGTTATCTGTTCTTCCAATTAGATGTAATTTGTGTGTAATTTTGTGAAATGAAAATATTATTTGGGCCGTTCTCAATCTCCAGTCATCCAATTAACAGGCGAGCATTTAATAAATCAAAAGTTCTTACCATTCTTTGACTGTTACTTCCTGAATGCCTTCTCCGATGTCTGACAGTAGAAACTGTTTAATTTTTCCATAATTTGCTGTAAATAGAAAGGATATTTATTTAATTTAACTTTAATTTACTTTAAGAATACTATAAAATAAATAAATAAATAAATAAATAAATAAATAAATAAATAAATAAATAAATAAATAAATAAATAAATAAATATATAATTTATTGCTTACAATATTTACAAAATAAATAAATAAATAAATAAATAGCAGTGGATAAAAAGCACATTTTAATTACATATCGGAACCCCTTAATATTTATAGTAGTTAAAAATTTAACAATTTAAAAGTTAGCATTATTGTTGGATTATGATACACTAGCCAGCTACCATCGCTTTGCTCCGGAACCCTTGGATACATATCATAAAAAAAGAAACTTTATTTATTTAGCAAATTGTTAAATAACTCAGATGTATTGCGGGTTGGTGTCACACACCTATATATATTGATAAGGCAACTTTAAAGCAAAAATATATTATATCCTCTTTATTCCCTAACCCAGGGGTTGGCAACCCGCGGCCCGCGAAGCGTTTTGGTGCGGCCCATGGGGCGTCTTAAGACTTTCCCTTTTTTTTTTTTTTGGTTGTTAAAATAAGATTTTCCTTTTTTTTGGGTTGTTAAAATAAGATTTTGGCCCTTTTTGGCCCAAGTGCGGCCCGCAGTAATCCCCACATAAAATATTTGGCCCTCTTACAACAAAAGGTTGCAGACCCCTGCCCTATCCCGTGGGAATTTTGAAAAATCCGGCCTTATTCCTTGTCTACATCATAAAGGGAACCTCTATGCAACATTTCAGCTTTCTAGGTCCAAGGGTTTGGGCTGGGCATTGATGAGTTAGTGAGTGAGTCAGGACTTTTCTTTTTATAAAGGTAGATTTACAGTCTAACATTAACAGGTTTTCCTTTTGCTTTGCACTTCCTACTTAAGATACTCACATTTTAACAAACTGTATCATTCAACTGAAGATGTTAATATGTTATAAGTAAACATTTATTGCAGTCCACCTAACAATGGCCAGAACAGTCAATTGTTTCAGCAAATATTTCAAAGTTATTAAAACTAATAAAAATTTCAAAACAACATCCTTTCTTATTCTCACTAGACAGACTTTCCAGCATTCAATCAAAAAAAATACAGAATTTGACAAAATTAGAAGTAGCTCTTGGTTGAATTAAGCCATCAAGATCCTGCATACAGATTCTCTTCAGTAAACAAATATTCTGGACAGTAATGTTTTTTTGATGAGTGGTGAGAAGAAGCAGATGTTCTTTAACTTTAACTTTGTTTTCTTATTCCAGTGCCTAAGAGTCATTGGTTTCCTACTTAAATATGCAATAACTAATGTACAGAATCTTTCACTTTTTCATGCCAGTCAGTCCACCCATCCTTCTACAATGACTTTCTGGGGATGTCTATTCTGTAGCACAAGGGACACAACTGTTCTCTCTATAAATGTTCAGTCTTAGAACAGTAATGTGAAAAGTTTTTTAACAAATTTTCTTTGATCAGATAAAATTAAATGAAGATATTGATGTCACTGTTGTTTGAATCAATATCTATTTGATGTGCAAGTTTTGATAATGCTAAAATTAAAAAAAAAAAAAAAAAAGCAAGCAGAATTAGAAGCTAAGATGTAATTTATTAACTAACCTCAGAGAAGCAGTTTCATAATGCAAATGTTTCTTTATCTGGGGATACCATAATTGAAGTGGCTCAGTGAGTCTAATAAGGAGACGAAGAATGCACAAGATGGAAATGACTCCGTGAAGCAAAAACAAATGAAACTCTATACAACTTTATACTCTTTGCCAGCTAATTCCTGAGCACAAAAAGTAATAAGTGATAAAAAGAAAACGCAAATGTTTATTCAGGCTTAATCACTGAAAAGTAAAAGATTCGATGGTAAAATTAGATTTTCTAATAATCTTGAGACCCATTTTTAACTTTCAAGGGTAAAGTTAATTGGCATTTAGGTTCAGTAACATAACTGAAATCCTGTATATGCTTCATAATTACGTAAGGGTGTTGCACGGCTCCAAAAACCAAGATGACTAGGATGAACCCTTAGGACCCAGCAAGAGAAGTAATAACTATGGAAAACTGACCCTATTGCTTCTACAACAAGAAAAAACCTAAAGCAATTGAGTTAATAGCTTCTATTTTATACTTAATAAAAATTTGTTTTTATATTTCTTCGCTAATTCACAGCTTTTTCTTTCCTAAAGCCTTTTTCTTGCAAGATGGCAGCTTTTCACTGTAGAAAGTTGAAATTATACTGCAATTTCATTGTTCTTTGCTTTGAGGTTCTCGCCCTACTTTATAAGAAGTCCAATATTTTATATTTAAGACAATAGTTTTGTTTTAAGTCCCCCTAATCTTCTCTCTTCAAGTCGACATATTATTATTAAAATAACCACATCTTAACACCAATAAAATACATTCAATAAATGTATTTTATTGAATATATTTTATTGGTGTGAAGATGTGGTGATTTTGTTTTTTTCACCACAAAGTTTCAGTGTGAAACGAAGCAAAAATACAAGAGTAACAGCAAATGGAAATACAAAATATCATAAAGAACTGGAGGTGACTTGACGTTCAATTTGCTTTTATTGACCAATCATATCTGCATTTTTTTTATATTTAAAATGTACCTTACCTGAGGATAAATGTATGCGACGTGAAGACGGAACTTTAATATAATGTAAAGAGTTATGTTGCACTTCTTGGAATTTATATCTATTATTCCATGATTTCAGACCAGCTGATGCAATTCTAGGATTTAGAAGTACTTTTCCTTCCTAAAAAGGAAATAAAGTTATTTATATTGTGACAATACTCATATGTCAATTATTATAATACTCGAAATATTAGAATTTTAGTTATATTATTTTTGCCTTTGCAAATGTCAAAGAAATGTCAACTAAAAAAAAAAAAAAGAAATTTTTTTCGAAACATTGTTTTGTAAAGCTAATGGCAGAAAGACTTCGTTAGCGTTAGTTTTTAGTCATTATAGTAATTTTATTTTATTTTAAGCTTTAATTTAGTTTTAGTCAGAATCTTAGGAATTTTAGGAATAAATCTTTAAGTTTTAAAATGTTAGAATTTAATATGATAGATTTAGGAGTTTAGATTAATTTTAAGATATTTAAGGATTTAAGCTTCATTTAGCTTAGATTAGATTTAATTTTTAAAATAAGAAATTAATTTTCTTTTTTGCTTTAATTCAGCTGAGTTTATTTGAGTTTGGGAATTTCCTATTCTTAGGAATTTTCCATGAGGTCATCATTCCATATTAGGAATTGTTGTAAGCATTGTAATTTTATTGGTTAATCAGCATTATCTCCCGATATGAGGTAATAATGAGGTGATCTCCCTTATTTGGGCAGATATGCAATCCTGCTATCTGTATGGTCAAGGGGACGCGTGACGTCATACAGCGGCGCTCTTAAACTTATTTAACGGGGTGTTCGGGGGAGTTCGCTCTCTCTTGCCTGCTGTTCCCTCGCCATTTTGCTCTCTTGACCTTTGCTACAATGCACCTGGCCTCGTCGATCGCCGCGGGCAAGGTATTGGCAGCCGCGTCTCAAATTATCGGCAAATCGAAGTCATGTCGACTTGTTTGTTAGAAATAGGGCATGTTAAACCAAGTTATCTTTAGTTAGAATAGGCAACCCATGGATAGCCTTAAATTTCTATAAATTATTTGTGAGAAAAATTACTGAAATTAATTTGCAAAGCAAGGCTTGCAAATTTTCTGTTTCAATGCACATGTACACCCGTGCAGGATTGCGTGAGTTATTTAGTGCTCCCCAGTTCAGTTAGTGCAAACCATTCGTCTATTTCAGTGCGTCGTTATAAGCCATAGCTTCGCCGAAATTGTTATTCTCAAGTGAAGTGACATATTATTATTTGCAGTGTTGAATAAAATTGTTAAGTTTAATTAATGTGGTGAATGTGTTGTGCTTCTTTGTGCGTGAATGCGAAGTGTGGACCCCTGCGACCATCGAGAATACTGGGTTAGTTTACCGGGCATGTAATGACTTTGGAGGGGGTAGAGAGAAAATTTACCGAACGGACTTTTCGGTTGGCGCCCAACAAATACCCGAACAACCCCTGGTACCGTTACAATATGTAACACCAATAATAAAAAAATACAAAAGTACAAATAAAATAAAAGATGGCGATGAAAAATACTTTCAATTACTTTTGAACCCCCAAAATATAAATTTTTCCAATGTTATAAACTTCCAGTATGATACAATGGATATTATGCTGTACTGAAGATGAATAAGCTGGAATCCATAAAAAAGAAAGAAAAAAAAGCAAACCAGAGAGAGCCCAAATATTCCTTCTTGAAGATGCTAATTTCATTATAATTAAAGTGTTATAATAAAAAATGTTACAGTTAATTTCAAGTTTGAAAAACGTGGATAACATTAAATGTCTTCCAGTTAATTAAAAATAAACTCTAAAAAAATTTGATTTTCTTTATAACAAAATCTTTTTTTTTGTTATAAATCGAATCGAAGCAAAAAAAAAAAAAAAAAAAATCTAGAAAAGAATGCTTCTGTTAAATGTAACACTGAAAGAAATTAAAAATGAAAATTATGAAAAGTATTTTAGAAATTTAATACCTATTATAATTAAAAAAATTTAAAATACTTTCAAACATGCTTAATCAAAAACAGTAATTTCAAAAGAATAAGATTTATATTGAAAACATTAATTTCAGTAATGATTCTTTCCAGCAGATTTCTGTAAGTATCTGTACAAAAATGTTCATCGTATATCTTTGTCATCTCTGCAACTAACTGAAGATTGCAATTTAATGATACACTGCAGCTTAACATCTGCTATCGACCTTGAATGGGAAAGTGATTCAGCAATATTGACATCATTTACCGAGAAAAGGCTGTCTTCATATGTGAAAACTATGAACACACAGAAGACGGGAAAAAGGAAGTACACTCTGTGAGTCGCACAGAAATCTTTTTTTGGGGGAAAAAAATGCTAATCTGTTCAAGAAAACTAGCAATGTTTTAAAATAGAAAATGCTACTGCTTTTTAAGATTATGCCATTACATAATTTATAAAAAATATTTAAAATTTAAATCATTAACAAAGGGAATTTTTTTTTACTTAACTTTAAATGATTATTTAACAAAAAATAAATAAGTAAATAATAAGATAAAATAATAAAAGATATATAAATGACCAACATTAGGAAAAAAAATATTTTACAAAATTCACAAAATCATAAATGTTTATGAAAAGGGAAGAAAAATCTATAAAATGCACAAATTCATTAGAATTGTTTGCTTTTAACGCATTGAGCCATTATCAATAGCAATCTGGGAAAGCTGTTTCGTCCTTATTAGGACTCATCAGCCAGATTTAGCTTTGATAATGGAGCTCGGAATGCGTCGGTATCTATGATCCCATCTCCCCCTCAGAAAGTTTTTTTTCATTAGTTGTTTGCTTTCAACCGGGTCCCACTTTCCTGAGGGGGAGACAGGATCATAGGTACCGACGCATTCCGAGCTCCATTATCAAAGCTAAATCTGGCTGATGAGTCCTAATAAGGACGAAACAGCTGTCCCAGATTGCTATTGCTAATGGCTCAATGCGTTAAAAGCAAACAATTCTAACGAATTTGTGCATTTTATAGATTTTTCTTCCCTTTTCATATTACATCAATGCACGTTAAACCTTCTTTATCATAAATGTTTATGCAAAACATTACCTGTCTTGAACTAATTTTTTTTACTGATCTCACTACTATTATTACCATTGAATTCTTAAGATGAGGCTCTCATTTTTTCCTGATGTAATCATCTTTCGTATAATAAAGTATTAAGCTTTGAAGTTTTATTTTGTTCTGTTTAGCTGAGGAGACATTTCAAAATCCTTTACATAATGATAGTCTATTTTTTAATTAACGATTAATCAGTTTCTTTCAAAAACAGAAGCACCACTAATTAAGATTTGGAAAACATTATTTGAATATATTTCAGTTAAAAGTAAATATATTTCAGATCTGACAGAATAACCATAAATTATTTATTTATAATCAGAATGCAAATTTGGTTTCTTTTATTAAGAGAATTTATTTATATTGAAGAAAATTATATTTATTTTAAATTAAAAGTCCTCTAATCTCTCGTCTGCAATTTATATAAAGTATGAAGCATGATCTTTCAATCATCACAATGTTAACTGTTCACATTCCTACTGAATCAATTTACAACAATTAAAAACATATAGAAAAGCTTTTCTGCACAACTCCAGTGTTCAGTGAGAAGTGTTGTCATTACAACAGAAATTTCTATTGATAGATACTGCTTTCCAGGCTTTTTTTCAGTCAGAATGCATTCCTGGAAAAAAAAGTCCTACTGCTTTCTAATATATTTTTTTCATTTCTAATTAATATAAGTTTTTCAATTCTGTTCATCTTGTTATACATTCTATCATTTCCAATTGTTATTGAGTGTAATTTGGGATGCATTGATTATTTTTATGGCAAAATTAAAATTAAAAAAATGAAATCCTGTCTTCTTAATCTAAAATATGTCTTAGTTTTATAGATCAGATGTAATTTATCAATTTTTTTTGATAAAGGCTATGAACATATTTCAAAAACCAAACGATATGGGCAGCAATAAAGCTTGAGAACCATTGTTCTAACACTCAGATTAGTCATCAGTGATAATATAGATATCAAAAATTATCAGTTTCAGTTTATTAATTTGCATTCTAAAATGAGCTTGTAAATATTTTATTTTAGGGGAAGAGGAGGAGGATTAGAATAAACACATTTCTCATATAAAATAACCATTTTCTTATTATTTTTTTGTCTTTCTGAATAAACAACTTTCAATTAAACCACTCTTTTAGTGTCCATGGCATTATTTATAAAACAATTTAACAAGCGATTTCTTCTTTTGTCTTTATGCCTTACATCAGTCACAAAACTTACAAACATTTGAAATTAGCACTAAAAATAAAAACAAAAACCATCATTCATAGGCATATTTTGGTTACGTGAAAGGGTTTGTGATTAAGAAGTCATTATGTAGATGCCTAAAAACAGAGTCTCTCTGCAATCCACCATCATTGAGAAAACGGCCTCAGGTAAACTGAAATTTCTGTTAATACAGTCAGACCTCGATATAAGGTCACTTTTCTTAAGTCCCGGCTCATTAAATAGGAATTCTTTGATATGGATTATCGGATATATGGTCAGGTCTTAAATACTGTAATCGCATATAAGGTCACTTTTGTCTGTGATTTCAGTGCCACACTGATTCAATTTCAAGAATTTTTCCGTGGGTACGATCTTTTATCAGCGTCATTTCTCCTACTGACGGAGGGGACAGCTTTTTCACAAAGCACTTCATACCCTCAAATTCTAGGAAAAAACATGATGAAGACGATATTCCTTTACCTGTCTTAATACAAGATCTCAGAAATGGCAGCTGTGCTATAGAAGGGGAAAGTGAATATATGAGAATTGATGATGAAATTGCTACCACTTCTCAAGCTTCGATTTCCGAAATTGTTTCGGAAGATTTAGATTCCAATGCATTAGAAAGTGAGGATAATGATACTGAAAGTGAAGCGGTGACACAAGCAGAAGCACTCAGAACATTATATTTTCAGAAACTACAAAACTTAGAAAACATTGTACAAATGATGAAACCAAAATCGCGACATTCCTGTATTACTGATTATTTTAAGTAAGGTCAATTGTACATCAGTACTTTGCTTGAGCATACTATTTATATACAACTTTATTCCGAATTAAAATTTTTTAAAAAATAATTTCTTTCTGATTCCATTAATTTTAATTGGTTCAACTAAATTAAAAAATTATAACCTAAAATATGATATTTTTGTACGTATTAAATTTTACAAAAAATTATACTGTATTTATATAATGCTTATTTATTGACAAATGCATATGAATCGGTTATAAGGTCACCCCGCTTATAAGGTCACTTTCGCGAGGTCCCAAGGGGTGACCTTATATCAAGGTCTGACTGTATATATATTAAAGTTCATTAATTTTTTGATTTTTTTAAATTCCTAAATCTACACTTTCAACTATTCAAACAACACTTGCTACATTGCAATGACAGCACCACTACAGTGTGTGGTCTTCCGGGACATTTATATGACGGGGTCAATTTATTAATCATCATCAAATAATCAAAACACATAAATTGTTCAATAATGGAAAAAAAAAATGTTTAGGTTAGAGAACCACTGAGCCATTGGGGGGATACTTCAAATGTGACATACATTTTAGTATCACATTCTTGGTTGCTGTAGAGTGCATGCTATAGTAGCCCCCCCCCCCCCATGACTCAGTAGTTTTCTAATCTAAACATTTTTTTTTTTACTGAAAAGTATTGCAAATGTTGCTTTTTTTAAAAGGGAAATAATAAAAAATGAAGAAGAAATAGTATAAAAGCTGAACTGGTCCATAGAATACGATTATTAAAATTTACTAAAACAGCATTATTCAGGAATTATAACAATTGAAATTCACTTTTTTTAACAGCCGTTGTTACCAATGCAGCTTTTTTTTCCCATTTTCAAATTAAATTGTAAGCTGAACTTAATATTAAAAACTTTATTTTGATTTAGTTTACAAAATGTTTTATATGTTGACAGTGATGTAAAGACTGGGAAGAGTTTTTTTGAAGTGATATTCCTATGATCCTTACTGACAGAAAGTTGTAATGACTTCCCAGAACTCGTGCAACAATAATTCTAGGAATTCTTTCTATCTCCGAAAAATGGAAGATCTGAATCACAAAATGCAATTTTGTTTTTTAGATGTTTTGAATGAATATTTCTTTATTGAAGTTAATATGTTATTCAGTAAATGTAGTCCTAATGTGACTGTGGGCGAAGTTACTGCAAATGAGACTCTGGGGTATTTCCAACATCATAAAAGAGAGATAGACGAGGCCTTTCGCTTAATATTGTCCAAGAATCGTCTTCAGACCTGAAGACGATTCCTGAACAATAGGACGCGAAAGGCTTCGTCTATCTCTCTTTTATGATGTGGGGAAATACCCCAGAGTCTCGTTTGCAGTAACTTTGCCCACAGTCACATTAGAACTACATTTATCCACACCTATGGGGGTGAACGTTTTAGTCTATTCCGCCATGTTATTTAGTAACTTACTTCTATTGTAACTGTCCAGTCACTCATACAAAATGAAAGAAACATTTCCACAATTCCTCAAAATACCTATATGAAAACTGATAAGCAGTCTTAGCAGATAAATGCTGACTGTGGCTCTATCTGAGCCAAGGAAAAAAGCAGAGCCTTGGCTTCATCAGAAAAATATACAAAATGCTGCACACGAGCAGTAGAGAACAATACCACATTTATTTTATCAGCAATATTCTCAGAACAATTACAAATCTATTTTGTTTCTTAAAACTCATCAGGCATTCTGTTTTTAATTTTCCCAGAGTAGCTTTTGAAAATGGAACTCTCCTGGGCCAACGGCAGTAAAGTTCCTATATCCAAAACAGGGGCACATTTTGGTTGTTGTTCCTTCTTCCTGAAGAAAGATAAGAAGATCATCCTCTATCCCCCATAGGAATTCTGTTCCTAAAGGCATCATGTTTGGTTGGGAACATCATTTCCACTGTAAGAGCTTCTCATATAATGAAAGTCGTGGGATAACTTTCCACTTCCTTTGGTTCTGTTTGTAAAATGGTTCAGCCAATCCAATGGTTATTTTGTAACCATTTTTGCAATTGTAGAATCATCCTGTTTAAATTAGCTTGAATCAACTACTTGCAGGATAGAACCTGTCTCAAAGACTTCTTTGTTTGAAAGATGGAAACATCTGTTGAAATAAACCAACTGCAGTTAACAACAAATTCTGGAAGTCAAAAATTACTAAATATTCCACTATCCTAATTAACTTACAAGTGAGTATTATTTAGTATTATTTATGCTTTTCTTTAGAATACAGCGACACAGGCTGGCCGACTTCCAATCTTTCTCTGTTACGAGATCCCTCCAATTACAGCTTTCATACGGTAAGGATAGAACTGCAAAAGTATCATAAACTCCTTCAATAAGACAAATCAGGAAGCCATTCTAGATAATTCAGTGTGGGGCAAAACTCCGAACGGCGGTCCCAAATTATTTAAACCTTTTTAATGACAAATAACAGTATGACTGTGGAGGATAACACATAGCCAGAGTTATTACACATCAAATCATATAGTTTTCGCTCAACATAGTTACAAAAAAAA
>JAFIDM010001028.1:39031196-39047706 GCA_023159025.1 Thereuonema tuberculata | reverse complement strand
CAAGTGCTAATCGTCGATCACTGAAACAGATTGTTTCAACATAGAATCGAAGTTAGGAAATTATGTAATACATTAGCAGTTCTTTAAAATTAAAATTAATAATTAAATATAAACGGGCATTTGTTTTGTCGAAGATTCAGGGGTGTTTATTGGGAATCTTAACTGTTGAAATGGAGATCTAAGCTCTACCATTCTGAGAGGAGAATATCAGAATGGTAGCAAGCAGTTGAGGGATGCATTCAGAGTATGGTGGCAGATGAACTGTGCCTTTTCACACTGAAGTATCTAGAATGGCTTCCTGATTTGTCTTATTGAAGGAGTTTATAAGGGTTTTGCAGTTCTATCCTTACCGTATGAAAGCCTGTAATTGGAGGGATCTCGTAACAGAGAAAGATTGGAAGTCAGCCAGCTGTGTCACTGTATTCTAAAGCAAAGCAGAAATAATACTAAGTTAATTGGGTATAGTGGAATATTTAGTAATTTTTAATGTCCGGATTTTTTGGTGTTAACTGCACTTGATTTATTTCAACAGATATTTCCATCTTGCAAACAAGAAGTCTTTGAGACAAGTTCTATTCTGCAGGTAGTTGATTCAAACTAATTTAAACTAGAATGATTCTACAATTGTAAAAATGGTTACAAAATAACCATTGGATTTGCTGAACCATTTTACAAACAAAACCAAAGGAAGTGGAAAGTTAGGTTAATCCGGAGATGAGGGTATAAGCCTTTGACAAACTTTTTTTGATGGCCGCTTCCGCCTCTTGCTAAAATGCGCATCCACGGTGAATTAGGCATATACAAACCATTAAACTGGAAAAATAAACAAAGAACAAACCTTTTAAGTTAATTCCAAGCATTAACACAACTCAGGAATCCACTGAAGGCACTGCAACTAGCGGTCAACGAAGCGGTAAACCAACCGTCACCAATGTATCCTTCTGAACATTGCGATTGGCTTGTACCCTATTCTCCGGTTTAACCGAAAGTTATCCCACAACTTTCATTATGTGAGAAGCTCTTACAGTGGAAATGATGTTCCCAATCATGCCTTTAGGAGCAGAATTCCTATGTGGGATAGAGGATGATCTTGGCTTCTTATCTTTCTTCAGGAAGAAGGACAACAACCAAAATGTGCCCCTGTTTTGGATACAGGAACTTTACTGCCATTGGCCCAGGAGAGTTCCATATTCAAAAGCTCTTCTGGGAAAATTAAAAACCAGAATACCTTTTGATCAGTTTTAAGAAACAAAATAGATTTGTAATGGTTCTTCTTTCTTTTTATTGTTCTGAGAATATTGCTGAGGGTATTTTTCTGTACTGCTCATGTGCAGCATTTTGTATATTTTTCTGATGAAGCCAAGGCTCTGATTTTTTTCCTTGGTTCAGATAGAGCCACAGTCAGCATTTATCTGCTAAGACTGCTAATCAGTTTTCATATAGGTATTTTGAGGAATTATGGAAAAGTTTCTTTCATTTTGTATGAGTGACTGGACAGTTACAATAGAAGTAAGTTACTAAATAACATGGCGGAATAGACTAAAAAGTTCACACCCATAGGTGTGGATAAATGTAGTCCTAATGTGACTGTGGGTGAAGTTACTGCAAACAAGAGATTGGGGTATTTCCCACATCATAAAAGAGAGATACCCCTGAGTCTCCTTTGCAGTAACTTCGCCCACAGTCACATTAGGACTACATTTACTGAATAACATATTAGCTTCAATAAAGAAATATTCATTCAAAACATCTAAAAAACAAAATTGCATTTTGTGATTCAGATCTTCCATTTTTCAGAGATAGAGAGAATTCCTAGAATTATTGTTGCACGAGTTCTGGGAACTTTCTGTCTAATATCAGTGAGGAATATCACTTCAAAATAATTCGTCCCAATCTTTACATCACTGTCAACATATTAAACATTTTGTAAACTAAATCAAAATAAAGTTTTTAATATTAAGTTCAGCTTACAGTTTAATTTGAAAATGGAAAAAAAGCTGCATTGGTAACAATGGCTGTTAAAAAAGCAAATTTCGAATTGTTACAGTCCCCTTATTAGTGAGTTTTAATAATCATATTCTGTGAACCAGTTCAGCTTTTACATTAGGGCTAGAGTCTAGAATACGGTACTAGCCAATAGGATGTTTCGTACCATATTGCACAAGGTTACATGACATCAAATTTTGAGGTCTGAAGGACTGAACCGTTTGTCTGATTAATTAGCCTTTGAAACAAATTTCATCCGAATGAGGTCCGAAGGATCGAAGTGTTTATTCCGATTAGTTGTAAGTTAGGTTAAGTGAGGTCTGTTCAGCTCCAGGATGTATCTTTTAGTAACTTCTGGAACAATTTTTCCCAATTCAAATTTTGAGGTCTGAATAAATAAAATGATAAATTACATCTGATCTTTAAAACTAAGACACATATTTTAGATTAAGAAGACAGGATTTCATTTTTTTAATTTTAATTTTGCCATAAAAATAATCAATGCATCCCAAATTACACTTGATAAAAATTGGAAATGATAGAATGTATACCAAGATGAACAGAATTGAAAAACTTATATTAATTAAAAATGAAGAAAATATATTAGAAAGCAGTAGGACTTTTTTTCCAGGAAAAAAAAAAGGTACAGGCTTTGTGCAACAAAGCATTTAAATTATATAAACAATTGCTTTAGAAATACTAAAATACTTTTGTAGGCTAACTGTTTTATAAAATCGTATTGTAGTATTTTACTGTGAAAAAAAGGTGTTGGAACACTGTTCCGATGCATTCCGACTGGAAAAAAAAGCCTGGAAAGCGGTATCTATCAATAAAAATTTCTGTTGTAATGACAACACTTCTCACTAAACACTGGAGTTGTGCAGAAAAGCTTTTCTATATATTTTTAATTGTTGTAAATTGATTCCTACTGTGAACAGTTAACATTGTGATGATTGAAAGATCATGCTTCGTACTTTATATAAATTGCAGACGAGAGATTAGAGGACTTTTAATTTAAAATAAATATAATTTTTTTTTTGATATAAATAAATTCTCTTAATAAAAAAAAATCAAATTTGCATTCTGATTATAAATAAATAATTTATGGTTATTCTGTCAAATCTGAAATATATTTACTTTTAACTGAAATGTATTAAAATAATGTTTTCCAAATCTTAATTAATGGGTGCTTCTATTTTGAAAGAAACTGATTAATCATAAATTTTTTTAAAAAAATGGACTATCATTATGTAAAGGATTTTGAAATTTCTCCTCAGCGAAACAGAACAAAATAAAACTTCAAACTTAATACTTTATTATATGAAAGATGATTACATCAGGAAAAAATGAGAGCCTCATCTTAAGAATTCAATGGTAATAATAGTAGTGAGATCAGTAAAAAAATTAGTTCAAGACAGGTAATGACAGGTGTTTTGCCTAAACATTTATGGTTTTCTGAAATAATTTTTTTTCTTAATGTTGGTCGTTTATATATGTTTTATTATTTTATCTTTTTATTTATTTATTTATTTATTTATTGTTAAATAATCATTTAAAGTTAAGTAAAAAAATTCCCTTTGTAAAAAATTTTTAAATATTTTTATAAGTTATATAATAACATAATCTTAGGAAGCAGTAGCATTTTCCACATTAAAAATTACGAGTTTTCTTGAACAAATTAGCATTTTTTTTTTTCCCAAAAAAAGATTTCTATGCAGCTGACAGAGTGTACTTCCTTTTTCCCATCTTCTGTGTGTTCATAGTTTTCACATATGAAGACAGCCTTTTCTCGGTAAATGATGTCAATATTGCTGAATCACTTTCCCATTCAAGGTCGATAGCAGATGTTAAGCTGCAGTGTATCATTAAATTGCAATCATCAGTTAGTTGCAGAGATGATAAAGATATACGATGAAAGTTTTTGTTAAGATACTTACAGAAATCTGCTGGAAAAAATCATTACTGAAATTAACGTTTTCAATATAAATCTTATTCTTTTGAAATTACTGTTTTTGATAAAGCATGTTTGAAAGTATTTTAAATTTTTTTAATTGTAATTGGTATTAAATTTACAAAATACTTTTCATAATTTTCATTTTAAATTTCTTTCAGTGTTAAATTTAACAGAAGCATTCTTTTCTAGATTTTTTTTTTTTTTTTTTTGCTTCAATTTAATTTATTACAAAAAGAAAAGATTTTGTTATAAAGAAAATCAAATTTTATCAGATTTTATTTTTAATTAACTGGAAGACATTTAATGTTATCCATGTTTTTCAAACTTGAAATTAACTGTAACATTTTTTTTACAACATGAAATTAGCATCTTCAAGAAGGAATATTTGGGCTCTCTCTGGTTTGCTTTTTTTTCTTTCTTTTTTATGGATTCCAGCTTATTCATCTTCAGTACTGTGTAATATCCGTTGTTTCATACTGGAAGTTTATAACATTGGAAAAATTTATATTTTGGGGGTTCAATAAAGTAATTGAAAGTATATTTATTCATCGGCATCTTTTATTTTATTTCTACTTTTGTATTTTTTTATTATTGTTGTTACATATATAACTTTATTTGCTTTTTAGGAAGGAAAAGTACTTCTAAATCCTAGAATTGCATCAGCTGGTCTGAAATCATGGAATAATAGATATAAATTCCAAGAAGTGCAACATAACTCTTTACATTATATTAAAGTTCCGTCTTCATGTCGCATACATTTATCCTCAGGTAAGGTACATTTTAAATATTAAAAAAAATGCAGATATTATTGGTCAATAAAAGCAAATTGAACGTCAAGTCACCTCCAGTTCTTTATGATATTTTGTATTTCCATTTGCTGTTACTCTTGTATTTTTGCTTCGTTTCACACTGAAACTTTGTGGTGAAAAAACAAAATCACCACATCTTCACACCAATAAAATATATTCAATAAAATACATTTATTGCATGTATTTTATTGGTGTGAAAATGTGGTTATTTTAATAATAATATGTCAACTTGAAGAGAGAAGATTAGGGGGACTTAAAACAAAATATTGTCTTAAATATAAAATATTGGACTTCTTATAAAGTAGGGCGAGAACCTCAAAGCAAAGAACAATGAAATTGCAGTATAATTTCAACTTTCTACAGTGAAAAGCTGCCATCTTGCAAGAAAAAGGCTTTAGGAAAGAAAAAGCTGTTAATTAGCGAAGAAATATAAAAACAAATTTTTATTAAGTATAAAATAGAACCTATTAACTCAATTGCTTTAGGTTTTTTCTTGTTGTAGAAGCAATAGGGTCAGTTTTCCATAGTTATTACTTCTCTTGCTGGGTCCTAAGGGTTCATTCTAGTCATCTTGGTTTTTGGAGCCGTGCAACACCCTTACGTAATTATGAAGCATATACAGGATTTCAGTTATGTTACTGAGCTTAAATGCCAATTAAGTTTATCCTTGAAAGTGAAAAATAGGTCTCAAGATTATTAGAAAACCTAATTTAATTATCAAATCTTTTAATTTTCAGTGATTAAGCCTGTATAAACATTTGCGCTTTCTTTTTATCACTTATTACTTTTTGTGCTAAGGAATTAGCTGGCAAAGAGTGTAAAGTTGTATAGAGTTTCATTTATTTTTGCTTTACGGAGTCATTTCCATGTTGTGCATTCTTCGTCTCCTTATTAGACTCACTGAGCCACTTCAATTATGGTATCCCCAGATAAAGAAACATTTGCATTATGAAACTGCTTCTCTGAGGTTAGTTAATAAATTACATCTTAGCTTCTAATTCTGCTTGCTTTTTTTTTTTTTTTTTTTTAATTTTAGCATTATTAAAACTTGCACATCAAGTAGATATTGATTCAAATAACAATGACATCAATATCTTCATTTAGTTTTAGCTGATCAAAGAAAATTTGTTAAAAAACTTTTCACATTATTAGTGTTCTAAGACTAAACGTTTATAGAGAGAATAATTGTGTCCCTTGTGCTACAGAATAGACATCCCTAGAAAGTCACAGTAGAAGGGTGAACTCATTGCCTTGAAAAAGTGAAAGATTCTGTACATTAGTTACTGCATATTTAAGTAGGAAACCAATGACTCTTAGGCACTGGAATAAGAAACAAAGTTAAAGAACATCTGCTTCTTCTCACCACTCATCAAAAAAACAACATTACTGTCCAGAATATTTTTTTACTGAAGAGAATCTGTAAAAATTCTTGCAGGATCTTGATGGCTTAATTCAACCAAGAGCTGCTTATAATTTTGACAAATCCTGTATTTTTTTGATTGAATACTGGGAAGTCTGTCTAGTGATAAGAAGAAAGGATGTTGTTTTGAAATTTTTATTAATTTTAATAAATTTGAAATAATTGACTTTTCTGGCCATTGTTAGGTGGACTCAAGTAAATGTTTACTTATAACATATTATTAACATATCATGATACAGTTTGTTAAAATGTGAGTATCTTAAGTAAGGAGTGCAAAGCAAAAGGAAAACCTGTTAATGTTAGACTGTAAATCTACCTATATAAAAAGAAAAGTCCTAACTCACTCACTGACTCATCAATGCCCAACCCAAACCCTTGGACCTAGAAAGCTGAAATGTTGCACAGAGGTTCCCTTTACGATGTAGACAAGGAATAAGGCCGGATTTTTCGAAATTCCCACGGGATGGGGAATAAAGAGGATATAATATATTTTCGCTTTAAAGTTGCCTTATCGATATATAGGTGTGTGGCCTTATCGATATATAGGTGTATGGCGCCAACCTGCAATACATCTGAGTTATCCGGAGAAGGCCATAATTTGCTAAATAAATAGTTGTTTTTTTTTTTTTATGATACAGTGGAGCACCGTTTATACGTTTCTCGTTTATACGTTTTTATCATTTATACGTTTTTTTGAATGGTCCCGGCAAATTCCAATGCATATTAACGTTAAATAATTTCCTTTATACGTTTTCCTGAAATCGCAAATTTCATTTATATGTTTTTTTCAAGAACTCAAGAAGAGAGAAAATGCGCATTTCAATCTCAGATTCCCACCTGCCGATTGTCCAATCTTAGAAAAGGCACGCAGTCTTAGAAAATTGCACTGAAAAACTTCTGCCAAGTTTGCAACAAACAACATGGGTTTTAACACCATGCAAGAATACCTCATTAGCAGTGATTTAAATGATAAAGTTAAGATGGCACTTTTAACTGTTAACAATGAACTTTTTTCTCTGCATTCCAAAAAGTCCGGCAACCTAAAATACCAAAATATTTTGTAAATGCTGAATGAATATGAATAGTAGTACTAGTTGTACATTAAATCCGGAATAAAAAGTTTTGTATTACAATACTTGTATTTCATTTTCATGTAATATTTTAATTTTCCTCTGACTTTTTATTAAATATATGTTTTAATATAGTAAGAGGCGTTACAGAAGTATTTATTTGACTTTTTATTGTTGGTTATTACGAAATTGTTCGTAACTTTTGTGAATTTCGTTTATACGTTTTTTCATTTATACGTTTTTTTTTCTCAGTCCCTTGAAAAACGTATGAACGGTGCTCCACTGTATGTATGCAAGGGTTCCGGAGCAAAGCGATGGTAGCTGGCTAGTGTATCATAATCCAACAATAATGCTAACTTTTAAATTGTTAAATTTTTAACTATTATAAATATTAAGGGGTTCTAACTATGTAATTAAAATGTGCTTTTTATCCACTGCTATTTATTTATTTATTTTGTAAATATTGTAAGCAATAAATTATATTATTTTTATTTATTTATTTTTTAGTATTCTTAAAGTAAATTAAAGTTAAAGAAATATCCTTTCTATTTACAGCAAATTATGGAAAAATTAAACAGTTTCTACTGTCAGACATCGGAGAAGGCATTCAGGAAGTAACAGTCAAAGAATGGTAAGAACTTTTGATTTATTAAATGCTCGCCTGTTAATTGGATGACTGGAGATTGAGAACGGCCCAAATAATATTTTCATTTCACAAAATTACACACAAATTACATCTAATTGGAAGAACAGATAACATAAGAAAGTAATATTGTTTAGTTAACTAACTGTTAAGTAAATTTCTGATATAAAAAGCAGATATAGTTATATGTGTATTGTTATGTCTTGTCAAACATTTATATATTTGTCTAAGCTATTTGAATTTTCATTGTCAACTGTAGGGTACTTTGAATTTGATTAATTTGTATTTGGATTAAGTAATTAATTAAAAGAATTTGGACAAATAGGTCCAAATAAATATTAGTTTATTGTTTGTTTTTCAAAAATTAAGTTAATATTTAGGTTTCATTTATTTTTATCTTTTTTTTTTATGTTATAATTATCCTGTTTTGTATTATTTATGAAGCATCATTATTATTAATGTGTTAATTGTTATCATTATTAATAACAATGAAATGTAGAGGAAGAAGAATAGTTTCTTGTCCTCTGTTACCACCTGATGAAGTCCTTCGCAAAGAAGGATGAAATATTGTGGAATTACAGGAGTGTTATTATATTAATAGGATTCTAGGAGTAAATCTTTTTCTCTTTGGTCTTTCTCTTTTCAAATTTTTAAAAAGTAACTACTATCAACAATTACATTTACTTAAACAAATTTGTTACATTTCCTTTCCTCGACTTACAGTTGATTATATGACATCTTTTTCACTGAAATCGCATAGCAATTGACTGAAATTGGTAGTACGGATTGCAAAACAGATCAAATTTTATAGATCTTACAAAGAGCTTTTCTTTTTTAATGCATCTGCATACTCTTTATCTCCTACTTCTTATCTTCAAAAGAAAAAAAAGACAGACGGACAGACAGACATTTTACATTGCACATAATAACAGTGTCTGTAGATGGCAACAGCATGATCACTTTTATATGATGAGCTGTGAGTTTCTTATTCCAAATTCCATTCATAAATTTTATTCTAAAATTTCTTGATGACTTGTAAAAAGAAAATGTTTACATATATCGCATAACTTGATGCAGTAATTTCTTGCAGATTGAAAATGTGATAAAATTAGTTCTGCCTTTGTGCCTTGCTTTTCTTTAGACAAGATAGTTACATAAGCTATAAAAAAAAAAAAAAACATTTTTGATTAGATAGACTCACTTCTCAATGCTTTTTTTTTTTGTTTTTTTCTTTGTTTCAGGTATGTGAAACCTGGGGACATAGTGCATCAGTTTGATAGTATCTGTGAAGTACAAAGTGATAAAGCATCGGTTACAATCACTAGCAAATATGATGGTGTTGTTGTTAAACTGTACTACAATGTAGATGACACTGCATTAGTAGGGAAACCGTTAGTGGACATAGAAGTCAATGAAGAAGGTAAAAATCTAATATTGTATTAGATACCATAATGTTAATGCTTACTATCTTTTATTAAGATGAGATAAAGTTAATCAAGCACAAGGTAAAATCAAAAAATTTCAAATGAAAATTGTTTTTCCTTTATCAGGCTTAATGTAAATTTCGTAAATATTTAAAAATGAAGTACCATATATGCTCCAATAAACGCCGAGTCTCTAATTGTCGCCGGTCTCTAATAAGCGCCGGGCTGCAGAGGGGACACGGCCAAATAGTAGCCGGTCTCTAACAGTAGCCGGGTCTTTGATATTTGCCTACCGGTACTAGCGTAAGCGTCAGTATTTTTATAGTCGTGCGTAATACCTTATGGTACATTGCCTTACAAAATGCCGCCGAAACGGTCATTTGACATTGCCTTTAAGATTCGCGCGGTGGAATACGCGAAAGAATTCCGGTGAGGCGACCGCCCGTCATTGCAGATTCGGACGACGAATAGCAGCGAAAGGTACAGAAAGACATTGCCATTTATCTTTAACAGTTTTATGTAGCATGTGAAATTCAAATAAAGTAGCTGTTTGTAATATTAGCCGATATTTATGTGTAAAAATATTTCGTTCTGAAGGTTTTTGTTAATAATGGCCGGCCTCTAGTAGCAGCCGGTCTCTATTTAGCGCCGGGAGCCGAGGCTAGTTTTGCAAATAAGCGCCGGGGGCCTCTATTGGAGCATATACGGTAACCACTTGGACAGAACATTAGAAAAACATTTTATGAATTTATCAGTATATTTACTGGTTGAAAGCTCAATTTTTAGGATTAATGTCTATAATAATAATAAGAAAATACGAATGATGATATTTTTATTGAATTGATATTAAATTTATTGATGTTTTAATTAAATAATGTTTCCATAATATATTTAGCAGAATTTTCATTTAACTTTTAAAAATAACTAAACTATATCGGTATCAACTGTGGCTATGATTATTTAGTTATTATTGATTGCCTCCCACACTTTGTCTTTCATTCTTCACTCTCTTCGCAAAGTGCAGTTTCAGCAGAATCTTCTACTTCACTCCTTTGCAAAGGTTTGGCAGCATACAGTTGCAAGCTTTTGGATGACTTCCAAAAAGAGATAAATCACACTAAATTAAAGCTATCTTAGAGAGTAAATGATTTGAAAATGAAATCGGTATGTCGACCACAAATTTTTGACGCCCACCAAGTGTTTAAGCTTATGTGGTTTGAAGCAAGGGCATCGGGAGTCTTTTTTACCTTAAGTTTTCATCATTTTTCAGATATCTGTTGCAAGCATTACTATTAAGATCAAATACTCTTAATATTTACTTTTTCATTTATATTTCTTCTTTAAGAAATTTAAGTATTTTTCTTTGTCATTGGTTTATTTTTAGCATCGGATGAACAGGTTGACGAAGTTCAGGACCAAGATGCCCTCCCGCTAAGTGAAGATTCACTGTCCTCAGATAAAGGAGAAAAAGTATTAGCCACTCCGGCTGTTCGAAGAATGGCTCAAGAAAATAATGTAAGAAACATATTCACAAGCATAATTCTTCTTGTTTTTAATATTTAGCGTTACGTTCACTATTTTCCTGATTCAGTTCTACAGTATTTTCTTAGACATTAAAGGATATTTCTTAAAAGGATATTATTTTAATTCATATAAAAGAAGCTGTTTTTCTTTCATTTGTTGTTTAAAATTAGAACATTAATGAAGAAAAAAAAATATTTAAAAAAATTCTTTTCTTTTTTTTTCTGCTTTTCTCTTTGATTTGATTTGTATTCTTTCTCTTAAGATTCGGTTAAGTGATGTTGTTGGCACTGGGAAAGATGGGCGAATTTTAAAAGAGGATATGATAAAATATTTGGAAGATCTAAAACAAGGTAAATTCAGAGGTTTTCATTATCAGTGTATACAGATGTAGATTTTTATTTAAACTTTCTCAATAAAATAATTTTTAAATTTTAATATATAAAACAGTGTGAATTATGAATTTACTAAACTTGAAATTTTCTATTAAATCTTATTCAGATATACACTATATGACCAAAACTATTTGGACACCCATCTGCAGAAGTGGATGTGGCTGCTATCGCATGCTACGACATCATAGTATGAGATAAAAGTGGTCATCGCAGCATCAGGCTGTCATAAACGGATGTTAGACAGACAATGAGTAAGTCAGCAGAGCTGAGTGATTTCAAATGTGTTATGATCATTGGATGCCATCAATGCAACAAGTCGGTTCATGAAATATCAACCTATACAGTTGCCACGATCACTGTAAGTGATGACATTATACTAATGGTTCCTAACAGGACTGAAATTGTAATCACTTTAAGGAAATAATATATATATATATATATATATATATATATATATATATATATATATAAAATTGAAACATCTGGGAATGACAATGGCAGGAAATCGCATTGGTAGGCCAAAGAAATTCACAGATTGTATTCGTCAAACTGTGAAGAGGGTAGCTCAGAAGAATCGTGAGTTCTTTTGGCCGCGATCAATAGTGAGTTCCAAACAGCTTCAGGCGTCATCACTAGCACCAGGATTGTTCATCGGGAGCTGAAACACATAGGTTCCACGATCGTGCGGTCTCTCACAAGCCCAACATAAGCAAGGCGAATGCTAAATGGCAGTTGTAGTGGTGCAAAATGCACTGCCATTAAACTGTGGAGCAGTGGAAACAAGTAGTTTGGAGTGATGAATCCCGCTACATGATCTGGCAGTCTAATGTTCGCATCTTGGTTTGATAGATGCCAGGAGAACGCTTCCTATTCGAGTGTATTGTGCCAACTGTTAAGTTTAGTGGCGGTGGAATCATGGTTTGGGCTGTTTCTCATTGTTCAGCCTGGGTTCCTTAGTTCCTTTGACTGGAAATATGAGCACTGAGATGTATGTCGACATTCTTGACAACTCTGCACTTCCCACCCTCTAGCAACAGTTCAGGGAAGGACCGTTTCTTTATCAACAGAATAACTGTTCTGTCTACAGAATGAAGGCTATGCTGCCATGGTTTGAACAGATGGGTATTGAACTATTGGACTGGCCTTCACAGAGCCCTGATCTGAATCCCATAGAACACCTCTGGGAAGAATTGGAACGCAGATTACACACCATGCCCAACCGCCCTTCTTCAGTGGCTGGACTAACTGCAGCTCTCTTGGACAGTTGGAAGGAAATTCCTGCTCACATATTTCAAAATCTGGTGAAAGTCTTTCCAGATGAGTGCAGGCTGTTATTGTCCAATAAAGCTGGCACAACATCCTATTAATATGTGCCACATGACTTTCTGATTGTATAACAGTTGGTGTTGGAATACTTTTGGCCATATAGTGTATATGTTACACCGAATCTGTGAAATTGCCTATTGCGTGAAATCGGCAAAAAATTGCCGAATTCATGAAAAGTGCAAGCCCATTGCTTTATTCATCAAATGGGCAAGTTAGCTGCCGAATGCATGCATTGGGCATAAATGTTCTCGCCTTTTTCATGTATTGAACAAAGTAGACAGTTTTGCTCCAGTGGTGTTTTTTGCAACAACCGTTTACAAACGGTTTGTTTTGACGTTTACATTTACATATTATGATGATGTACTAATTTTATTAAAAGGTATTTTCACGATTTGCATCATGCATAATCATCGTATGGTAACGGTCGATTTTCAATATGTTATGTTCGCATGTGCACCGGCGCACTGCACTGCGCACGTGCAAGTGCACTAGTTGTTTAGTTGCTTCGCTTGTTTGTTTGATAATATTCTATATAATATGAACTATACAATTAAATTCTATAATTTAATTTCAAACAGGGTACCACGTGTTTGCAATGGAAAAGACGATCTAGAAATTTCACTCCGCCGATCGAAGTGAAACTTATATAAATCTTTAAAATAGGACTAAATAGATATGTGGAACAATAATTTTGTGACAGTAAATAAATTACTTAATTAATTAATTAATTAAAAAGCATTAAAAATAATTTGTGATCAAACAAAATAAAAATGATAATTTAAGTATTCCATACACTGCCCAATGCACGCATTCGGCAGCTAACTTGCCCATTTCATGAATAAAGCAACGGGCTTGCACTTTTCATGAATTCGGCAATTTCATGGATTCGGTGTAACATATATATATATATATATATATTAGAGAATCATGAAAATGATCCAGAGCAAATATAGGTAGTGTTTTCTTTTTCTTATAATATCATTTTTACAATAATTTCTTTGAATTTTCTCCAGGGAAACCAAAGGCAGTTAAAGTTGTACCCGAGATCAAGGTTCCTCCACCTGAAACTCCATCGAAAGCACCACCAAGTCCTAGACCTGTGTCTGTTCCATCTCCTGTTGTTACGAAGGATAAGGTGGAGCCAATTGTGCCATTTAAGAAGGCAATGGTAAAGTCTATGACATTGGCTCAGAGTATTCCACATTTCGGCTACTGTGATGAAATTGATGTTTCAGAATTAGTGAAATTACGGAGTGGCTTAAAGAGGATTGCTAAGGAAAGAGGCATCCACTTCACATATATGCCTTTTTTTGTGAAGGTAATTATTTTTGTTACTTTTGGCACAATTGTTTAGTAATATTTCATTAGGATTTTCCTCAAGAACATTGAAATTAACAATATATTAACAACAAAATAGGAATTATAAGGAAGATTTCTTCTTAATCTAGAAAATAGGCTTATGAATTTGTCAGTAACAGGCTTCGAAACTTGTGTTCAAATGTACAAGGCAAGAACATTCAAGTGAAGTGAATCTAAAATATTTAACAATGTTAAATCATTGTTAAAATTTCAGTGTAATATGAAGAAATTGAATTTATGTTGATTATTAAGGCATATTGAAAAGCAAATATTGAATTAAAAAAAAGTATAGGAATTTTCAGGATAGCATATAATTTTATATTACTATACTAGTAAAATGAGTATATGCAGTTAATCTTCCTTTCAGTTTTTTGATAATATATAATCGTGTTTCCTTCTGCATCTGCAAAATTTTAGAAGTTTTCATTTATTTTTTACTGGTTGTACAACAATAATGTTAAATTGTTGATTAGAAGGATACAGACTGTACTTAACCCTTCAGACTGGCGAGATTCTTTTCTGAATATGTCTTTCAACCTGTATTTTTTTTTTATTGAGAAAACTTTTGAAACTTAAAGAAAAATTTTTAATAGCTAAAATACAGTGCAGAAATTTAATTTCCGCCAGTGAATTATAAGCTTAAGTAATTATCTCTCAGTCAGCAGAAAATTACAGAATTTGGTTGAACATTAACAGCGGGGGGCCGCCAATTATCTACCCCTGCAGAAAAGGTACCCCTGTACGTCAAACCAGTTATGATACAGACACATCGGAACGTACACGTGTACGTCTTACCGGCTTGAAGGGTTAAGCAATGATTTAGGCAATAAAATACAGTGGCTCATTATTTTCTTAAGGCTGCCTTGAAGGTGATGAAATATTAATCTAGGCAGGGTATGAATGTGCATATATCAGAAACAAAAAAAATGAGATAAGAAAGAGCTTTGTTGATAAATGTGAGCTATTCTTTTACATATCACTTTAAAGTTGATGAATTCATGATACAGAATATCAATCTTAAAAAAAAAGGCAGATGATAGCAGAAATTATGAAACGGCATCGTGCATTGTAAGCCTCTTATTTAGATTTAAGAAAAGAAAACCAAGGGAGAAAAAAATAATACTGGAATATAGTGATGTTTTGCTTAGTGGAAGATTGAGATGGAATTCAAGCATTTTTAAAGGCTACAATATTAGTTGGGCTCAATAGCCAAATGGTGAGCACTTGACTGTGGGCTAGAGGATTCAGATTCCACTGGAGGTCGGGGATTTTCCACTCTGATTTCTGCTCCAAAGGGGTCCTAAGGTCAACCCAGCCTTAACTTAGTCTTGATGGTAGGTAATGCTGGCAGCCTTACTATCTGTGACCCAAGGAACCAAATAGCCTGTATTGGGATACTTTAACTAATAGCGTCAGTTAATTTGTTGTGCTTAAATCCTAACTTCTTTTTTTTATTTATCTGTGATCAGAACTCTATTATTTCAACTTAAATATCAATAGTAGTTTATATGACAAACTATTAACTACCATGAAACAGAACATTAAAGAGACAATGTATGAAGTCACATGAGAATAAAACAGTGGAAGAAATTTCCATTGGGAAACATGGTTTTTGTTGACATGACACCACGATAAAATACATTTATTCAATCCGTTTTTTGTAATATGAACATTTGATTTCATGTTGCAATTGGAAACTTTTCTTCCATTTGTATGAAATTTAAAATGAAGTAAATTTTTAATGCTATGATCTCGCATGAGAAAATAGCTTGATTATTATGTGTTAGTTGTAATTATTATGTAGATTGCTTCTTTGTGAACATAAAATTTGATTTTTATTTATCTAATGTTATTAAGTTCTAACACTGGCCGGAATTTGAATACTTAGGTGTTCATAATTTTGTTATTATTAGTTTGTAGTTTTGGAAGATAGTTCATGATCTGTGGGAAAATGTGCAATTCTGTTGTAACCTTAAAGAAAGCTTTTATTTTTGATGAAAATTTTTTATTTTTGTCAATAAACGTAAAATCTTAGAATTTTAATATACTTTTCGTTTTAATTAATCTTTTCAGGCTGCATCATTAGCATTAAACCAGTTTCCTATTATAAATTCTATGGTTGATGAGAAATGTGAGAACATTACATATAAAGTAAGTGATACGTCAGTTCATTTTCATCTTCTTTTTTTTTTAATCAAAATATAAAGAGGGACTCACAACCATTGTGGACCAAGTCCATCTACACTACATTGAAGAAATCACGGTTTGAAGTTTTCAATATGCAGTAAGTCTATGGAAGTAATATTGTAAAAACAAATATCTCTGGAAGAGAAAACGTATTAATCACTTGATTCACAATGAAAGTGAAAGAACATGTTTTTAATCTCCATTTTTACGAAATACGGACTTGTTTCACCATGGTTGTGAGCACCTCATATATAAGTAAAAAAAACAAACAAAACAAACATCTTCTTTACTCATTGAGTCTGTTTACTATCAGCTGATTTAGGAATTGTTTTCATTTGTTAACTGACAATTTGTAGCAAATCATTTTTCTATACAGGGTGTTTCAAAAATACACGGCATAATTTCAGGTATGTATT
>JAFIDM010001028.1:39011553-39031096 GCA_023159025.1 Thereuonema tuberculata | reverse complement strand
ATGTAGATTTCCTCAATATCATCATTAAGTTTTTATATCTATTTGACATAGTGGACATCTAAATTCATTTGCTAAGATTATAATAGTCCTTAATGTACCGAATTCACAACCGGTGAAAATGTTTGATCATAATCTGATCTTTGTCGCTGTCCACACCCGACAGCAACCAGGCGTTCTTTATATCTCTCAATGCTGCCGTCATCATTTAATTTTTGAGTAAATTTCCATGACGATTTTATTGGCTTTACATTGGGTGGACAATCAGTAAGCGTCCATACTTTGCGTTATTACGGAGTGATAATTTTCTATCATTGCATTTATCCAATGAAAGGTCTTTATCAGGACTTCTTTTGGCCTCATCATATGATTCTGATATGAGAATTAATTTAGTTGCCCAAACATTTCCATCTTTGTTTTGTTTATCCTGAATGCTTTTACATCTGCGAACTCCAAGTTCTTTCAAGTTTTCTTCTCGATTTTTCAAAATGTCCTGTTTTCTTTGAGAACAATATTGTTTTGTGTGCTCTTTTGGTCTACCTCCCTTTTATTGGATTAATTTATATCTCTTGCTTATTATCATTATCTATTTGCAACGGTTCTTCATTTATAATTACATTTGATGAGGGATGGCTATTACATATCCGTTCTTGATAATCTATTTCCTCTGGTAAAATTTGTGTCGTTGGCTGTTTGTCTGCATTCTCAATACGCTCATTAGGGAATAATGTAATGAAATTGTAATCATCTTCTGTTTTGTTTGCTTTTGTTTGCTTCTGCTTAGCTGATTTTCAATGAACTGTACATCTCGTGATCTCACAATTGTTGATCTTTAGAGGGTCCCATATTCAGTATGCTTTCGAATTTGTAGAGTATCTTACCATTATTGCCAGTCTATACTTAGGATCCATCTTCTTTCTATTTTCATCTGGTATTTTGTAGAAACAAAAATGGCGAGTACTTCTCTTGTTCCTATTCCAGGTCAGGGTCAGACCGGAAAATCTGTTTCCTTTACCAATCTTGGCCATTTATTAAGTAAATAGCTGGCAGTTAGGATTGTTTCAGCCCAAAACTTTTGTGGTACCTTGGATTCAATCAATGGACATATTGACACATTTTGTATTGGTGTTTCTGCAACACCAAAAGATTCAGGTGATATGGCGTAGTTAATTCACATTTAATCCCCTTACCTTTGAGGAATGAGAGTTCATGATTAACATACTCTCCCGTTATCTAATCTGAGTCTTTTTAGATGTTTCACAGTTTCATTTTCGACCTGTACAATTAGTTCCATTAATGCTGTTCTTACTGAAGACTTTTCTTTCACAAATTCCACAAATATCTTACCAGAGAAATCATCAATTAAAGTGACAAAATATTTTGACCCTTTCAAGGATTCAGTTTGCAGGGGTCCGACCATATCCATGCATATCCATATGCATCCATTAAATCTAGGATCTGAGACATTCTTTTTGTTACTGGCTTATGGGGTTTGGAATTCCTCTTTCCCAAGATGCAAACTTCGCATTTTGTGTGTTTCCTTTGGGTAAGTCCAATCCATAATAGGTTTTTCCATTTCTCAGTTCCTCTATAGATTTGTAATTGAGATGTCTTAAGTCTAGTATGCCATACTTCCACTGAAGATGCCTCGTCTGAAAGGAGGCGAAAGCTTTGGTCCCGTCATGTTTTAAATTTTTTAGTGTTTAACTTTTTAACTTTTTAAACTTGTGTGCAGACTGAACTTTGAATTGTATAATTTTTATTTGTTAATAGTTCTATCTTTAACTCGAGTGATTTGTTTGCGGCCATCTTGCGGTCCGGATTAATATAGGATGTAAGAGAATTCTACGGAATTTTAGTTAAATAAATTTTACTAAAATTAATTTAAGTATTGTTAATAATTGCTTGAAACTTTTATTTTAAAGTTACTATTATTATTATTATTTAAATGTATGCAAAGAAAAATTTGCATGTGAGAAGTGTATTGCGTCATGAGACGCTATAAACAGCTGACTGTGTAGTCGGGAGTAGTAAGTAAGAGACATCAGTGATCGATGTCAGTAGCTGTTGATGTCTGCACTCGAGACTGAGTGGTAGTAAAAGCCTGGGGACAAGGCTAGATGTGAAAAACCTTAGAGGACGAAAGAACTGCGTTCTACACAAATAAGACGAGTTTAAGAAAAGAAAGGGACAGAGCACCCGATTGGAAAGTAAGAATTATTTACTCAGAAGAATTGTGCGCCTCTAAATTTAAAGAGTGATTCTACTAGTTATTGGATAGAAGAATTACATTCCTGGAAATATTAGTGGTGGATTCAAAGAAGAATGAAAAGAAATTTAACGTGCCCAATGATTCAAAGAATTAAGCAAGTAGACGTGGCACAACGCTATAAGAAACGCTATAAGATTCGCACCCTGATTTGTCATCGGGAAGAGACTGGGATGGACCATTTTGTCCTTATTAGGACTCATCAGCCAGCCAAACTCCACCGAATGACAAACCCAGAAGGTGCGAGGGGTATAGCTTTCCCGGGACTCGCTCCCGAGAGCGGGAACTCCCCCCGAAGAAATCCTAACCAAAAATTAAATAAAAAACAAAAAACAACTATTCCTTGTCCTGCAATCTGCTAGGCGCAAAAGGAATTTAATTATGGCATTAAATAAAGCCCAAAAGTCATATATTTAAAATGAAAAGAAATTTAACGTGTCCAATGATTCAAAGAATTAAGCAAGTAGACATGGCACATTCGGGGGGAGTTCCCGCTCTCGGGAGCGAGTCCCGGGAAAGCTATACCCCTCGCACCTTCTCGGTTTGTCATTCGGTGGAGTTTGGCTGGCTGATGAGTCCTAATAAGGACGAAATGGTCCATCCCAGTCTCTTCCCGATGACAAATCAGGGTGCGAATCCTTTCTTAGAGCGTTGTGCCTCGTTTACTTGCTTGATTCAAAGAAGAGTTCCGTAGAAGCTGAATTGTCTCCACGTAAACGGATGAAAGGTGAAACCAAATTAAATAGAACTTTGAGCGAAATTAAACGGAGCAAATTAAGTGTCATTATAGAACTGATAATTAATAAGATATTCACAAAATCCCAGTGGTAAAATATCTCAAGCAGAATTATTCGTTTAATGAGAACCAAGAAGGAAAATTCACCGTTGAGTTCGAGCAGCCGATAAGAAGCATTTGCGTCACCCGAATTGCGAAGTGCATGCTGGGAGGAGCAGATCTCCCGCTAAGTTTGAACGGCAAAGAAAATCAATCAGGAGTGCGTCGCCATTGGATTGTGAGAAGACACCGCAGAAGTTATCTACTATAATTTCACCTAGGATGAACAGCCATTGTATCATCGCAGTTTTTCACCGAGGTGAGAAGCCATTCGGCGGCAAACTGTAAGTAGAATTTATAATTGATTTTTTATTTTGCTGGATTCATCGTAGAAGTGAAATGCGAGTGATTAAGGAATATCTAAAACGTGAGATACATTATATATTCAACTAACTATTAGATATTTCAGTGATATAATTAGTGCTGCGAATTATTACTTGATTAGAATAATTAAATTAGTGTGTGTCAAGATTTTGGAAGTGTGATTTGCCAAATAAAGTTGAGTGAATATATAATTAGTGCAAAGGAAAAATAATAGTTGGAAATCAGTGAATCTTCTTCAAGTGAATTATTAATTTAATTTATTAACTGTTGATGCGAAATAGCATTCATGTAAGGTGAAAAAGCCATTCACTAGATATTAAAGTATTTGATTATTATTTGTGGGAAAATATCGAATAGATATTTTAAGAAACTTTGAAGTTGAGAAACGGAAAACGAAGAAGTATTCTAACCCAGCTGTTTCCCAGATTGAAGTAACTTACTATTCTTTTAAAGGAACAATTATTGAGAGCCTTCCTTATTATTGTTTCATATTGAAACACTTACTTGTATCAACATACCTGTAATTATTAATTACAGTAAATCTTTTATTAGATTTTACATCTTGTTCTTTATTTGTTTGCGCATAGAAAAAAAAACAAAAAAAAACAAACACCATCATTAGTATCAGCAGTGTGCTACCTTACAGTCTCGCTAATCGTCGTCTTGTTTCCCTTACTTTTCAGGCTCTATCTGTGTTTTTTTTTTCTTTTTTTTAGCATCCGTATTTGGCAACCACACGCTCCGCTACCATATTGTAAGGATACGGCACACTTTTTTTCAGCCTTTAAAATACTATTTAATGATGATATATTTAAAGTAAATCAATATAGAAAAGTAAGAACTTAAAAACTGACGAGAGAAAACTTATCTAATAACAAACGTCGTGAGGGAAATTTATAACAACTAAAACAAAAAATGAACATGAAGTCAATATATTGTTGGCTTCCCAACAGTATACACAAATGAATTATTTGTAAATAACATTAGGTTGAAAATGGGCCGACTCTGTAAGGGCTCGAAAGGTTACTGTAATGTATAAATTTTTAATAAGTTCAATATGTTTAGTGATTATTTATTTATTTAATAACTATAAATTCTTGTAGTTTTTTATGAACATCAATTATTTTGTCTTCAAGGTTTCTATTTCTCTTAATAGGTTTTCAACACTAGATGTTGGAATGTCTTCATTATCTTCATTCTTTTGTCTATTTTTCTCACTTTCAGAGTCTTTCAATTTTCTCTAATGCTCTTTCCCTTATATCACGGTTATGGCCTTGCTGATGTAGATGGAAGGACTACATCAGCAATCATCAAAGCTGAAATCAGACAAAATAATTGTCTTAGAGCAATGAAATGAGTCAAATTAAAGAAACCTAAGGGTTACGTTAAATTCTCATATTTCCTTAGTAGATCCTTTCTTCTACAGCCTCTACCATTAAATATTTTCAACATCACTCCAAAATTAAACTACATTTAATATCAAAAAAGCAAATTTTCGAGAAGAAAACGTCTTTAAGAAAATTTGAAGGCTTGAAAAAGAGAAGACGTTTTCTTCTCAAAAAATTGCTTTTTTGATATTAAATTAATGTAGTTTACATTTTAATTTTGGAGTGATGTTGAAAATCTTAGGGTGCTTGTAGAAATCGTTGGTAAATTTCCTTTTGGTACAAAACTGTCGCGGAATTATCCCCTCAATCTTGTAATAACAATCATAATTATTTATCCGGTTGTGAAATATAAAACTGCAGCGATATGATGAGTTTTTTAAAAATACTGTAGCATGACATTTTTATTAAGCATCAAAAATGTAATGTATTTATAACTTTCAAAACTCAATATTAAAATCAACAAGCATTATTTTTGGTTTTCAGTCAAATGATCTAATACTGAGATTTCAGTCCGTCATTGATACTTTGCCAATTTCCCTGTTTGTTTTGTCTCCAGAGATTCCATCTTATGATTCATAACATGTAACGTTTGTTTTGTACTTTTATGAACAAACCTATTTTATTGAATTTTGTTCTTTTTTTCCTCCCAAGTGATAACTTCCTTCTTCCTTATGGGAGAATCAGTTATTTGAAGTGATACAAAACTACGCCAAGGCATTTATAGTTCACAGTTCCAATGAAGAATCGCTTATTTCAGTTTGTACTAATTTATATTTTTAGTATCATACTGACATGCGTATATTTTTCCTATATATTTGAGCATTACAATTCTTTCATATCACAAAAGCATTTCAAAAACAATGCGGAATTTACAAAAAAAGATCATGAAACCATTAATACCTGTCCGATTTGGGTAAGTAAATTGCGTTTTAAATAGACTTTAAGAAATATTGTTCCCTTGCAGACAAGGAGTCTATACGGCTCTCACCGTTGAGGAACAGCTTGAATAAACATTGCAAATGCAAATGCTATACGTAATGGCGGCTGTAGGGGTTGTAAACAGGCCCATTAGTGTGATAAATTTCGTTTTACTTTCGTTAGAAGAAGCAGTTGTAATATCAGGTTTTATGACATATTTCGCTATAGTCAAAGCTATCAATTTTCACTATAGCGAAATACGTTGTTATTCTAAGGCACCCAGTCAAATTCAGCCTCACTTGAAACTTACTACACTACCCACATATGACAGTTGTTTTATCCCATTCACCCACATATTTCCTAGTATCATTCTCTAACAAATTGTGGATCTGAATACTTCAGGCTACGAAAAAGCTCAGATGATGTTTTTCGTTGTCATATGAATTGCTGCCACGTAATGGATCTAATTGCTACCATCTTTGTGAATGCTAATCCATAAGAGTTAATGCCGATGGATTCGTGAAGGATTTTTATGATTATTTTTTTTCTTTTTCTTATTCAGTCCAATCAAAAATTTTTAATCATTTAACTAAATTTTTTATTAAATTTACCTTGTAATTGCTTTGATAAATTATTTGAAGCAATTTTCAAAACAAGATTCAATTTCCTCACTGTTTTTTTTATTTTTTTTGGCAAGATTAAAAATGTGCTTTTTTTTCTTGGATTTATCATTCTTTCACACTCTTTATTGATACCCTGAAAGAGATTCACTAAAATACCCCCCCCTTCCTAAAATAATATTTACTAAATTATAAGATTATGTTCATCATTATTTTTTTTTCTTTGAGAAGCTGTTTAGTTTTGTTGTTTGTTTGAAAGCTTATAACTTCTAGAAGTGGAGAAAAATACTAGTTCCGGACTGCGGTTACTTACTGTCTCAAGCCGAACGCGCATTGAACACGTGTCCGTATTCCGTAAACGGACAAATGACGTCATTCCGTAAAACGTCCGTCGATTCGTGACGTTAAACTCAAGTATTTCTGCGAATACAGAAGTGTGCCGAACTGCCTCAATGGAAGAAACATTCTGATTGGTGACGTTAACTTTGCGTCACATACGGAATACGGGAATCTTCAAGCTTGTTCAATACAGTGACGGAATACTTGAGTTTAACATCACGAATCGACGGACGTCTTACGGAATGACGTCATTTGTCCGTTTACGGGATAAGGACACATGTTCAATGCGCGTTCGGCTTCACAGCTGAAAACAAAACATGTACGGGGACGCTATGGTTTCGTGCTGAATACGAAGCTAGTTTTTATATTGTTAACATAAAGGATTGTTTCCCATTGTACAGATCATAAGATTTAGTAAATGTCTTTTAAGAACAGTCTAAATATTTAAATTTTATTTTAAGACAAAACTAAGTCTTTTAATTTTTAATTTAAATTTCATTAGCTTGGAGAAAACCAAAAGCTTATGACCATTAATGCCCTTGGGAGACTTGGAAACTTGATGGGCGAATACGCAACACTGTTGGGTCTAGCAAAACTTAATGGATACCAGCCATGCCTTCTACCAGAAACAGCAGCTACCATCTACCGGTGGGTTTTCTCACTAATTTTGAAATTGGGCGTATTTGTAAGAGCGTTATTATTAACTATCTGTTACAGTGGTAGATTGGAGAAATACATTTAAAACATGTCATTTCTATACTTTATCTTTGTAAGTATGTTATGTTGTGTGATTTAGGGATAATCCTAACGAGATATGCCTATATGTGTTTAACAGTGACAATTGTATCCTGTCTGTTTGCTAATGTGGTTCTAGTAGCTTCCAGTATAAACTATTTTCGCAGCTTGATACGTATGCTTACAGAATGACAGATTGTTATCGATGACTTTGTCTTTTAAGTGCTAATTTCTGTTTCCTAGTCTAATAGCCGTTTTACACGTACCGTTTCACACGCCATAAGCTCGCCATAATGGTCACCATCACGTCGCCATGAGAGATGGAGAGCACATTGCCCCACTTGGAACCTGCTCTAAAGAGATTGCTCGCCATGGGATGGCTCGCCATCTGACACTAGCACTCCTGGTGACGAATTGTAGAATTTGAAGTCCAATCTTTCTCTCAACCTCTCTCGATTTGTATCTATTTATTCGAAATTACCGATTACTAAAACGATATACACATGCGGAGGTCATCTTTTCCTTATGTTTTCGTGGATGCTTTCAGAAAACGTTACATTAGTAATTAAAATCATTACAGAATTTCAGCCTGAAAATTTGAATCAGAGAGCGATTGGAATCTCGAAAACATATCGTGGGATGGTCGAGATTTAACGAGAACTATCGAAACTGAAAAACAAAGAAATAAAAAACGATGAAAATGAATATTTAAATGAATATGTCCTATTTTAATCAATTAAAAACATTCTTTCACCTATTCGATGCATTGAATAAATGATTTTTATATAAATCAATGCTATTTTATTCGTAAATTAAACGTAGATATGATGACAATTGAGAAGTGTAAATTTTCCGTGTAATGGAAGGCGATATGGTACGTGTAAGACGGTACACTAAATGCTTCCAATGCACTGGCAATCTACCCTGACATTGCCTGCGTTATGGCGTGCATTATGGCCATGTGAAATGGTACATGTAAAACGGCCTTTAGTTATCTCGTAGTTTTTGTGAATAATTTAAAGTACTGGAGTTTGGTTATCTGGTGCTTTATTTTGAATTGTCTCTATGCCTTGTTTGAAGCTATCATACAAGTCCTTGAAGATGTACTTTACAAGCACTCGCAAAAAAAATTACGAACCTTTAAGATAAAACAGAAACCGACAAAGACATGGAGGTGTATTTGTTGTGAGAATTTTATATTGGTTTGGACTGGGTTCACTGACGTGAATTGAGGACAAAATGTCATCCAGGGAATATTTAAGTATTGGAACAACGAAACTCTCCGGACCTCAATCCATTGAACATGTGTGAGGCATCCTGGAAAGGGCTGTAAGGCATCGAAGTCCTCAACGATCAAACAGGTAGACGATGTTTCGCTGTATTAGGATCTGAACGTTGTTGGAATTTCTTAGAATCAGCACTGTTAGAATATAGACAATTCTGCACGTGCGTAGAATCGCAATATGGAAATTCGTACTTATGAAATAAAAGTTTCGAAATGTATAAAGTTTGCGGAAAGCGTACATGCAAAACATTCAAAATTGGCTCGAACCTACTCATTTCCATACTACAATACTACAGTAGCAACTATTTGAGTACAATTAGCCAAAGTACAACTAGATTTTAAGGTAATTACAGTATTGTATCTGTTACAGTGTACTGTACACCTAACCCCCGAAGAACACAGTAGGGGAAGGTGTTGTACCTTTGACCAGTTTTCACTAAATGAATTTTACAATTTTTTTATACTCAAGTAAATCCTTATCTGAATGGATACAAGTGATCTTCACTCATCTTGCCATCAATTGCATGTGTTTTATATATTATGTTTTGAGTAAAAATATTTAATTTTTAGTTTACAAAAAAACTATACCGTGTGGTCAAAGGTACAACTACGTGTTGTACCTTTGATCGGAGGGTATTGTACCTTTGACCAGGTTGTAGTAGAAACTGATAGTTAGATACAAGTTATTTAATTAACATTTTTATTCAGAAATGTATACATTTGACAAATATATGCAATTCAAAGTAGAATAACGAAACATAAAATAAATTCTAATGGCTTAAGTAGCCTGTATTAACTCCTGCCCGTTTACTCTATATTATACAATGAAAAATCAATATCCATCTCCAAAAGATAGACATTCTTTTAGTCGAGCTGTGCTACCAGCTGTGGTTGGATTTGGTAGCCTGGCCACAATATCTTGTAGTTATTTGTCGTAGAGCTGGTTATCTTCTTGGATGAATTTCGCCATCTTCGGTAGTTTTTTCAAATATTTAACTTTAAAATAATCACATGCTGCTTCCTTTATATGGGCCACAAAGTATTTCTTGTTTTTTTTTTTTTGTCAGCTTGACAAGGACATAACTTTCTTCAACTAAATCTTCTTTTTCAAAGTTTAATTCCTTCTGCTACTCATGGCATTCATCTGAAAGATCGAAAATACTTTCCCCTGATGAATATTCAACATCAGATTCAAAGTCGTGGACAAACAATCGATTGTTTAATTTCTTTGGATAAAATTTAGTAAAAAAATAAAAATTTGACAAAAAATATTTAAATTTCCATCTTACATAATGCTAAATGACTATAAGTACAAACATTTACATATTATTAAGCAATGTTGTACCTTTGACCAGGTCAAAGGTACAACATCAGTCAAACTTAAGTTTCACGCCATGCTACATTTTTTAGGTTAATCCAGTCATCTTAAAAGTCCTAACAATGAATCTATAGGCATATATGTATTACTCATTCTTGTTAAAATAACAATCAAAAGAAAACAAACAATGTTATTAAAGAAACATTCACTTGCAAAATACTTACTTTTCTGTGATGGAATTGGAAAAATATTTTTCACTCCTTGCAAGTCAAAGATCTAACTGCTACTGAAGGTTTAAAGGCGCAAATAGTGGGAATATTATATATTGTGGGGTGTTTTTAACTGGTAAAAATCGTAGTGTCTAAATAAGTAGAGACTGGAGCTGCGTCTGGACTGAACTAGCAAGAACTAACAACAACTACTGTTTATTTACAGGTTACATGTGTTTAAATAAACTATGTACAAGAGTTCTGATTGGTTGTGGCGTTTACAAATCGATTGGGGGATTTAAATGTCATGTGATCACAACGGGTTTTTAAACCGTTGTGATTTAAATAAAGTGAATTAAAAAGGACGCCACAACCGTTGAAATTCAAAAATAAACTGATCAACAAAGGAATTTAATAATGGAGATTAAAATACAGAAAACGGAATAACTAGAATACAAAAGGATAGAATAACGATAAAACTATACAATAAATATAAAAGTCACTACAATATTAAACACAAAAGCTTTTAAAGTAGGCTGATATTTGAAAGCACAAGCAAGGGTGGTCAAAGGTACAATCGGTCAAAGATACAACACCTTCCCCTACTTGAAGAACACGAGTTTCGAAGAACACGGATACCTTCCCCCGAATTACACGGTTTCAAACTACACGATTTTCGAGTAATTCTTTTGAAAAATAATAAAATACTTATATTACTTGATATAAAATTACAGTAGTTAAATATTTAGAGTAATATTCTCATCAATTACGGCAGCGATTAATGACCTTTTTAATACTTTTATGGCCGAGTGCACAAACTTCGATTAACTTTGATGGCTGCATTGTGGACGTAGCTAAAATTAGTGGGGGGTGCGGCTCCAGAAAAATTGTGTGAAAGGTTTTAACATTGTGTGAAAGGAAACAAACATGATAAAAAGAAATTTATCAAGTTTCTGAATAAATTTTCTTTTTATAGATGTTTGTTTCCTTTCACACAATTTTAAAACAAAGGCTAAACTTTTTCTTGGGCATAACCCCACTAATTTTAACTACGTCCACAATGCAGCCATCAAAGTTAATTGAAGCTTGGTGCACTCTGCCATTAGTGTTTTTAGAATTATATTTTTCCAAATAAATTTGACTGAATAATTTATATTTTATATAGTTTTCCAATCTTAAACCAAAATTATTATTCAATTTATTGATTTGATAGATTTTTAACCAATTGTATCTAGTTATTTTTTCATTATTTTGATTATTTTTTATTTTCACACTTGAAATGGAATCCCGTTTTTTGGGGTCTCGAACAACACGGTTTCAAAGAACACGGAACCAATTAATCGTGTTCTTCGGGGGTTAGGTGTACACCAATTTTTTAAACTTAATTTATGCTTAAAATTGAAGTGTAATCTGCATCTTTCATTTACTATGTTTGTTCTCTAGTATAGCAAAGCACTAAATCCGTCTTACTAAAAAGGATTTAATTACAGTAAACGGTTATCGACTGATTTAATTTCGTAAGTCGTGCGCCATCTGTTCGTGCTGTCATTCGTAATAAAGCAGGCCTGCTCTGTATTAATAAAGGTTCGTCATTTTAGTTCATTGTGTCCTTCATTCAATACAAATGGGTGTTTAGTAATATCCATCAGTAACCTTCAGCTAGTCAGAAGTTCAGACCTATCTGTCTCATATTATGATTTCTTATGTCTATCATAAACAGGCATTGTTTACATTGTTGTTACAATTTTGTTGGAAATTGTATATTTAGTTGTAAGCACATAAGTATTTCTTTTTTCTTTGTAAAGATTTTAATTAATACCTTTAGAGCTTTCGAAGACCTATGACAATTAATAAAGGATTGACAATTATTCACTTTCTGATCACAACATCAAAATTCCTACTTACTGATAATTTTAATTTAAAACAATCTTTTATCTGTCTTCCAGTAAAAGAAAGATTAGCTTTGACAGTAACTCTGTAATAAATATACGCAGTGAAGACATAAATTTGGTTATTTTTTTTTTTTTAATATTTACCAGTCCTATTAGATATACTATAGGTGCTGATAGTTTGATATAAATACTAAAAAATTAAAGGTAGTTAAGTTAAATTAAGAGTTATTTTTTCATCAATTACATCGGATTTTAACTAATTTTTTTATGTATTTAATGTTTTTGAATTTTTCTAAATTATATATTTCCCAATTTATTTGATTAAATAATTTATAATTAATTTCCTTTAGAGCTATTAATAGTTAAAATAACTATTAAAATCCAATTAAGAATTGATTAAGAATTTCAATTAAGAATTGAACTAAAGAGTTCCTTTGCATCACTCTATTATGCTTAAACAATTTGTAAATTTTAGGCAGGCTTTCCAAGTATTATAAATAACAAAAAGCTTAATTTTCATTGCTTAAGTATTTTGTTGTCGATGGAGAGGGAATAAAGTCCATTTCTAAAACAGATTAAATATTCTTACTTGTTAGTGTATGATAAAAAGCCAACCATACTTGTACTTGTATACGAATAAAATCAAATAAATTTAAAAATTAAACTTACACGACGCTTCGAATCCCCATTGACTCGGGATTCATTTTCAAGTATACTGGAAATTCCCATGATTCATCTTCGTGACATGCACGGAAATAAGGTAATCAACGCCATCTGTTGATGAAATATGTCCGCTATCTGAAGTCTGTTGTTGAATGTCATAATGTGCATTTTTTTCTTTTCTTCAAATACTAAATACCATATTGTTTCGACTGCACGTAAAGATCTTTATAATATGTTTGTGTATGCTTTGTTATGTTTTAAGTTAGAAGTTTATTACAAAGTCATAATAGTTGTTTAAAGTTTTGTAGCATCTCATTTATTTTCTGTTAAAGATTGTAGTGTCTTATCAAATAGTATCTTAACAAATAGTGGTGTCCTGTGGAATTTGTGGAATCATGCTGCCAAAGCTGCATCGTTTGTTCGTTGGTTTTCGGATCCTTGTACAAAGGAAATGCTTTCAGGTCCATCCACGTACCATGCTTTATGGTAAGATCTTCCACTAGCCTGCATCGAGATTTGTCGAAACTTGCAGCATAGAAAGGAAGGAGTCAGTCTTATTAAACGATATGCAGTGCATATCCAAGATTTTGAAATGGATTTTGAAATTAAGGTCGTAGTCCTTCAATCGAAACAAAAAAACCAGTGTCCTTTCCCGGATGAGAGGGGGGGGGTGCTGACAAATCGATGAAATTTCCAACCAAAAAAATACATGTAAAAAATCCTAGATTTTTTCCATTTTTGCATGCAGTATTGGGGAGGGGTTCTAACCCCTATTAACCCCCCCCCTTCTTAGACAATGATGATCTATGTGTTCAGGGCTTCTTCACAGAAAATTAATGAGAATCGCTCTACGCCAAATTGATCCTGTACAATCACAGAAATCGCATTGTATTTGACTGTTTGTTGAAGCTAATCAAATCAAAATTATTTAACGTGCTGAGCAACTTAATGAGCAAATCAGCATATATCTAAACAAAGTTGAAAATTGCCTCAGTGTTTTAATTATGGGGAAGGAATTGGGAACGGCCGTTTCGTCCTTCTACGGACTCGTCAGCCCAATCCCGCCTTCCCCCGATAATCCAACCAGAGAGGCAAGATCCCTTTCTGGTGTCCACCGACCAACCTGGCTGTGACCCCCAGACCAAGAAAAGCAAGAAAATTAAACGTGTGTAAAATCTCACACTTGATAGCCTCCGCTCCGAAGGAATGAGGTATGAAGGCATTTATCCAACTAAAAACTGGGAAAAGATAAACAAATCAAAATTATTTAACGTGGTGTGAAATCATATAACGTAATGCGCAAATCAGTACATATCTAAACAAAGTTGAAAATTGCCTCTCTGTTTTAGTTATGGGGAAGGAATTGGGAGAGGCAATTTTCAATTTTGTTTAGATATGTGCTGATTTGCTCATTAAGTTATTTGTTGAAGCTAACGTTAGTTGATTAATAAGTTGGTTGAATGTATATTTCCAAATCTATTGCAGTATTTTATTACACATAGCAGCTGAAGACCAGACATCAAAGAAGAGCTCATGGTAAACCTTGGTAATAATAAGTCAGACAAAATTTTACAGGATATTACTTAGTAGACACAGTGTCTCATAGACTAAACTCAAATTCAAAATTCCTAATACGTATAAAAGAGGCCTCATTTTAATTGAAAAATATAAAGCATGGAAAATTTATATGTAAAATAAAATTTATATGTAAATACATAAATTTATGTATAAAATATAAAAATATATTGTATTACTAAATTGATGTGTATTACAAGTTGATAAATTAAGCCATTTTATTATGTTTTTGTGTAGCTATTTCCATGGAGGCATTCCTGTTCTACATCCAGCCATTATCCCGGAAATTAAATGGAGATATTACAAATTAAAATATTGGATGGAAGAGGAATATAAAAACATTCAAGGCAACCGAATAATGCTTACTAGTTATCCTAACTATTGGACCTTTTACCATCATATACGGTCGGAAGTTCTGAGCCATTTCCAATTCCACAATCATATTCTAAATAAAGTCGACAATATCTTAAGAAGTTATTTGCACGATCGCAATATGTCTACTGCTACATTTGTGGGAATTCACGTAAGAAGAGGAGATTACGTCAACGAAATGAGAAATAAATATCATGGAATCTTGGCTGGTACATCCTATTTCCGGAAGGCAATGTCTTATTTCCGACAGAAGTGTCGAGATGTACTGTTTATAGTTTCCAGTGACGATATTCCATGGTGTAAAAAGCACATTAATCAGTCAAACCATGACGTAATATTTGCAGGAGGAAGTAACAACCCAGGGCAAGATATGGCTCTCCTAGGTAGATGCAATCATACCATAATGACATATGGTACATTTGGTTATTGGGCATCGTATTTGGCAGGTGGGGAAACTATATACTTTGCTAACTTTACTCTTCCTGATTCTATTCTATTTAAAGGAAAGCTGCGATACAATAGTACATACTTACCTGAATGGATATCAATAGCAGCAGAAGAATATGAATTGAAAGAATTGAAAAATCTTATCAATACAAAACACTAACACAATAAAAATTTTAATTATTATCCATTTAATGGATATGTTTGAATTCAAACAGAGTAATTGACCATTAATAATTTCATTGATCACTTAACTTCCTGCATATTGTTATATAATTTAATACAACTCCATTTCTTTTTTTAAGCAAATTTTTAAGAATACCTTTTTTGCATGACAGTGAACATAGTTTTCAAGCGAACATAGTTTATGTAGTTATAATGTGCGTCACAAGGTGATATTCTTGCGAATTCAGTATGTAGACTTCAGTATTCTCGTACTTACATTTCTCAAAATATACAAATCTCACAAATGACTTCTTCCTTTTACCCAATATGTAGCAAGATTAATCACAATGAAGAAATCATGTGATCATCCATATTCCAACCCCATGCGTACCATTTTTTTAGTTCACATATATTAGTGTTATTCCATAATACTCATGTTTGTGAAAAATGGAACATCATGAAGGACACATGCAAATGAAATGAAATCTACAAGAAATGTAAAGCAGGATATGTTATGCAAATGATTAAAATTTTTAGATAAAAGCTTAACGTGTGTTAAAATTTCATTTGATAGAATAAAAAATCATCAAACACACCAAAAATTGTTAAAAAGTATTTATAATAAAAATATGAAAAATACATTACGGAAACCTTTCGAAATCTTCATCGATTTCGAAAGCTCTCTTTTGGTTTCCCATAATATATTTTTAAACATATTATTGAAAGTGGACCATATACACAAGGAAACCAACAAAAAAAACATTTAATAACATGTTTCGGGAGTATATAATCTCCCATCATCAGATTACAACATAAAATAAAACTTCGGAGCTTACCCGTCCCGAATAAATCAGTCTTGAAAGAAAATAATTACTGGAAAAATAAAATGGTTTACAAAAAAAAAATATTAAAAAATGGAAAATTACTTGTTTTATTGATATGTTTCTAAATTAGATTTTGAAGTAAAAATATGATGTCTATAATTAAACTTCACCTAATCCATGCACTCTACAGCAAAAAGTACTTATCGGAATGGCATCAAATTTGCCGTACGTCGTAATGACGCCATGGGAAGGATATTCATTGAAAAGAAAAATAGTTTCAAAAATCACCACCAGGGGAATTTGTAGGCTTGTACGTTGACCATGGCAATGCAGTACAGCGCTAATTTGGGTACAGTCACGTCACAGCATATTCAATAAGTTGACCACCATTATCTGCTATCATCTGAAATCGCAGAATCGCATGTTCAACTGTTGTATACAAAGTGTCCCTGAAAATGTTGAGCACGTGACATGATATGCTTCTTTAAGATCTGTCAAGGTTGCTACGTTGTCACGATAAATCAGATCTTAAAAATACATCACAGCTAAAAATCGCATAGCGGAGTTCCGATGTATTTGCGGGCCTCGCAGTCAGTGGCGTACCAACGCCTTTGGGGTCCCGGGGCGGGAGTTCCATTATTCCACAACCAAAAAAAAACGGAATCTCCAATTCAACAACCAAAAAAAAAAAAAGGAAATACTTGGGTGGATGGGGCCCCTAGGCTGACTGGTGGGGCCCCCTAGGCTTGCTTTTACAACCAAAAAAAAAAAAAGGAAATCTTGCTTTTACAACCAAAAAAAAAAAGGAAATAAGCTGGCTGGTGGGGGCCCCTAGGCTGGCTGGTGGGGCCCTCCCAGGCGGGGGCCCGGGGCGGTCCCCCCCCCTTGGTACGCTACTGCTCGCAGTACAAAAGTGCAGGCTGATGGCAAGGTCGTAAGTGAAATAATTGCGAGCACCTGTTTAACACAATTGCCGATGTGAACACTGTTGAACCTGCATGAACACTATTGAATCAAGACATTGACGTTGTTGGAGTTCTGGAATCACTGAAGTGGTTAGTAATGACGGAGATTGATTGCCATTAATGGAACAAGGCTTAGGACCTGTGCGCCCACTATCTTCGAAGAAAAACGGTCCAACAGTGGATAGTGACGTAATCCCACACCAAACTGTCACTTTTGGGAAATGCAAAGTAATTTCCAGACATGCATTGGGATTTTTCTCTTCCCCAAATGCGACAATAAATGCGTTTTAATTGCACCATGCAGATAGAAATGTGCCTCATTCGTCCAGGATCATTCCGGCTCAACTTCGATCCTAGCTAAGAACTGCAGCGCGAAGGTCTCTTTGGACGCGGATCAGGAGGCAGCAGTTGTTGAACGTAAGAAATTTTGTAAGGATAATAGCGCATAATGTTCCGAACACTTTTGCGGACATTGGCAACAGGCTGCCCAACGAATGTGCAACGCGCTGGCCCCTGACATTTGACATCCTGTTCTCTTCCGCTTTGGTCGCTACATCGTCAACCATCTGCGGTAACAGGCTTTCGTCCTCTTCCGGCTTTCACATTCAAAGATCCTGTTTCTTCAAATTTGAGGATCATTTTTCGTAACCCATTCACAGCCATTAAACGGCCTATTGTCCTCCAAATGAGAGATGGCCGTCGGAAGTTTGAACTGCGCAGCCCTTCCGGTAGCTGATCAATTATGTTTTCCTGTCACAATGGACGATGGCGTCTGTTTTCACTGAGAAAGACATGTTGATAACGCCAAATTAAAACTTCTCTCGACTATTTAGCGTTATTTCAATACCAATTGCTAACAATAAGTATTTATATAAATAAATAAATATATATTATTTATAAATACAATGCTCTTTTGCAAAGTAACAAGCGATTACCTGTCATGGCGGCGTCCTGTCATTAAATCAGACGGAAGTGCCTGACCAGACTAATCGATGATAAATGCGCAGATCTCACAAAAACAGGGCGGCCATCTCTCATTTGGAGGACAATAGAAGACCTTTTAACGACCTAAACCTCCGGAAAGCTTCTACTGCAGAATTTCTATTCTGGTAACACAATTTCACGAGTAACGCACGTTCTCGTAAACTTAACGTCATTTTGAGTTGAACACAAACTACGAATGAAAACGCATGTGAGGTTGTTGCTTAAATAGTGATATGAGGCAGTGGCGTATATAGAATATATTTTCGGGGGGGGGGCCCAAGATTAATATAATTAAGTAGACACCCCATGGAAACCTATCTGTTCAACCAAACAAAAAAAAAAAAAACGTTGGGAGAACATATTTCGGGGGGGGCCCGGGCCAAAAAAATCTATTCAACCAAACAAAAAAAAAATGAAAACCTATCTGTTCAACGAAAAAAAAAAAAAAAAAACGTTGGGAGGACATATCTTCATTATTTCGGGAGGGGCCCGGGCCCCCTCGGCCCCCCCCCCTTATATACGCCCCTGATATGAGGGATGACGTGCTAACCGAAATTTGCATTTCTGATACCGTATACGGCTACAAACCTCACCTGGTAGTAATTTTTGAAAATATTTTTTTTTTGAATGAATGTCCTTCCCATGGAGTCATTACGACGGACGTACTGCAAATTTGGTGCCATTCTGATAAGTAGTTTTTGCTGTAGAGATCGTGGAATAGATGAACTTTAATTATAGACACCTTTTAATTATCTTTATTATATAAAAGCAATATTTCTACTGATTTTGGGAAGTATTTTCTTGTATTAAAAAATTAGTAGGCCTATTAACTTTTACTAAATTATACATCTGACCTTATGGTATCAGCCATTATCAGTCATTATGGTATCGACATGAATTAATGTATGTTATTTATAATATTATTTACTGCATGATATTCATTTTTATTCTCTGAAAATTTCTTTCTATTTTTCTTTAATAAGCTTTATTATTAATCTGTCGTAGTCTTATGCTTTTGTTTTCATAAATATAGCTTCACATTTAGTTGTACTAAATTAACTAATATCAGCACGCACTTGATAAAAGAAACTTACCTTGTAGGACTCTAATTGTTAATTATTAATAAAAAAAAAATACTTTTGACTTACAGCAAAGTTAGATAGTTACTGGCTGAACCAAAATCAGAGATAAAATTCAATTCATATTATCTAATCCAATGACTTGTGCCCAGGGGCGTATATAAGGGGGTGGGGGCGAGGAGGCCCGGGCCCCCTCCGAAATAATGAAGGTATGTCCTCCAAACGTTTTTTTTTGGTTGAATAGATTTTTTGGCCCGGGCTCCCCCCCCCCCGAAATAATGAAGGTATGTCCTCCAAACGTTTTTTTTTTGGTTGAATAGATTTTTTGGCCCGGGCTCCCCCC
>JAFIDM010001028.1:38998871-39011453 GCA_023159025.1 Thereuonema tuberculata | reverse complement strand
CAAGAATGAAACCAATGATCACAATCACAGTTTAAAATCACGGATATCGCATCTTCCCAATATCGTTTACTACTAGATACAAACAAATTTTATAATCTTACAATAATTTTCTTTCTTTTTCAGTCATTTTCAGCTTTTCATTGCTGAATATATTGAATTATTGAAAATTGATCAACTAAATAATTTTTGAAAAACGCATAGATGAAGCTGCTATTGCACAGACTTTCGCTGAAACGACTTCAGAGAATTATTAAAAACACAAGTGGTCTCTGGAATCGTTTATTCGTCTTAAAGAATTTGAAAGCAACTAATTTATTTCCTATTTTCCTCAGATTTCCATTAATAACTTATTGCAATTTGCGCATTATAAATAAACTTCGAAATCAGTATTTTCTTTTAATCTTTGTCTTATCAATAGTACTCTAAAATTCATATTTTAGCCTAAACGAATTGAGAAACAAAAACAAAGCAGAAAACGAAATTCCAGTAAGTAATAAATCGACATACAATTCCCTAGTGTAAATGCCATTTCTAAATTTATTGTTAAGAATATTAAAGTGTGAATTTAAATATTACGAAGTTATCAATATAAAAGTTCTTAAAAGTTTTCTTCTACGAAAATTGCTATTTCTTTTGTTTCGTTTTAAAAGAATGTCTCAAAATCTTGGAGTTAGAAGTTTCAAACACTTGATTTTAGAAATACAAATATTCAAGTAATATTGCTTCTGAAATAATGGAAACAAAACATCAAGACAAGCCTCAAACTGTAAGAAGTAGTGAAGTGCATCTATTCATATGGGTCAGGTACAATCCGTCATACGCAAGGCGTCGCCGCCCATGCAACTCGCCGCGAAATATTGTAATTCTTTAAACTCGTGTTAGGAGTTTATTTACCTTCATAGGGATAAATTCGTTATTATGACAAATACAACTGATAAGTATAGTACTATATATGATCATTTAGACAAACAAAAATACTAATACTTTTTCAAAAATAACAAAAAACTATGTAAGATAAATTTGGATTTACGAAGCATATTTACAGAGGCTTTCGTATGTACTTTTGAAATTAAAAGTAATCCGCTTTACCTGTCTTAGATTTTTAGAAATTGTTTTACTCCATTTTTTTCGACCCTACTTATAGAACGCAAAGATAAATCTTGGGCTCAGTTGTTCCTTGTTTTTGAAGTGGTTAAGTTCGATTAGAAATGATAGTTCAGCTATTGTCTAAGCGTGGAATAGAAAAGTTATACTGTGACGGTTTTATTCATGTGTTCAATAAAACATTTAGTGACGGTAGTGTGAAATGTTGGCTGTGTGGGCAAAGATATCGTTGTAAAACGAGGATTCACATAATTGGCAATCAACGAGTATTCACCTGGTAGTTCGATTGCGAAAGTAGAGGCGGAATAAGTGATTGCAAAAATTAAAAGACGCGCTGGAGAAACTGTAGCTGCAAGAATGAGTTTAAATTGTAAACGAGTGTAGCGTTGAATTATCTGAAGCCGGCCAAGGAGCCCTTTCAACTTATGTAATCCAACGGTAAATTCGATTACAACTTGAACTGTAGCTTCTAAAGTTTCTTCAGCGCATATTTTAATTTTTGTACTCACCTTCCGCAAAATTTAATAAATTATCTTTTTTCTTCACGTAAATGACTTGAAAATGTTTCAATCCAATCATGGAATTAGATGAGCTGCAAATTAGAGCTTCGAATGATTTTTATAGCTTCCAAAAAATTAAAAATATATCAAAAACTAAAATTGTAACATTTCTTTTTTTTTTTAATTTTTTGTTTGTTTTTGAGGTGACACTGCCATATTATGTATTTTCCAGAGAAATTGTTGCATTGCTTGTTCCACTGATTTACTGATGCCGTCTTCATTGCTTATCAGTTTTATACAAATAGTTAGTAATAAACTTTGATTGTCTGTAATGGTTTGTTAAAACCCATTTAAGAAGAAACTACCGAAATTTTATATGTGAACGCTGTTAGGGAATGGTGAAAACATACATGCAGACTAAGTGATTTGATGAGCTTCAGATTGCTAGAAAGTAGGTCATAAAAGTATATAACCAGTAAAGTATACGAAACAGTTCTTAAGACTTTATCCAAAGAAATATAAGGGCAGTCATTTAAAACATATGATCGTAGAAATGTTTCTATGATCGTCGCAAGTGATGTCCCATGTAAAGGAAGCGAGTACATCGGAGAACCTAGTTTTCCTTCACCCGTGACGTCACGCATCACGTGACGCACAGTTAATGCGCCGAACACCACTGGTGGCAGTGTAGTCAGCGTCCAATCGTAAAACTGCAAGCGAGCAAAAAGGAGCAGCGCGGTGTTGTGCGTTTTTTTTTTTAACAAAGGAAGGTGTGGCAAGCAGGTAGATGCATATGCGAATGTAAGCAGTGTGGAGTGATTATTGCATGAGCCTCACACAAGTGCACATTTGGCGAAAACGGTATCAAGAGGGCCGCAATTCCCTCCGTGGCAACGAACAGCCAGGACAACCACACAAAGAGGACTGACAGTGTTACGGCGCGTGTGGATGAGATGATTAGAGGTAACCGGCGTCTGTCACGGCAGCACCCATCAATTCATCACCGATAGGCTCCGATACCGGAAAATCTTTGTTCAATGGGTCCCCCAAAACCTTAATGAAGGTCAAAAGGGCTAATGCATGGCCATTGCTCTGCAGCAGCTGCAGCGATATCAGCTACAGGGTGACCTGTTTTTGTCACACATTGTGACAGGTGATAAGACATAGTGGCATCATCAACGGCCTGAAACAAAGAGGCAGAGCCGACAGTGGAAACATACCGCCTCCCCGCCACCAAAAACGTCCAAGGCCATACAGAACAGTGTAATGATGACACTGTTCTTTGATCAACATGGCCCATTTCTCATTGAATTTCTGGAGAAAGGGACAGCTGTGAATGCCGTGCGCTATATCAACACGCTCCTGAAGTTACGGCGAACAGTAAAGGCAAAACGCCCTGGACTGCTCTCGGAGGGTGTCATTTTGCTCCACGACAATGGAGCACACCAATTAATAATTATGAAAAAATAAATAAACAATGAAAGGGTTTCCTTGAATTCCGATCGGGGTTTCCATATCAAACTATCTACTCGAAACTGACTCATGACCCAAATTATACAATATATATTAAATTTATTTTTTTTTATTTTTTTTTAAATGTTTATCAGTCCCATTAGGTATACTTATAAACTGTATACCTGTGGTATAGGACTGAGAATTTTGATCTATTGATCTAAAAGTTAAATCACCAATTAAAGATAATAAATAAATTATTCACTTAAAATTAGTATTAATTTTATTCTTAATATTTAATTAACCCATCCACCACATCAGAGATCAATTTCTGTTTTATTTGTTTAAATGTTAGAGTTTCATTTTGATTAATGTTTATTTGACTGAAAATTTTGTATTACGTAATTTGTTAACCTATATCCAAAGTTATTTTTAATTTTATCCAATTTAAAGATTTTATACGAGTTGTACCTAGTATTTATTTCTTCTTCTTGCGAATTTCTTTCTCTTATTACTTCAAAATAATTCTTTATCAAAATTTTTCAAATAAATTTTTCATTGATTTTTAATATTCCATATTTTTTTCTTATTCTTATTCGTTCTTTTTTTGATTTATATTTAAAATTTATGTATATATTATTGAATATTTTCATAGTCAATTTATTTATATTTTCTACTTGTTGTTTATTAATATTGATCCAACATTCCAGACCGTAATTTAAGAGAGAATCCACAAGAGATTTGTAAATTACAAGTTTTTGTTTAAATGGAAAAACATTTTTGATATGATAGAAAAGAAAAGAATATGAGTTCAAATTCCCTATTACAAACTCATATTGTTTATTCCAATTATATTTATTATCAATATATATTCCAAGGTATTTATATGTTGAGATTATTTCCAGTTTTTTACAATTACATGTGTTCATGACATCATTATTGCTTTGGTTAATATTTGAACATTCCATTTCATGTAAGTTTATTATTAGATTATTGTTTAAAATTTTGTTTTTATTTTTAATTACCATAATTTTCGTTTTTTCTCCATTTATTTTCATTCTATTTAAAGATGACCATTTGCTTATATTATTTATGTCTATTTGCAAATTTTTGTGTGCTTGAATTTGGCTTGCATCTGTAGTAATCAGAATAACATCATCAGCATAGAGAAAAATTCTAGAATTGTTAATGTTGTTGCTAATTGAATTAATATAGATGTTAAATAAGAGAGGGCCTAAATTTGACCCTTGGGGGATTCCTCTTCTCGAGTTATAAATTCGACTCATGTTATTCTCAATTTTAATCTTAAACTTCCTCTTTTTCAAGTAGTTTTCTATAATTTTATACACATTTCCCCTTATTCCCATTTGATTAATTTTTTGAAGTAAAATCTTATGGTCAATAGAATCAAAAGCCTTCCTAAAGTCAATGAATGCAACATATATAATTTTTCCATTGTTTAAAGATTGATTTATATATTCATTAACAGTGTTCAATAAATGTAAAGTGCTTTTATTTTTTTGGTATGCATATTGATTGCTATTTAAGAGTTTCTTTTGGCTTATGTAGTTATATATTTTTTTAGTTAAATAGCTTTCAAGAATTTTTGATATATTAGAGATTAGTGAAATTGGCCTATAATTGTTTAAGTCATTTTGACTTCCTCCCTTATAAATTGGAATTATATAAGAAATCTTCCATGAATTGGGATAAATACCTGAATAATAAATTTTTTGAAAAAGCTCAACCAACAAAATTGAAAGATTTTCCTTTATTTCTTTAATGTGAATTGTGTTTACTAAATCTGGTCCAAAGAAATATTTTGTCGTTTGATTGTTCATTATTTCTATTAAATCATTTTTATTTGGAAATGTTAATGCCATAGAATTCAATTCAGATACCTGTTTAACTTCGTTCGTTATTCTACTGTTTTTGTTATTTGTAGCAGTTATATTCTGAGTAAAATTTTTACTTAGGTGATTAAATAATATTTTGATATTATAGTTTTCTAATAAGTTTGAATAATTTGAACTTTTATTACTGTTATGCTTTCCAATTATATTATTATTTAAAATTTTCCAAACATTTGAATTAGCGTTTGGATCGTCTTTTATCATTATATATCATAATATTTATTCTTTTGTTTATTTATTTGATTTTTCAACCAATTTCTTTTTTTTTTTATATTCTCTTTCTAACTTTGCGTTTGTTTTATTTTTTGTATATTTTTTGTATAAGTTATTTTTTTCTTCAATATGTTTCAGTATTTGAGCATTCATCCAATTTTTTTTTTATAATTCTGATATTGTCTTTCATTTTGGACTCTTCTATTGTCATCTTTGATTGTTTTTTTTTTAACACTAATTTTTGCTTTTTTTATTAATTTGTTTAATTTATTTACAATTTTGTTTGGATTTTCTTCATTATTCCTTTTTATTTCATCTGTTAACAATATTAATTCTTTATTTAAAGACTCAGTATCTATTTTTATTTTTTTTTCCTCATTGTTTATACTTTCCTCTTTTTTTTGTAATCCTAGCTTTTCAATTTCAAGCAAAATACTGTAATGATCCGAAATGTCCCATTGAATAATGTTAGCATTGATTTTAAAAGAATCTGCTTTTGAAAAACAATGGTCTATGCAGGTTTTTGATTCTGAAATTTTTGTTTTAGCCGATCTAGTAGTTTTATGTATATGATTCAAGAAACCGAGATTATATAACATGTTAACATATTTCAGACTTATTTTATTATGAATATTTTCTCCTATATTTATGTTTGTGTCCCCAATACAAATAATATTTTTTTTTCTTTTTTCCTGTATTTTATGTATTTTGTCTTTTAATTCTTTTATAAATTTTTTCTTATCCATATGTGGAGGTTTGTAATAATTAGTTCTTTCATTAAGAAGGACTTATTATTGAATGAACAGATTAAATTTTCATGCGTTATTGCATCCTCGCTTTCAGCTTAGACAATATAATTTTCGCGGTAAAAAATTATAATTCCACCACCCCTTGAATTTCGCCTCAATTTATAATCTTTTTTAAATCCATTGATATTAAATAGAAAAATTTCCTCCTCTTTTATATTAACCTCTACCAGAATTATAATATCTATGTGTATTATTTTTTTATTAATATTTGCCATTAAATATAGGAAATTTGATTTTAAGCTTCTTTTTATATTTAGGAATATTATATTTTTATTTTTACTATTTGGAATCCAATTGTCAATTTCTTCTATTATATTTACATTGGCTAATTCAATTATATTATTACTGTTTTCCATTTTTTATTATTTCTTTTATCTTTATATTAATTTTAAATCTTCTTCATTTGTGATTTTTGTTACTCTTGAAGATTCATTCTTCCTAATTAGGATTTCCTGATTTTTTATCCATATAAATTTGAATCCCTTTGTTTTAGCTTCTTTTTTTGTTTTCCAAAAAAGATTTTTCATTTTTTTTGTCAAATTCTCGTTTATGTATATCCTTGAATTATTCTTGTTGTCAAAAATATCATCATTTGTTATATTCCTCTTAGTTTTAAAAGATTTTAACCATTTTTCTGTATCTTTTCTGCTTTCGAATCTTATTATAATTGGTCTATTTTTTTGTTTTTGGAATCGTCCAAATCTGTGTGCAACTTCCACCTTGTGTGTTGGATTTTCCACTTGTAAAATTTCAGCTACTTTACCTATGATATCTGAGAGATTCTCATTCTCATTTTCTTGTATGCCTGAAATTTCTATATTATTTTTTCTCATCTGCTTTTCTAATCTGTTCACATCGTCCTCTATGTTCAACATGGACTCCTTGAGAGTTTTATTTTCAATTTCTAGATTTTTTGCTTTTTCTCCATTAATTTTTGGTTTTTGTTGAATATATTTAATCTTTCTATAATGTCATCATATTTCTTATTTAAGAATTGCATTGACTCCTTTATTTCTGCCAATTCTTTCATAATGGCTTGAGCCAGTCCGGTATCTATTGAATGTAAAGGCTGGTCCATTTCTTTCATGAGGGATGTTACCTCGAAAGAGGTTTCATTTCTATCCTTTTCCTTTGTATCTTTGCTTGTGTTAGTAATATCTTTTTTTGTTCTCACAGTTATGTTTTTACATTTAGCACATTTCCATTTACTTCTTCTTTGAGGCGTGGATATATCCATTTCCTGCTTAAACATTCGTCGTGCTGTTCAATGCCGCATGACTTGCAGCGCAATTCTGCCTTTTTCATTATTATATCGCATTCGTTACATTTGATTGTGTAGTTTGCGTAATTACTCATGATTAATTCTATTGTATTATATTTACCCTTAAGTAGAAAATATACAATTATACTTATGTTTTTGGACCGTTGATGAGTTGCGGAGCGAAGCGACTGCACGTCAACCTCCGTTGACGCATGCGCCAAGAATGTTACAGAATCTTTGTTACAGGAAACTCTTTACTATGTGGCACAGGTGTCATTCCAGATGCCAAATTGGGATACTTAACTGTAAATTTTGTTTTGAACGTAATTCCTTTAATGTTAGTTAAGCAGAAATAACAGTCAGTTGAATGGTCCTCTTGTTCCTCCAAATGAGAGGGACTGAAAACGGTATATGATGAGTACCATTTTTCCATCCAGTGAGAAGCCTAACACATGATACACAACATACATTTGGGGCCCAGTCTTTATCGAAATCACCAGCTCTAGACCCAAAATAATGCTCATAATATTTTTTCACAAGTGGTGTGAAATTTCGCCTCTGAGACTTGAAAGTCAGTTCTCAAGACATAGTAGAAATTGTTTGGTTGATTTAAACACTTTCTTGGCAATATCGAAACGTTTATAAAACTCATAAAACTTACAAATAATGTACAGCAGAAAACACTAAATGCGTTACCAGGCTCACTACAATTTCAATATTGGCTACTGGCCATCTGCTTACTAAAAACAATGCAATATTAGAACTTGTTTGAACATGAATAAGCCTGTACAGAGTTAAAACATGTTTCAACATGAATAAGCCTGTACAGAGTAAAAACATGTTTCAACATGAATAAGTCTGCATGGTGCCAAATTATTCTGAATAAAATTACCACATGTATTATTTACAAGAATTATAATAAAAACAATCTAATATACAGAAGTATTTTATACAAAAATGACGCTCACCAAAAAACTATCCCTGATGGAATAATTCTAATTGCATATTTGAATTCAGTATACAAAACTACACTAGAATCACTATTTAGTTTTCTTGTGAAAAAAAAATCATGTTGACCAGTGTTATTAATAAAGGACAGTATTTAGTGCTAAAGCGAAATAACTCACCCACATCGGACAGGTTCTAATTCTTTGGTAATCTTGTTTATGGCTAGATTGCCAAATTATCCGATGACTTTGCCACATGAAAGAACTGACACCTTTCAATGAATTTTGGTAATACATGCATATCAGAATGATAACAAGAAAGATCAATTTAAAATAAACTCGAACCTTCTTCATTGAAACAACAAACGGTAAAAGCAGTCCGAGAAGCAATTTAGTTCTCCGAAAAGGCATTAGCCAGCTACCAAGAAAGAGGCAAATAATACTTTACATACATTTTCCTCTTAATTTAGTGATGCATCTTGGGAGAATCAATAAAAACCAACAGCTGGTTGTAAAATGTTCACATAAAACGTAACTGGGTGAATCTACAGAAAACCTGCAAGTTCAGTCCAAAATTTTTGAGATTTTAAATTACAAGATTTCCTTTTCAAAAAAATTGAGATGATTGCTTTTGACGTTCTTACATCCATGATATATGTGGTTCAGGTCAACGCATTTTGGTTATTTAAAAAAAAAAGAAAAAAATGATGGTAGGCCTATGTCCACAGAAGTGACTTGTGTTAATAACGATGTCAAATTTTAATATAAATTATATTTCGAAATAGTGAATTTACGTGGGAAAAACTATCATATAAATAAATAGAAGACTATAATTTATGAATTAAAAGAACTTTTTATCAAAAGAGGAAATCATGTTCAATAAAAATGAATCAGACTGTCAATCTTAAACGTCTATAAAAATGTAAATATATAATTACACATATCATATATTATATATATTTATATAATTATAAATATCCTTATTGGCATTTAACAAAGACTGGAAGTGAAAGACAAGTCTTCGTGAAAAACATAGTATCCGCTATTGTTGATGATCATCACTTCCATGGACCCCAAATGTCCACGGAAAAGACGAATACTTATGTTTCTTGACCCATGTGCTCTTCATTTTGAGGTTAGGAACATGTATCATTCAGAAAATTAAGTTTACCATATTTCAATTATCTTGCCTAGAAATAATCATTTTTCCATAGAAAAATTAGGTTCTAAACAAGACCACAGAAGTGATGGGATGAGCTGTGCAAATTACGAAAAATGAATACAAAGATAATATTTTCCTGATAAATGTGCGACTCAGACGAATAAAATCACTTCCCAATCCAAAATCGCCGTGTAAACTTTTGTTTTTAAGTGAAATGGAAGACAACTAGCGCATCGAGTGGATTTTTTAGAAAGTTTAGGAATGTCCACAAAAACGATGGCTAAACCTTGTGACAAGACTTGAGGTTGCAAAAAATTTTACTGATAATTCGAAAAAAGATTTCACTCAATATTATGTTAAATTTATGTATTTTCTGATTTCACAATATATATATTATTTGAAAAATATTAAAAAATAAAGCAGTTTGGATCTTTAGAAGCTATCCAACTGTAGCTTGTGACAGTCCACAGAAGTGACGAATCACCTTCTGTGGACAACTTTTTTTTTGGAAATTCCATAAAATTTAAAAAAAAATTATACTAAACTATAGTATATTTTGTACTTCAATGTGTGATTTTGAAAAATGACAAATATTTTCAATCATTTTCAATTTATTGCTCTGTGACACGAATTACAGGTTTTCCGTAGATTCACCCAACTATTAAATAATGTATGAAATGTAAATATTCTTTACTTAATAAAGCTAAAGCAAAGCCATATCTGAGTAATGGAAGATACAATATATGGCCAAAAGTATCAGGACACCGTGGTCGGTACGCGGAGGCTCCTGAGGCACGATTAATATGAGATATTAATATTAATACATCACCACGAAAAAACACCCTCACGCCATTACACTGCAGCTATCGAACTGAACAGTTTGGCATAATGCAGTCGGATAAGAAGCGTTCGCCGGGCATCACCAAACCCACATGGTCCATCGGACTGCCAGACTGTGAAGCGAGATTCATCATTCCACAGGACGTTTTTCCACTCCTCCACAGTTCAATGTGGCTGAGCTCTGCACCATTTCAAACGACGTTTCGCATTGACGGCGGAGATGTTCGGCTTGTGAGCGGTCGCACGGCCGTGGAAACCCAAGTAGTTTAGCTCTCGGCGAACAGTCCTACTCATACCGACAAAGCCCGATGCATGTTGGAACTCCGTCGTCATCGCTATCAACGGAGATTTGCGATTTTGCATCCCTACTCTCTTCAGGGTTCGACAGCTATGGCCAGTCAGTTTTCTCGGTCTACCACTTCGTGCAGCTGTCGTTTCACTGCCTCGACGTCTCCATTTTAAAATTACATAACTCACGGTTGATTTCGGCACGTGCAACATGTCCGCAATTTCACGAACCGATTTCCTACAACGGTGGCATCACGCCACGTTCGAAGTCATTGAGTTCGCCTGACTTACTTATTTTATCGGGAACACAGAATAATAACCGCTCAGCCCCCACCAATGATTTTATAGCGTCTGATGACGTATCAGATCTCCTGACCTGTTCGATCCACTTCGTCGGAAGGGTGTCCGGATATTTTTGGCCAAATAGTGTAACTTTTAGTGAATGCTGTCAGTTAGTTGAAGTGAAGTACAAAGAAAATTACTTAAAAAATAACAAAAACAAGATAAAGTAGTGGTGCCAACCTTCGAATATCGTCTGGCTAGATCGAAATCATTATAGCGAAAGACAGTGATCATAAATTTTAAGCATTTCAATGTAATAAGCTTACCAGTAAGAAATATATATTTATATTTTTTTGTTATTATAATAAGGCCGCCAATACACCCCAGTGGTACCGCGGTATTGTACAAACCTTGAATATGAGAATATGCCGTAGACGTCGAAAGTAGAGAAAGAGAAGAAGAAGCAGACAAACACAGGAAAGAAAGAAAACATCCCTGCCGGCTCCAAGATTCGAACCCATCCATGTTCAGAAATATCACATTTGTAGCATTCCGCTTAGTTCAACACAAACCTGTGCCTGAATAACATTTTTTTCGGAGACTACTGATAGTTTCCGGACCTTATATGGTATGCGCCAAAATATACAGTACTGAAACTCGCGCATCTCGACCACGTGGTTGCGTTTGTCAATGGGGTATAGCTCCAGCTGCACGTGTTCGAAAAGGATGTTGTGCAGTTGTTGTTGGAAATGGGTCTCTCGACGGAGAAAAAAGTATTCATAGTTGAGCATTATTTCCGCTCATACGGAAGCAGTCGTTAAGGTGGACCGAGTTTGAAAAAGGTGGCAGAATAATTCCAAGAGGAGTTTAATAAGACGGCACCAAGTAATATAGTTATGCTGTCTATTGTTACGAAATTTCGCCGTTCTGGTAGAGTACTGTGAACGCTACAGGAGTTTAGTGATCGAGCCATTTCTTCAGGATTTGAGAAGGTTCTGTCGTGCAAGGAACATTCAGATGAATAGACAGTGGTATCAACAGGACGGGGCGACCAGCCATACCGCTCGAGCATCTCTAGTCATGCTGCAGGAAAACTTTACAGGACCAATCGTTTCACATGGTACTGACTTCCCATACCAGTCCCATTTCCCTGATCTTACACCACCTGATGCCTACTTGTGGGCAATGTTAAAGGAGAGTGTGTTCAACTATGAAGATCCACCAACTATGAAGATCCACCGTGCCTGCATTACGTGAGCAAATCATCATCTTTTGCAGGAGTCTGCAGCAACCTTTGTTTCAGGATATGTTTGAGAATCTGCGTGAACGATATGAACACTTACATTACGCTTACCATGATAAATCAACACGCTTATAGTGTGTGTATGTATGTATATATGTATGTATGTATGTAGTGTGTATGCTAATTTCTTTTGAGGAGAAATAAACTCACAGATGACAATAATGTAATTTTGTTCATCTTTTTATTTCAGTAATGTATATTTTGGCGCTTACTGTATAATTGTTGTTCCCACAACAAATAATTTTGGCAGTTTGGACCCTTGTTCGTACCTATTACCAAAATTTTTCTTGTAAGAACTGACACCTACTTAGTAAGTTTAATATGAATGGACGATGAGTATTGAATTCGTCTTTATTTTATTCAAGACTTTTTCGAAGATCTATTTCCTAAGGATTATAAAATCAATAAGTATGTGTACGTATTTTTACGTATTTTTATCCCCACCCATTAACTTCTGAATAGGTATTCTTGAAATTAGGATAAGAAAAAGTCTTATCTTTTCAATTTA
>JAFIDM010001028.1:38950055-38989612 GCA_023159025.1 Thereuonema tuberculata | reverse complement strand
GAAAAAAAAAAAAAGAACCTTCAAATCGACAACCAAAAAAAAAAAAACAAGCCCTGTTCTATACGATATCTTTCTGCAGCCCTCACTTTCGTTCTGCGACATTTTCGCCCGTCGCTCGATAATCTGCTTTGGGGGTATACACAATATTTCTTATATTTGGATTTCTGCAACTTATCTGTATTCCTTCCAAATGAATACTAGCCGATCAATTCTCGCATATTGTTTTCTATTTGGAATGATCAAAAGATCTTTCTGTCCAATTCAAGATGTCAGTAGCGTCTAGATACTTTTTGTCGATGTTTGTTATGTACAAATTTGCATTACTTTGCTGAAGCATTCTTCCAGCGCTCCTTTTAATTAAAATATATCAACAGCATCAAGATATTCTCTTAGTATTTCCTGGAAGTGTTTTGAGGAACACCAATGTACCTGCCCATCCTCTGACTGCTCTCCAGTCCACTGTATCTGTTATCCGCGTTAAATGCCACTCTGTAATATGTCTTACTTTAGTCCACTCTTCGCGTTAAACATGTGACACTGCACATTAAGGAGAAGAATCAGAAGAATGATTCGTCATTGACTACACAAGAAGAATACACAATGCTATTCTGTCTTCAATGTAGTTGAACATGTCACTTTTACAGATATTGTCGATGTTCCTCAGCAGATACTGGCAGACATAGTAATAATAACTCCGGGTCTGCAGAAATGCCAGCCCTTGAGATAGGATTTGTGTTTTGAAGGAACGATTAGCAACAAAATTACGGTGATCTTCTGATGATGATGATTAGAATAACTATTATGAAACTTAAGTTTGAAGCTGGATCAGACAGTATTACAGTGGTATAGTTATCCTTCTTGCTAAAAGTTCTAGAAATATCAAAAACTGCTGTCATCATCAATACACAGTTCCCCCGTCCTAAATTTTGTACAGTTATCAGTGTAGTAGCTCAAATAAGAAAAGCTGGTGATATGGTCGGCGAATTTTTGCTTTCTATAACTTTTCAGTTATTCCCAGAAATTAGCTATTCCAATCAGGCAGACTCTTCTCACATGAAAACCAGTTGTGTTTTTAATTTAACACCAGCAGAGTTCTTTATAAAATGAAACTTTCTCTTTGTCATACCTAATTTCCGAGAGCAATGCATGGAACGAATATTTACCAATATTAAACTCCTGTTAGATCATGTTAAACTCTTAGGACGATGTGCATCAAGCTTAAATTAAAATTGAGGTTTATTCAAATCTTTCCTTAATCTATTGGGTGAGTGCAAAATTTTTACCCGTTTTTGGATAAGAAAATTTGCAATGGAATTGCCCTCACACATGACACTGTAATGACGCAAATCGTCTGCCAATCAAATGTGTGGATGCCTCACATATAAGGGTGAATCTACGGAAAACCTGTAATTCGTGTCACAGAGCAATAAATTGAAAATGATTGAAAATATTTGTAATTTTTCAAAATCACACATTGAAGTACAAAATATACTATATTTTAGTATATATATTTTTTTTAATTTTATGGAATTTCCAAAAAAAAAGTTGTCCACAGAAGGTGATTCGTCACTTCCGTGGACTGACACAAGCTACAGTTGGATAGCTTCTAAAGATCCAAACTGCTTTATTTTTTAATATTTTTCAAATAATATATATATTGTGAAATCAGAAAATACATAAATTTAACATAATATTGAGTTAAATTTTTTTTCGAATTGTCAGTAAAATTTTTTTGCAACCTCAAGCCTAGTCACAAGGTTTTGCCATCGCTTTTGTGGACATTCCTAAACTTTCTAAAAAATCCTTCCGATGCGCTAGTTGTCTTCCATTTCACTTAAAAACAAAAGTTTACACGGCGATTTTGGATTGGGAAGTGATTTTATTCGTCTGAGTCGCACATTTGTCAGGAAAATATTACCTTTTTATTCATTTTTCGTCATTTGCACAGCTCATCCCGTCACGTCTGTGGTCTTGTTTAGAACCTAATTTTTCTATGGAAATATGATTATTTCTAGGCATATTAATTGAAATATGGTAAACTTAATTTTCTGAATGACACGTGTTCCAAACTCAAAATGAAGAGCACAGGGGTCAAGAAACATAAGTATTCGTCACTTCCGTGGACATTTGGGGTCCATGGAAGTGATGATCATCAACAATAGCGGCTACTATGTTTTTCACGAAGACTTGTCTTTCACTTCCAGTCTTTTTTAAATGCCAATAAGGATATGCTAAAAGATACCTGATATCTGTAATTATATATTTACATTTTTATAGACGTTTAAGATTGACAGTCTGATTCATTTTTATTGTACGTGATTTCCTCTTTTTATAAAAAGTTCTTTAAGTTAAAAAGTTAATTCATAAATTATACTCTTCTATTTATTTATTTCAGAGTTTTTCCCACAGAAATTCACTATTTGGAATGTAATTTATATTAAAATTCGACATCGTTATCAGCACAAGTCACTTCTGTGCACATAACCTACCATCATTTTTTTAAAAAAAATAACCAAAATGCGTTGACCTGAACCACATATATCATGGATGTAAGAACATCAAAAGCAATCATCTCAATTTTTTTGAAAAGGAAATCTTGTAATTTAAAATCTCAAAAATTTTTGACTGAAATTGCAGGTTTTCTGTAGATTCACCCATAAATGCATCGTGTCTCACAAAGTTAATCATCTCCAAAAAAATATCAGAGGGTGTAACATGAAAAGCGAGAAGGAGCATATAAGACATTGTTTGTTATACGAGTTCGATAAAAAGAGTACGGCAGCCGCAGCATGTCGCAATGTTTGTCAAGTTTGGGGGATGCAATAGGCGAAAGCACATGTCGTCGATGATTTCGTAAATTTAGGGAAGGAGACAGAAGCTGCCAAAATCAGCCTGGGAATGGACAGCCATCAAACGTTGGAGAGGACGATGTTGACCAAGCCATAAGGAACAGCCCGAACCCAACCGTACAAGAATTAGCAGAGACCTTCAACGTACACCGGACAACGGTGAGACAACGGAGACAACGGAGAGTCGGCTGGTTAAGTTGGGTTTTACGAGAAAGTTGGATCGTTGGGTTCCACATAGCCTGACCGCTAATCAACGGAATGACCGTATCGCCATCTGTGTTTCCTTGCTTTCCCGGTACAAAAATGAGCCATTCTTGACAGAATTGTGACAGGAGATGAGAAGTGGGTTATGTACCGTAACATAAAGCGTCGTAGGACTGTGTGTCGCCCTTCTGATCCGCCTGTATCGACTTCAAAAGCTGAACTTCATCCCAAGAAGGTGTTATTGTGTGGTGGGATGTGCAGGGAAAAATTCAATGGGAGGTCCTGCCACTCAACCAAACCATCAATGCTGCCTTCTACTGTCTACAGTTAGACAGACTGCATTCAAATTTGGTAGCAAAGCGGGCAGGTCTTATCAATCGTCGCGGTGTTAGCCTTCATCACGATAAAGCCAGGCCACATGCTGCTGTCATCACTCGCCAAAAGTTACTGGGCTTTGATTGGGAGGTTTACCCCACCCTCCCTATTATCCTGACTTTGCACCAACTGACTATCACCTATTTCGTACGTTGAACAATTCCTTCAGTCAGAAAATCTTTGATGATCTTGATGCTGTGAAAACTGCCATCCAAGACTTTTTTGACTCGAAACCGCCGGAATTTTACCGCCGTGGGATTCATCTTCTACCAGAAAGATGGCCTAGATAGCAATGGGGATTATGCACAGTAATAGGTACTGTTCATTTTGAGCTTATTTGCTCTTCTTTATGGGTAATAAAAACGGGTAGAACTTTTGCACTCATCCAATACATTTTTTTTTTGCACTAATATTCCATAGAGCTGCTGAATCATCAAAATTTTGGTGCCCAATTTTCTTCCATTAAATCATTTCTCAATTACAAAACTCCCATAAGCCAACTTTTTCAGGATGACTGATAGCTACGCCGTTTTCTGTGATTTTGATGAATATATAATTATATGTACACATCTAAAAGTTATAAAATAATGTTATGTAAGCCTAATTTATTTAAAGATTGAATTCTTGTTTTCAAGCGAAAAGTAAGTCCTACGTGTTATTTTCTTACATGGGAACAGCCATTTTGAAAAAATATTGAAAAAATACATGCGCATGCGAAAAGCGATCAGTAAATGACGTTAAACGTTATTAAACAATCTAGCAACTTTTAGAAACACGATACTTTGTCAACGACTCATCAGTAAGTATTGTCTAATTGTGCTTAGTGCAGAATATGAAGACCTGTAGAGCTTTGATCACGACCAGCAGCTCATCAACTGACAACTGCTTTGGAAGAACGTTGATCGACACCATCCTTAAAGGAATTAAATGCTTGAATAGTAGTTAACTATTCCAAATTCTACTGAATCCTCAAGTAAATAAAACAACAAATAAAAAATAACATAAATAATTAAAAAATCAAATGCCCTCAATAACTATTATAAATAATTGGCAATAGAAAACAAAATTTAACGTCCACAAATAATTTATTACGCAAATAAAGCATAATTTTTATCCATTAATAATATTTTCGTTTATTACAAACAATAGGTTTCTATGTGAATCATGATTTGCTCATGGATTGCAAACAAATTTATATGATAATCTATCATTGAAATATTTTTATAGTACTATTCAAATGAAGACTTCACAACCATAATATATGAACGCAATTTCAAGTATTAACAATTCTATTTATTTCTAATATTTCATTTTATCTCTTTATTAAGTAGTTTCATTACTGTCTTGGAAGAATGATCTGCGATTTTTTTTCTTAGGCTACTGTTATTTCATCAAAAATTTGTAAAATTTGGTATAGGTTCTTTTTTGAAAACTGAAATAAAAATTGCTGCCCAATTTTCATACATTAAAACATTTCTCAATTAGAAATTTCCCATCAGCCCCCACGTTGATCACCTAAGGGTCTCCTCTCAAGAATGGTTACGTTCATCCCTTGAAATTTCGGCAATTCAGACTTTTGCCCACCTGATTGCATAACTTTTATTGCTTCTATAGACTGGGAGGGCTACGGATCACGTGGTCAGATTTATATCCTTCTCGGAGGATCAGCACAGGATGAGGTTCCCTCAGTCGACAGCCAACAAGACTATGTTGAGATCGGAGGTCGATCCGACCATCTCCTACCTTAACTAATGCAAGGAAACCAATTTCCTGGTGAGCTTTGGAACGAAAGAATCTGAAGAAATTGTCGTTGATTCTACAACTTTTCATAGAGTTAATCCAGAGATTTTTTAGATTTTAGTAGCGACATCCTGGAATATACAAAATAAAATTGAACATTTTTTTGGTTGAATTTGAAAACAAAAGTAGCTATTCCATTACATTTAAGAAACAAAAACTTTCAGTTTCTATAAACTTTAATACTTTATAAATTATATCCTTTACGACATTAAAGTTATCAAAATATTCACTTTTCCTCACTCAAAATAGTTTGTATTTGTTTTTTCATTGTATTGTTTTGACTTGGGCTAAAGCTTTGGAAACTAAATCTCGTTTCTTGTTTTTATAGCTGCTTTCTGCTGGTGGTCTGAATCAACCTACCCTCATTTCTATTAGAACCAAAGTATGCCGGAAACTGCACCTATAATGGATAATTTACATTTTTTCTATTGTAATGATATAATATCAATAACGAAATAAAATAATTTTACTCCATATCTCATTCTTCAGCCCATTTCTATCATGTTGCTTTTCATAAAATTGATAATTGTAAAGCATTAAATAAATTTTAATTTTATTTTTATTTATTTTTAAGAGGTAGCCTATTTTTCCCTTTTCGAAAAACCAACAAAATGACGTTATTTCAACATCACAAAATTTTATAAATTTCCTAACATTGTTGTAACATTGTTACGCGCATTCTTTTCTCTAAAAGAAGTGCGATAAAAACGTAAGGTCTATTTTTCTTAGACTATTATTTCTTAAAATTTCTTAACTTTTTTGTCTTTGCTTTCTTTTTTGAAAGGAAAAAGCCTACATTTTTATTTAAGTTACAATATCTGCAGAATACAAACAATATCAATTTACCATTTTCATTACACTACACACAGATTAATTGTTTTGATGAGCTTCTCTTTTCTAAGTATGTTGGCTAAAACTATTTATAACAGAAAGTAGTTTTAAAATTCGATTCATCGTGTTCAATTAAAGTAAAAAAAATATATTGTGGTGATTTTTGTTGGTGTCCTGGTTCGTGAAATAAAGATAGAACGAGACTGTTGCTGGATCTGAATGTGTTCTGATTTATTAAAGGGAAGAGCATGGATTTTTATAATCTATGTGCAATGATCGGTGATTGGCTGGAGGGCTTTAACAGATGATTGGGGGATTTAAACAATAACTGAAAGATTTAAATTATGGCGCATTATGGGAGCCTCCCAGCCGTTGGGATTTTAAAAATAAACAAAACAGAAATAAACGTTAACGGTTTGGAATTTGAAATTATACAAGTGATTAGATTATAATGATAAGAACAGTACAATACATAAAAGTGAATAAGATAAGCTAGAATAAATAGGATAAATAAAGTAAAATATATATGTAAAACTCATCACAATATATATCCCAGTACAGTATTTAAGTTAAAGTGTCCCACTACAGGCCTATGTGGCCCTTGGGGTCGCGAGAGGTAGGGCTCCCGGCGTACCGTGATCAACGGGACTCAGTTGAGGTCGGATGGTCAGCCCAACGCCCGCCTTCCTTTAACTCCCGGGAAAGAAATCCGATACCCACTCAACAGAGGGCTGGGCAGACTCTAGAACCTGTTTGGAGGAGAGTGGAGCTTGGAAAAATCCCCGGTTCTGCCGAGGCCGGGGATTGAAACCCCCGTACTCCTTCACAACCTGAAAACAAAGTCTTATGTGGCTACTTTTTTTTGTGAATAATTGTCTTCTGATAATTTTATTGCCGCCATATTATCGTAATAAATAGTTGTAGGCTTTATGATAAATTCTGCCGTGTCCAGTTCTTGTAATATATTCTTCATGAACTGTACTTGATTGCATGTAGTGCTCAAAGCTTCCTAAGTTGACTGGGCGACTATTTCTTGCTTGTTGGTTTTCCAACTAATAACACTCTGGTAGAAAACTCACAAAAAACCGCTGGTTGATGATTTTCCTTCTTTGAAATCATCTATTCAGCTAGCGTCGTTGAAGGCGCATATCTGTTGATTACTTTTCTTGTATTCTAGTCTTAGTTCTTTGGTGTTTATCAGATATCTTATCAGTTTTCACATCATTTCATAATCCTCTTTATTTGGTTTTTTTAGTTTTTCTTGATATTAGAAACCTATATTACCAAAATTGATATCTGGTCTTGTCCATTGTAAAAATAAATTAAACTTTCTAAAGTGCTTCTATACTTGCTTTATTCTGATTTGGATAATACTTCTACTTAAATTAATAAAATGCCAACACACAATTTCAAGATAAAAATTCAAGTTTATAAAAAGTTAAAATACTTAGTATGAAGCTTTCGGAGTCCTGCATGGCCATCCCTCATCAACATAATTTAAAACTACATAGGTTCATATTTTAAAGCACAAATAATTTTCATGCAACCAATCAAATTAGTAAATTAAGATTTAATTTCTGATTGTGTGTATGAAGTCACATTATTTAACTTCACGTCACGGGAGTATATGTCATGTGATGTCATCTGACTTCATGTCAAGTCGCGTCACGGGAGTCTGCGTAGGCATCTAGTTATCATGATCCGATTTGTTGTTTGTTTGTTTGTTTTTTTCCCTTACTTTTGTAAATCGAGCACCTCTACGTAATGAATTCGGAAATTTCTATCAATCATTTTCCAACTTCCTTTTCCTGATGCGTTCATGAATCAGTCTCCTCTGTGACGCCGCATCTTCATGAAATTTGATATATGCATTAATCTTATTCTTAGGGACTGAATTGTTATGAGGTTCTAATAACTTTATGAAATACGATTCTACAGTTTTCTTTTTCATTTTTAGGCTTCTGAAAGACGCCTTATATCCCCGTTTTATCTGTCTGGGAACACATATCGCCAATGTGATTTCCAATGCTTCGCAACGGTTTGCGCAGTCTATTCTAAAGTAAAGGTGACTCAGAAGCCGTTGCGAAGCACTGTGATTGGTTTATTAATCACTATCCGTATCTTGTTATTATTTTGCCCAGTATCAAAAAATCGCCAATGTGTCCTGTAGTATATGTGTGATGTACAATGCCTGAACAAACAAACAAATAACAAACCGGATCATGACAATTAGATGCCTACGCAGACTCCCGTGACGTGACTTGACGTGAAGTCAGATGACATCAGATGACATATGCTCCCGTGACTTGCAGTCAAATAATGTGACTTCAAACACACAATCAGAAATTAAATCCTAATGTACTAACTCGATTGGTTGCATGGAACTTATTTGTACTTTAAAATGTAGTTTTAAATTATGTTGATGAGGGGTGGCCGTTGGTTTGTAAAATTTTACCCAAAAATATGCAACTGGGTCCGAGACATCAGCTGCCAAAATTTAACAATTTAACATGGCAAAAAGGCACTTTGAATCATAAACTGATAAATAGTCATTGTAAATGTAAAAGAGTCGCACAGGTCTAGACAATAGTAATAATAATAACTACGATGCTAAAAATATTATCGCTAAAAATATAAAAAAATAATTGTTAAAAATTCCATCAAAAAGAGATAAGTTCCGATTGCCGTTACGGTCAATCATCATCAGACAAAATGAGAAGATGACACCCATTACATGGACTTAGTCAACTAACTAAATACCTCCATTCAAACATTCAATCATTGGCCATCATAATCCAATCACAACAGGGATGTCGTGATTTCTTTTTTGTTTTGTTTTGTTTTTGTGCGTTTTCAGATTTTATTTTTTTTAGAATAATAATAACTACTTAATAATACCAATTTTTTATCCCTCCTCCTTCTGTAACTGTAAACAAAAATGAACCTTTTAAATGCATTTTTTTTAGATTGGCGATACAGAAAAAGTCATGACTGTAACTGTGATTTGAAGACTTGGAAACATAATGGATGCTTAACGGATACCAGTCTTGTCTTCTACCAGAAATGGCGTCAACATCTACCGGTAAATAAATCAGTTATTAGTAGTTGGGTGTTTCAATAATAATTTTCATATATTGTCTGAATCCTTATGAAACTAATTAGTTTAAAAAAAAGTTGATTTAAAAATATCATTAATGCATGTGTTACAATAATATCTTTATCTAAAATAGTAAATATATATGTACGATCTGTGAATGTGGTCGTAAATATATGAGGTACTACGAGCTGTGTAGCGAAAGAAAAAGGGAATTGAAGATACTTTTAAATGATCAAGCATCAACATATCAATATTTTTTTTCCACTTCATGGCAGTAATCAACGATTTTAACTAATTCTGAACGTATGGTACATTTTGAATGAATTGAAAGGAGTAAAGATTTCCTAAGATATTTTATTCCAGATACAGAAAAGCTTTACTGAGCACATATTCGCTCTAAAGCTGCTTTTCTATAATAATTACATCTATGTGTAAGTTGCATCCAGCAATTGAAACGAAATACGTATTAACACTGTCTATTAGCAGTACAAGAATCTCGCTGATTGTACAGCTTTCCCTATCATCTATTGCTGACACCAACAACATCATCTATAAGGAACGTATCGAAACGTAAAACTTTTCTTAGCCATTCATCTTCCTCTATCTCCAATAAAACATATATGGAACAGTCTTACACGCCCAGCATACTTCAGTCCTGTACACCACAGTACGTATATGCAAGTTATTAATGCTTGCGTAGCTGTATCACAGACAAACGTAGGATAAGCTGTATGATTGGAATGAAGAGTCACAGTAATTTGATAACCAATAAAGGAAGTTTACACTCTCAAAATGTCTTATATTGTAAAACCAGTGGTCTCATTGAGACGGTGCGCACTGGTTCGCCAGAGGGTTGTTGAAATTTTCATTTTCACTCTCTAGCAAATGCAAAATTGTATAATTTAAAAAAATGCTAAAAAAAATCGCATATTTTCAAATAAAATTCACACTTTCTTAATGCACATTATATTCTAATTGTTATGAAAATATTTTGCTCCAGATTTAAAGCATTTTGCTCCAGATTTAAAGCATTTTGCCAACAACAAAAGGTGAATTCCCCAAACGATCAAAGAAGCAAGAAAAATCCCGAAACTAGTTGCTGTGAGTTCAGAAGCGAAAAGGGCATTCAGTTTAGTGAGCAATACAGCGACAGATAAAAGGAATTCCCATCTCGTTGAAAAGATCTCTCTTCTCATGACTATAAAAGCTGATGGGAAAACCTCTGGAAGAATGGGATGCAATACCATTTGTGCAATCATGGTTACGCCAAGGACATCATAAAGCTGTCAACTGTCAGATCAAGAAGAAAGGAAACCCAGAATATTCCAAGCATCAACTACCCTTGTGATCTCTTTAATTTTTTTTCTTAGCAATTGTTGAGTTTTACCAATAAATAACAGTATTTGCAAGTTGCATCAATTTATCTTTGTTATTGTAACATTTATCATTCACATAATAATAATAATAATAACCCAAGGTTTGAAACATACAAACATAATAATAATAACCATCGTAGAACTGGTTGTTAAATATTTTGAATAAAACCACTGTGTAAACCTATATTAGTTATTATCCTATTGATGTTACTTTGAAATATTTGCTTATTCCTATGTTCCTTCCTCCACTTATCAAATTTCCTGATTGATCGATGCTGCTTCTTATGCATCTATTTTTCTTTTGGTCAAGGAGGAAAAATTAAAAGCTATTTACACTACTGCCATGTGATGTAAAATAATTAAATCTAGAGATAACTATAATTTTAAGATTATAGATTGCAGTTTAGAGGGATATTTCTAATTATCAATTAAATGCTTCATTAATTTCCTGACTCAAGCAATTCAGACGACTGCAAATCTTTTATTTCTTTTATATATTTCTTTTACCAATGCACCTAAAATTTAATCACAGATGCTTCACAAGTTCATATTTAAATTTTCAGAATTTTAGGTGCTTTGGTAAAAGAAATGTATAAAAGAAATAAAAGGTTTGCAGTCGCCTGAATTGCTTGAGTCAGGATCTTGGAAGGATCAGCTTCTCAGCCAAACTTCAGACAAAAGGGGAAAAATCTGATATGGAAATTATTGATGAATCATATAACTTCATCGACTATTGATGAATCATTACAAGGAAGAATTAAAAGTGTTTCTCCTCAAATAAAGCTCTTTTCTATCCTTGTAAGGAATTATTGGAGGGATTTTGTAATAACTGAGGAGGAGATCTGTAAAGTCCTTAGACCTTTCAGTAAGCTGTTGGGATGGCCGCGCGGTTGGCGTTGTTGCTAAGACATCGGCCTCTCACCTCTGAGTCCAGAGTTCGGTTCTCATGTGGGTTTCGTGATGGTGGACGATCCGCGCTGGGCAGGTTTTCTCGGGGTTCTCCCGTTTCCCCTGCACTTCTCCCACCATACTTTCTCAGTCTTTCTCTCCATCTGTCCATATTTCCGTGGGATAGTACAATAGACCTCTGGTCGCAGTGCTTGGCTTCTGCCACCCACCTTCATTACATACATACATACATACATACATACATACATACAAGCTGTTGGAATAGTGGTACAGCTCCCATATCCTGTTTTCTTGTTATATTTATTGAAAACTACATTTGTTTTCCCAACTGAAAAAAAAAATAGACATTTGATAGGTTTGGTGTTTGCAAGAAAGAACCCCAAACCAGGAAGGATGGCGAATGATAGAAGCAGGAGAGTTGTTCTTCAATATAGAATAAATGACAATTTGATTTGATAACAGCTTACATGTTTCTAGTCTACAATTTTAATTTTAATTGATTAAATAAAAGGATTCTAAAAAAAAAAAGTTATAAATGATTTGGAAATTGCAAAATGATGACACACAAAGAATTCCATGAAGTTGATGTGATCATACGTTATTCTTTTTGTTTTAGTTATTTCAGTGGAGGTATTCCTGTTCTACATCCAGCATTTACCCTGGAAATGATTTGGTCCAATTATTACTTAAATGATTGGATGAAAGAAGAATACGAAGTAATTCCAGGCAATCAAACAAGACTTGGTGGTTATCCTTGTTCATGGACCTTTCATCATCACGTACGGTCGGAAATCTTAAGCCATTTCCAGTTCCACCAACACATACTAGATAGGGTTGATAAGATCTTAAGAAGTGTTTTGCAACAACATAATATGTTTAATGCTACATTTGTTGGAATTCACGTAAGAAGAGGTGATTATGTTGAGTTGATGAGGAATTTATATCACGGACTCCTGGCTGGTACATCTTACTTCAATAAAGCAATGTCTTATTTCCGACAGAAATATCCAGATGTATTGTTTATAGTTTCCGGTGATGATATTGAGTGGTGTAAGAAGAATATTAATCAATCGAATAATGACGTAATATTTGCAGGAGGAAGTAAAGACCCAGGACAAGATATAGCTCTTTTAAGTAGATGCAACCATACCATAATGACCTTTGGTACTTTTGGTTACTGGTCATCGTATTTAGCAAATGGTGGAAACTATTTATTTTGCTAACTTCACTCTTCCTGATTCTATTTTATTTAATGAAATTATGAGGTTCAACAGCAGTTACTTACCGGAATGGTTACCAATTTCACCAGAAGATTCCGAGATGAACGTGCTAGCAAAATTAATTAATGCTACAGCCTAACTTTTAAAGAAGCTTAGGAAGTGATGTTATTTAAATTATGTCTTTTTCCTTTTTCGGGAAAACCAACAGACAAATTCTTAAAATAATTGAAATTTATTAAATGCTTTACTATTATCAATTTTATGAAAAGCAACAAGATAGAAATGGGCTGAAAAATGACATACGGAGTAAAATTGTCTTATTATTTCGTTATTTTCGAAAATATATTTTCGAAATATGATAAAATAATTTATATATCCTTATATTCGAAATATATAAAATGACAAATATAGGCACAGTTTCCGGCATACTTAGGATCTAAAAGAAATGGCAGTAAATTGATCAAACCACCAGAAACAAGAAACGAGATCTGGGTTTCCAAAAATTTAGCCTAGTTCAAAACACAATGAAAAAGCAAATACAAACTGTTTTGAGTTAGGAAGAGTTAATATTTTGATAACTTTTGATAACTTTAATTTTGTAAAGGATATAATTTATAAAGTATTAAAGTTTATAGAAACTGAAAGTTACTGTTTCTGAAATGGTAATGGGATATCTACTTTTGTTTCAAAAACAACTTAAAATGTTCAATATTATTTTGCGTATTGCAGCTTGTCGCTATTAAAAATCTAAAAAAAAAATCTCTGGATTATCTCGATTAAAAGTTGTAGAGTCAACGACAATTTCTTCAGATTCCCTCGATCCAAAGTCCACTAAGAAATTGGTTTCCTTGCGTTAGTTAAGGCAGGAGATTATCGGATCGACCTCCGATCTCAATTTAATCCTATTGGCTGTCGACTGAGGGAACCTTACCCTGCGTGTTGCTAATCCTCATAGGAACCTTTAACTTGACCACGTGATCCGTATCAGAAAACCAACGTTTCAGAAACAATAAAATTTTTGCAATCAAATTGCCAAAATTTCAAATGATGAAAGTAATCATTACTGAGAGGAAGAGTCAACATTTTTTCTAAAAAGAATCTTTCTTTTTTTTAAAAAAAAAAAAATTGATGACAAGAAAAGAGCCGAAGACTGAACAAAAACGCGGATCATTCTTCCAAGACAATAATAAAACTACTTGAAAAAAATGAAATATCAGGAATAAATGAAATTGTTAATAGGCCTACTTGAAATTGCTTTAATGTATTATTGTTGCGAAGATTTTTTTGAGTAGAACTCAAAATCTTTTCAATGATACATTATTACATAAATTTGTTTGCAATCCATGAACAAATTATGATTCACGTAGAAGCCTATTGTTTGTGATAATAATAATAAAAAAAATATAATAAATAAATAAAAAAATACATTAGCCGACAAAAATTATGCTTTTTTTGTTTAATAAATTATTTGTGGACTTTAAATTTTGTTTTCAATTGCCTATTATTTATAATATTTATTGATGGCATTTGATTTTTTAATTATTTATGTTATTTTTTTATTTGTTGTTTTATTTGTTTGATAATTCAGTGGAATTTCGAATAGTTAGCTACTATTCAAGCATTTAATTCCATTAAGGATGGTGTCGATCAACGCTCTTCCACAGCAGTTGTCAGTTGATGAGCTGCTACTCGTGATCAAAGCTCTACAGGTCTTCATATTCTACACTAACATAGACAATACTTACTGATGAACGTACCGTGTTTCTAAAAGTTGCTACGATTGGTAAATAACGTTTAACGTCATTTCCGGATCGCTTTTCGCATTCGCAAGTATTTTTTTAAATGGCTGCTCCCGTGGAATAAAGAAAATAACACGTAGGTCGAATTATTCGCTTGAAAACTAGAATTTCTATTGTAGACATATATTAAAAGAACTCGGTTATTATTAGAGAACTCGAGATGAAGAAAATTACTCAGAATGCCTGTAAGATGTTGAAAATACTCTTCTTTAAGTAATAACACGAGACCAGGAAGTGACGCAGATCGGAACTCTTATTTTCCCCCTATGTAAGTCATAAGCTTTCCGAAAGGTATGACTCATGTCTGTCCGACTTATAGTTTGAACTTCAGAGATGATAAAGGACAGATGAACACAACGATCTTACGAGCATACCCCCCTTCTCCTTTTACACTTTGTGTATTGGAAAACCAAACATTTCTTTCTTTTAGTATTTAACGAAAAATTCCTTGCTCTAACTGAAGTGTTTATACTGAATTTAAAATTAATGATAAAAGAATGACAATACTTACATTGCAATAATTTGTCCAATGAAAAAACAAATTCATATTATTAAAAAAAAAAGTTGATTTTTTTTTCTTGCTCTGTCTCCTCCGAAACCATAAGATTCAGACAAATAAGGTGGCAAAAGTATTGAAGATGCTCATATTTTCATTTTTATCTATGTGGGTCAACTTGAAGTCACGTGACTTACGAACAAACCTGAGGTCTCGGAGACGAGCTTTCGGTTTATGAGAAAGCGTCGCGATCACGGGTGGTGAGTAAATTATCTCAGAATCCAAGATCACGTGATCACAGGTTTGCTAGTCACCATCAAAAAAAACAAAACAAAAAAAAAACTATCTATTAATAAAATTTCATCTTCTCTTTACAGTCGGACCTCTATTTAACGAAGTCGCTAAATCCCCAAAACAAGTTCGTTATATGGAAAATTCGTTAAATAGAGATTCACTTTTTATTTTTCAATATTATTAAAAAAAGTAATAATTTTAATGACATAAAGCATACATTACCACATGCTTACTTAAATTTTACTAATAAAGTCTGTTAATTTTGTCTGAGTTTTTTTTTTGAAAAGTGTTTTCGCTCATAGTACGTCTCGCATCTTTGCAATGCATCAAAAACCCCTTCAGGCGTATTTTCTTCAAATTGTAATCCACGTCGGATTGTTTCAAATGATTTTAGCATTTCATCATACGAAAGTTTTTTGATTTCTGTATCATGATCATTTCCATTTTCATCATCATCGCAATTCTTAGTTGTATTGTTTTTATTTTTCACACTGTCCAAAATATCAGTTAGTGTTTCCAGGTCTCAACTTCAAAATGAAGTGAAAGATAATCATCAATCGGCACATCATCGTTAATTTCTTCTTTTTCCCTCAGCTGTATCCACATTTCTTTCATTTCCTCTAAGGGAATATTATTAATAAAAACATTTCAAAGAGAAAAAAAAAATAGATATCACGAAAAAGTTCGTTAAATAGAAAATGCATTTCGCTATTTGGAGGTTATTTTACGAAGAAATTAGCAAAATGTTCTTGGTTCCAAAGAAAAGTTCGCAAAACAGAGAAATTCGCAAAATAGAGATTCGTTAAATAGAGGTCCGACTGTATTTCGTTTTAAGAAAGACTTGCAAGAGTTTTTTTCAAATGCCACAAACAAAATAGTCTTAAATTCAAAACTTACAGTAGAGAAGATAGTGACCATTAATTTATAGCATCCTGAATGTTTTGTTTATAGTGTACTGAATGTTTTGTTTTCATTTTTTATCAATTAGTGAATGCCAGTATATATTTTTTTTATTTTTAATTATATCGATGGCATAGCGCAAAAGTAGCGAATATCCAGTAAAATACAAAATTAGTTTTTTGTGGCGAATAGGTGTCTTGAAGAGCCTTCTTGTAGGGCAATACTAGCAAATCCTTCAAAATGGCATATTTCCTGTGATATTAGGACCTAAACTAGCGAAAAAGTACCCTTTTTTAAAAACTTAAATGGCAATAGAAGCGAATGTGCATATTCGCTACTTTGACCGTTTCATCTCTGCTGACTGAACACTTTTCTGTGATAAAACTAGCGAATGGGCCTGTAATCGCTAGTTTGTCCCTAGATGACGCCACGTGGTCATTGTCACCTTCTCACCTTCTCTAACCTTCTCACTTTGGATAAATTGTTAATTGAAAAATGTTAGCTTAAAATTACACTATCAAAAATTATCTACGATTATTCTAATCAATTTCTAGTTTAAAATGCCACAATTGCAAGTTTCTATCTGTTTTTGTTCCAAATTTACTGAACAATGAAGTTTTAAAGCGATTTACCGCTTTGGTTTGGTCAAAATGTAAAGAACGGTATCCGCTTCGATTTCCGATCCAATACCGTACGGATATTAGCTGATACTGATGCTAGTATTAGTCAATCCCTAACAATGAACGTAACTAATTGTGTAGTTCGCTAGTTTGGTCAAGCATTTAAGGAGGTTGTGATGAATTTTAATAAGGATAGAAGTGGCGAAACTGCACATTCGCTACTTCTTCCTTAGATATCTCAATGACACAAACTTTCTGTAAGATCCAAACTATCGAATCGACCAAAACTGCTTGAAAAATGCAACAATCAAATTTTTAACCCCATGCCATTGTAGTATACCCCAATGACAATATCTGTACCGAATATGAGACTTCCAGGAATTGTTCCTGAGTTTTGAGGGACATTTCCCATTAAATTAACTTTTTCTCAAAACTTGCATCTTGGATATTCGCTACTTTTGCGCTAAGCCATCGATATAATGGATTTCCTGTCTTTGAATTTGTTATTTTACACTCATTTGCCTTCAATTGTTTACTGAAGACAATAGGTGCAACGACTGCATCAAAGTTGATGGGCGTCATTTCGAGCATATCTCGCAAACATGATGCAATGAAATGTATAACTACACCTCATGTTAGGCTTACTGGTTTCACGTGATCATTATGTATTGTGCTAACGACAACAATGATACACGCAATAATTTACTGCCCTGCATTACATAAAGCATTGTTCAAACTATTCCCCGCCAAGCGAAAGAATGATTCTGACCTTGAACTACACCCATGATCTCTTAATCATTCCAGGACTGAAGTTTGTATAGAGAAACTATTCACAATGGCGATTCTCAAGCGAGGCAAACCTATTAGAAGCCAAACACTTTCCCGCCATAAACACTGACATATACAATCGATTCAAATTCTACTATTGCTCCATCTGGTGTTCACGGTCGTTCTTTCGCTGGGAGGACTTTAGTGAAGTGAATAATAAAGGGAGTGTTGCAGGGAATCGGTACGTTTCCATATTAAAATATTTTAAACGTGTGTTTTTCTAATAAATGTTTAATTCATATACACAAATTACACACTGATTTCATTAAAAAGCTTTTTTGTAGGCTTAAAAAATTAACGAAAAAAATTAAAATTAAAATAAAATTTAGTATGATACATTAAAAAAAGTGCCTATTCAGTTTCGGGGATATCATCATCCCCATCATCAGCAAGATCATGATATCCCCGAAACTGTACAGGAACTTTTTTTAATGTATCATACTAAATTTTATTTTAATTTTAATTTTTTTGCTAATTTTTTAAGCCTAAAAAAAACCTTTTTAATGAAATCAGTGTGTAATTTGTATATATGAATTAATACGCTTCCATATCAAAATGTGTTCCATTTTCACAGCCTTACGTGCCCAAAGCATTTATATGATTTATTCATTGGCACTCTGTATTGTTATTGTTCTGTTCTGAGTTTTAGTTTGTAGAATGGAGATTCAAATATCTAGGACTTTTGTTTCAAAAGATTTTCCTCTTTTGAGGAATTCGTTTATATGTATAATTTAATTTTCCTAAATACAGTTTACCTTTTTCAAACCTTTTGAACATGTTATTTTGTAGTGCTCTTTTAAGATTACAGTATTGATTATCAAGTTACTTCGTTGATATACACTTACTGTACATACTACTATATATACTTAATGTGCTACACTTAATATACTAATACTGTATATACTACTTACTTACTGTACGTACTTAAGACATTATTGCATACAAATGGCCTTCTTAAATGATGATTTATAAGCTTTAGGCATGTATATTATGATAACGAATGCAGACGTGTTCTCTGATTGACTGTACATCTAAATGCGTTTACCATTCTATTGCAAATTGAGCGGGATTTGTCTGAAAACAATGCTCTAGGATATTCTTGTAACCAACCACATTATTTCGATATCTAATTCGCCTGTGTTGCCATGACAAGGGAAATAAAAAATGTCTATTTACGGTATTTCACAATGTTTTAACGCCCATTATTTAGGGCTTTGCTATCAATATCCTCTTTTCCAGTCTTCATATCCAGCTTCACAAAGATATATCCCGACACTACTCGAATTTCGAACAAAATGATTCGAAATTCGAGCGATAAAAATGTAAATGATTTTCCCTTTTGTTAAAAAAAATATCAATATCGTTCCCTTTATCTTCAATATATATAAATTACTATATAAATTACAATACTGATAAGGTGAGATAATTCGCGCCTTTTAACCTTTCTACAACGTAGTCTTGTGATGCCTCTCCGAATGAACCTTGCCCTAATTGAGTTTAGTTCGAAAATTTCAGTTGCTTTTATTGATATTCAATTTGCAGTTACCAGTCTGTGCAAATTCTGTGTATTTGCGCAATTTGTAAGTTCCCTTTGCCTAGTGGGAGGATCAAAGTTCAAGTGAAAAGAAACGCTCTGCGAATGCTATTAGCTCTTGAAGTTTAGATGAAAAAACAAGTAGTTCACTTTGCAGTGATTTGTATTTTTATCATCACAATCATATGCTGGTATTGTTCAGATCTGCTCAAGAATTCCGGGTCTTTCGGACAAAACCATTCGGGAAATAATTCGCAATTGAAGAAACGCTATTTCCACAGCATTAAAACCTGTCCGATATGGGTAAGTACCTGTCGTACACTAAAAGGGTGAATATTATCTCTTGTAAAGAAACACAAATATATCAAATCTTACTTGTTTGTGATTTTTAATCCTTTGTTTTATTATAACTAGTTTTCTATTAACATCTAAGTATATGCTGTCCATCCCGTTTGGCGTCATTACAGTAAAAAGAATCAATAAAACTGGAATTACTTTAATTAAGTTAAACATAATAAACATACCGTCGATTGGTCTCTTATTTATAAAAAAATAACTAGATTATCTTATTTATTTTTTTTAATTATAATTCTTAACGGCGTTTAGGTTTCAATTGACCTTTCGAATACAGTAATAACAAAGGGAAAACAATGGCGAGTTTTTACGTACTTGCAGCTGTTCTTACAAGTTAGTTGAGGTTAAGTTAGGATCAGTAAGATAAACGTCTCAAATGCCTTTCGAAATAGACATTAGTTTTTTCGTTATTGAATTTATAAGGAATAATTTATCCATCATCTATTATATCAGAGAAGTTTAGTAATGTGAAACATGTTGATTCGCGTAAAAAAAAAAACAGGAAAAAAATCTTAGAGATAGCTGACGTGCCAATTTTCGATGCCTGCACTGTATGATCACAAATAATTGTTCAAAAGACAGCAAATTTTAGCATTTCTTATAAGCTTGTAATTTCTTTGTCACGAAAATAGCTATTTTTCGAAGATTCGTGTGTTGGTAGTTTTCGGCCTCCAACCGGTCCAATTTCTATCAAAATCAATAGGTAGGCTATATTTGATAATCTTTATCTAGCATTACAGTTTCAGTTTTCTGATTTAAATTGTGTATCGCGATTACTGCACTTTAGTGGCAAAATATTTTATTCTTTTTTTTTTGTCAAATCATTGTCACCTTGGTGACAGGTGGGCGGTTAATGAACGGACTATTCTTTTGTCGTTCCTTATCAAATGATCGGACACATGCCAAAATTAATAGAATCTTCTTTTTAAAAATCCTATATCTTAGTTGGATGGATGGAGTTTTTTTTTTAGTTACTACGATTACCGCATTTTAACTTAATTGGCAGTTTATTGCCCCTAGCTTCTTACCTAACTGTGCGATTTGTAAAAAAATCCTCCTGACAGGGCATCGGTGGTCCAGTGGTCTAGGCAATGGTCTGCGGGTTTTGCTGTGTGTGTTCCACCTTCAGATGGGGTTTTGTAAAATAATAACACAATCACCTGTCATTAGTTACTAAGAACAATAAAAAGGAAAAGAAGCATAGTCAAAACTGCACTGTATCATATCAAAAATGTATCACATCAAAAATATCCTGGTACCTACCCGAAACCGCAGTCAGACTTCTCCCGTGACACACTCCCGAGTAGTGGGCATTAGAATGGGTGGGTCCGCCTTTCGCGTTCATCTCAGCCGTGACTCTGCCGGGGAGACTCTTCATCAAGTGAACTTTTTTGGAGGAATTGCAGTCCATTGTCCTGAAGAGCTATAGCAACACCGGGTCGTAATATTTCACCAGGCACCTAACAGAGCTGCTGCACACTGAACCCCAGCAGATTAATTTTTATTGGCAGAGTCTCAACAAGTGGATTTTGAATCCTTGAGAATCTGAGATGTTCATGACTTAAAAACAAGAAAATTTATTTACGAATTACAAGAAAATAAGCTTAAAAAGACAACAATATAATTTCCCTTACCATTTTATTTTCTTTCTCTCCTTCTTCGAATATCTACATATAGTAGAGCCCCGATTATCCATGGAATTGGGTGGCAAGGGCTTCGCGGATAACGAAAATCGCGGATAACCCGAAGAAAGACTAAAAATGAGGTCTAAACACGAAAAAAAATAATTCATCATTAAAAACTACGTTTTATTGTACAAAAAACATAATATGTAAACTTTTAAAATATGTACAGTAAAGCAGAAATCTTTGCTCTATGTTTGCATCCACAAATTCCGAGAAGGCCTATAGGATCACGATGCACAATAAACCTGTCAGTAATTTTCGACCTTCGCACTGTAGGGCCTATTGTATTCTCCCTGTTGTTGGCTTGGGTTAAAATTGTTTTTTTTAAGGTTCGTAATTAAAAAAAGTTTTAGCGGCACTCTCGGATAAACGGGGCTTTACTGTATTACACCACTAAGTAAATTTGTTACAACGTTATTATGCGCATTAATATTACAAGTGTTTAAGCTTTTGTTATGTTTTTCTGTTGCTAATTTATTAATGATATTGATAACTTATTAGGGGTTACCCAGGACAGTTTGGAAATGGCAATTGCTTTGAAAAAAAAGGAACGTTATACTTTTTTACTAAAAAGCCTGAATGAATACTAATAATTAATAAAAAAAGAAAGCGATACGAGCTAGATTTAATCGTGTAACCTGATGGTTTTACTTTAGCACGATTACAATGAATGCCTGAAAACAATGCTCATGATGTCGAAAGGAATAGGAACAGGGGTTGAGAGCAAAATTGTTAGGTCTTCATCACACTTACCCATCTCATAGCTATTTAATAAGAAGTTTGAATGAATTTTCTCGTTTTAGAAATACTATAGATTCTAAAAATATTATTATATTGTTTACTTTATTTTATTAAACACTGTTTCTCTAATATCAGTGTTATCATCATTTTTAACATTTGCTATTACAATGATTGATGAAACTATCTGACAGTGTTCTTTTTATGGCTACTTTTTTTTAATAACTTTTAATTTATCGTTATTTTACTATTTTTTTATTAGTTAGTTTGTTATTACCCATTTTTTGTTTCTATGAAGAGCAAGGTGCTTTCCGTGTGTTAGTCTGTCTATCTTGCACCACTTTCAACTCAGAAAATTTAATTTCAGATATAAATACAAAATGACTTTATCAGCATAATTGAATGGACACATGACTATAAATTAGCCATTAACAAAAACAAAACAAAATATATGATAATTAATTCAAAAAATAAAAAAATCAACATTATACCAGAAATAAAATATCATGAATTCAACTGCATACACAAAAAACCAGAAGATATGAAAACCTGTAACTGTGAAAATATAGAAATAATAAATAATTATAAATATCTAGGTCTCTATATAAATAACAAATATACATGGCATACTCATTATATTCATATATTAAAAAGACGAAATTACTTATTATATATGTTTTATCATATCAAAGACATCTTTCCATTAAAAACAAAAATTATATTATACAAATCATATATTGACTCAATAATAAATTACGGTATAGATAATTGGATCTATATAAATAAAAATGAAATGAAAAATATTAACAGAATCTTAAAAAAAATAATAAATTTAATTTTTCCTAACTTCAATAAACTGCAAATTGAACAACAAAATCAAATTTTAGTAAATAATAAAATATTATTTCCTCAACAAAGAGTTATATTTAATTTAATTATACAAAATTATTATAAAATATGTTATAACATGCAGGAAGATAATACCCATGCAACAAGAAGAAATAGAATATATACAAAACAAGTCTTTGATAATCCAAAAAATAACTTCGGACTAAGAATTAAAAACAGACTAATTAATAAAATATTTGATCAATTTTCAATAGAAATGAAAAAAATTGAAAAGATATCTATCTTAAAAAAAATAATAAATAGAGATATAATATCTGGTAAAATCATATGGGTCGACTAATTTGAAATAAAAAAAAAAATAAAATAAAAAAAAAAAATTTTTAATTATTATATACATTGTGTACTTCACTTTACATTTATTATGTACTAATAAGATATTAGCTTCTATCTTTTATCTCAAATTTTTTTTTTTTTTTGAAATATTATTAAATGTTATTATTGTTTTATTTGTACAATTAATAGAATATTATGTTTACATTAAAAGTATATAGGACCATTTTTGTATATAATACCATTATAACTCTCAGCACCTACAAAACAGGCTAATAACCTAGTAGGACTGAAACGTAATATTTGATGAATAAAATATTTAAAAAAAAAAAAAAAAAATTCGATATAAACTATATGGCCAAAAGTATCCGGACATTCCGTATCAGGAGGCTCCTGAGGCACGTATTAATGTGATGTAGGTTCTCATTTTATATCGATGTCAGCCTGAAGACGTCTGGGAAGACTTTACACCAGGTTTTGATAGGTGGTGGCAGGAACTGACTTCCAGGCGGCCATGACAGCTGAAGTGAATCCGCCACGGAAGATGGGTGATGTGGATGGGCGCGTAATCTGCATTTTATTTTGTCTCACAGATGCTCAATGGGGTTGAAATTGGAGCTGTGAGACGGCCAGTAAGTTGTGGAACACCCATGTCGTCAAACCAAGGCCGCCCAAGCTTCGATGTGTGTACGGGACAGTTATCTTGCTGGAAGAGAAACGGGCCTTCCCCAAACTGTTCCCCCAGAGTTGGGAGGGAACGTTATCTTGAATGGCCCGACATCGCAGGAACTAAGGGACCCAGGCCGAAGCACGTAAAACACCCTCACACAATTATGCTGCAGCCACCGAACTTAACAGTTGGCACAATGAAGTCGGATAAGAAGCATTCGCCGAGTATCCACCAAACCCACATGCGTCCATCGGACTGCCAGATCGTGAAGCGAGATTCAGCACTCCACAGTCACTTTCCACTCTTTCACAGTCCAATGGCGGTGAGCCATTGCAACCGACGCTTCGCATTGACAACGGAGATGTTCGGCTTGGGAGGAAACTCGAGTAGTTTAGGTCTCGGAGAACAGTCCTGCTGCTAGCGACAACGCCCGACGCAAGTTGGAATTCCGTCGTCATCACTATCGACGGAGACGTGCGATTTTGCTTCGCTACTCTTTTCAGGTTCGGCGGCTACAGTCAGTCAGTTTTCTCGGTCTACCACTTCGTGCACTTCGAGCTGTCGTTTCACTGCCTCGACGTCTCCATTTTATAATTACATCACTCACAGTTGATTTCGGCATGTGCAGCATTTCGCAATTTCATAATCGATTTCCTACAACGGTGGTATCCGATTATCACGCCACGTTCGAAGACACTGAGCTCGCCTGACTTACTCATGTTATTGGGAACGCAGAATTATGACCACCCAAGCCCCCATCAACGCTTTTACAGCGTCCGATCATGCATCAAACCTCCTGACCTGCCCGATCCACTTCGTCGGAAGGATGTCCGGATACTTTTGGCCATGTAGTGTACATCTCAACGACGGAATCTCAAAACCTTTTCTGACCAGGGTCTAGTTGTATGTGCAGTCTGGGCGGGAATACCAGGTAGCTGACCACTTATACGAGGTGCATTCAATTTGTAAGATCTATATTTTTATCGGAACGCGAACAGATAGAAACTTGAGAGATGTTTTAAAATATGCGGGCATTATTTACTGTTGTGCAAGACAAGTGGCAGCGCCGTCCAGTCAGTAGAATTGTTAATCCATTTCTCCGTGGCTGTTTTTCGACGCTAGAAATGGCGGCGTTCACATTCCAAGAACAGAATGTTATGATCCATTTTCCCATCTCCGTGGGTTGACACCCATTGAAAAGGTTCCTCATGTTCCATACTCACCTAATCTTGCGCCTGGTGACTTCTGGCTCTTTTTCACGATGAAAGACACACTCCGTGAATGCTCATTTGTCAGAAATTTTCCAGTGGTCTCAGCAGACCTCCAAGGAAGCCTTCACAGCAGCCATGCGTTCTTGGTGATGACATTGTGAGAAATGGGCACGATTAAAAGGAGACTACGTTGAGAAATGACAGTAGTTTCACTTTTATGCAGTAAGTAGTCTTTGAGAAAAAAATAGGAGACCTTTTAATTTGAATGAACCTCGTAGCACAGGCTAAACGGGTCCCGAATAATATATATGGGGATAGACCTTCCATTATCAAATGGCGACAGGCCCCTTTGGAAGTATGATACATTTATGAATACAAGTCGGCTATTCATAAATAAATGTGACATAAACTGATGTGTAGCCATGGTAAATACAATTATGAATATTTATTATTAATAATAATAGTAACTATTTAATAATTTGTACAATACCTTAACGAGTGTTTTTTTTTTTTTTTATATTACATTCGTTCTTCAAAGCCAATACACATATAAAAGGTTAAAAATAAAGTTATTTACAATAAAAAAAACCACTACCGGTTTCTCGAGCTCATGAATTTTCCCGCTTCGTCAGGTGATACAATGACATGCATCATGTTCCTTAAATAAGCCGACCTCAACATTAAGCTGCAAAGGAATCATATCGTAAACCAATCATATTAGGTTTTGATTATCGTCATCAGGATTGAAACCATAATGAAGTGGGGGGTATATGAAAAGTTGAGTGGATAAGGAAAAAATAGAATTTTAATAAATAAAAAGAATTTTAATAAATAAAAAGAATTTTAAAAAATATTTTGATAGGAAAAAAAATATAAAATAAATAAAACCAATCTTATTAGGTTTTTGATTATCATCATCAGGGTTGAAACCGTAATGAAGTGAGGGTATATGAACAGTTGAATGGATAAGGAAAAAAAGTTTAATAAATAAAAAGAATTTTAAAAAATATTTTGATTGAAAAAAAATAAATAAATAAAAAAAAGAATAATTAAAACCTTAGAATTTTTTGATAACATGAAATTTTTACAGATTTTCTCAATCGATTCTATTATACTATATTTAATAACTTAGCGGATTTTGAGATCTTTAGCATGAAAAAAACAAACAACAAATAAACAATAAAAAAGCAAACAAACAAACAAATAAACCGGGGGGTTTAGTAATCTATTAATGTTCACGTCAATTTCTACTGACCTTATACTCTCTTTCGATTTTCACTTTCAAAAACATAAATTAAATTCCAATAATGATTTAAGCTTTAAACAACACCTAATGCAATTAATAAATCACATTACCAAACTTCAGATATTCGAATTTAACAATAAATTTTATGCACAAACCAAAGATATCTTCATCGGCCTATATAGTTCTTTTATTACAGCAGAATTAGTTATGATATTGAATTGCTTAATGAAGGTGATATTGTGATAATGCTTTATAACAGATACTGTTCGGTTTCAAAAAGCAGACCCACCACTGGAAGACGATTTTATTCCGCAGAGGGGTGATACGCTGAGATGGTCACTTTCCTAAGAAATTCTTTTGGACATTTTCGCTTTTAAGAAAAAAATAACGAGGAGCATTTTTATAATAGTATTTATTCTTTCCATAATTCTTTCCAGAAAAGCGCAAATAGAATGCAGCTACTAGTAGACTAACACTACAAAAAGTAAACATCCCATCTTTGTTTCTCCTCGCCCCTATTTCGAAGAAATCGAAGGAGACCTGATGCATGCGCAAAAGCGTTGAAGGCTCTCGTAAATAAAACCGAACAGTATGTGGATGATCCTGTGGTTGATAAAACAATACCGGAAGGTATCAAAAACATATTTGAAATGATACATGAAGATATAAAATTTGAGATCGAATACGAAAGTAATGGTAGAATAGCCTTCTTAGATCTACTTAGCTACAGAATTAGCCACCACTATATCGAAAAGCTACTTATTCTGGAATCACCATCAATTATAATTCATATGTGCCATATTTATTCAAATTAAATATAATCAACATGCTAATTGTGAGAACATTTCGCTTATGCTCAACAGAGGATTTATTTAACAATGAGCTTAACAATGTTGTTAAATTATTAAGAGAAAATAACTTTCCTAGCCCTTTCTTAAACAGACGAATTGCACGCATTATTAATAGAATTTATAATAATGATTTTGATAATAGCAAACCGAAGATCAGTGGTTACATGGCTATACCATATCACGAAATACTTTATCCAATCCTCACTAAGTTATTTAAAAAACTTCATATACAAATTACCGCCAAAACTAACAACACTATTAAAAATAAGCTTCACAAACCCAACAAAGAAGATACACTTAGTACCAATGTAATACATGCACTAAAGTGCCAAAATCATAACTGCATCTACATTGGAGAGACGAAAAGGGAATTACATATTCGTGTTAAAGAGCACAGCCGTGCAATAAAAAAAGCAGATAAAAGTACTTAACTGCTACCCACGTACTACAAACTGGTCATATAATAGATTTGCAAAATCCACAGATATTAGGTAAAGCAACAACAACATTAATGAGAAGATGTAAAGAATTCACTCACATGACTTTAAACAATAACACTTGTAATGACACTTTATCCGTCCAACGTATAGCACACTTTAATTTATTAATAGATTACTAAACCCCCTGGTTTGTTTGTTTGTTTGTTTGTTTTGTTTTTTTTATGCTAAAGATCTCAAAATCCTCTAAGTTATTAAATATAGTAAAATAGAATCGATTAAGAAAATCTGTAAAAATTTCTTATCAAAAAATTCCAAGGTTTTAATTATTCTTTTTTTTATTTTTTTATTTTTTTTCTATAAAAATATTTTTTAAAATTCTTTTTATTTATTAATTTTTTTTCCTTATCCATTCAACTGTTCATTTACCCTCACTTCATTATGGTTTCAACCCTGATGACGATAATCAAAAACCTAATAAGATTGGTTTTATTTATTTTATATTTTATTTCCTATCAAAATATTTTTTAAAATTCTTTTTATTTATTAAAATTCTATTTTTTCCTTATCCACTCAACTTTTCATATACCCTCACTTCATTATAGTTTCAACCCTGATGACGATAATCAAAACCTAATAAGATTGGTTTTATTTATTTTATATTTTTTTTTTCTATCAAAATATTTTAAAAAATTCTTTTTATTTATAAAAATTCTATTTTTTCCTTATCCACTCAACTTTTCATATACCCTCACTTCATTAAGGTTTCAACCCTGATGTCGATAATCAAGACCTAATATGATTGGTTTACGATATGATTCCTTTGCAGCTTAATGTGAGGTCGGCTTATTTAAGGAACATGATGCATGTCATTGTATCACCTGACGATGTGGGCAAATTTATGAGCTCGAGAAACCGGTATTGGTTTTTTATTGTAAATAACTTTATTTTTAACCTTTTATATGTGTGTTGGCTTTGAAGAACGAATGTAATATTTCATATTTTTTTATCCCTCCTCATTCTTGAACTGCAAACCAAAATTATCATTTTAAATGTATTTTTTTTTTTTTAGATTGGCGATAAAGAAAAAGTCATGACTGCAACTGCGATTGGAAGACTTGGAAACATAATGGGTGAATATGCAACACTACTAGGTCTGGCAAAGCTTAACGGATACCAGCCTTGTCTTCTACCAGAAATGTCATCAACCATTTACCGGTAAATAAAACAGTTATTAGAAGTTGGGTGTTTCAAATTGGTTTTTCCTAATAATTTTCATAGATTGTCTGAGCCCTGATAAAAAAAGTTTGTTGAAAAGCTTATTAACTTGTATGTTAAAAATAATATACTAACAGAAATAGCAAACATAAATATTTATGATCAGATATGTTAAAGCAAAGTATAGATGCTTTTAAATGATCATACATCAATATTTCTTTTCACTTCATGGTAGTAATCAATAATCTTAACTAGTTCTGAACATATGATGCATTTTGAATGAATTGAAAGGAGTAAAGATTTTCTAAAATATTTATTCTAAATACATATTGTTTTAATTCGCAACAGTGAGCACTTACTCACTCTATCGTTGCTTTTCTACAATAACTACATCTATCCAGTAATTGAAACAAAATAAGAATTAATACTGAATATGTGGAGGTAGTGAATGTTAATATTCGTCTATGCGGTCAACGGTGCATTAAAGTCTTGAAGCCAATAGAAAAACAGGCAGTGCCATGGTGTAGGTACGATTTTCTGAATATTCGATTGTCTCTATTAGGACGTACAGGATACATATCAGTGACATCCTCCCACCCATTGTACACTTTCCCTCTTTTGCTGGCACCAAATCTACGGGAAATGCCTCGAAATGTCAAATTTTTCATTGATCATTCATCTTCCTACCTCTACTTTCAATCAAAGCTATACAAAACAGCTTTAGACGCTCATGAGGCTTCAGTCCTTATGCACCGCAGAATGTGCAGGCAAGTTATTAATGCCTGCGTAGCTGTAGCACAAAAAAGCGTACGATACGCTGTATGATTAGAATCAAGAGTCACAGTAACTTGATAACGAATAAAAGAAGTTTTTACTCTAAAATGCCCTTATGTTGTAAATTCAGTGATGTCATTGAGACGGTTCGGACTGGTTCGCCCAAACCAGTTGTTCAAATTTCTCCCATTTTCACTGCCCAGAAAATGCAAAATTTGGATAATCAAAAAATTGCTAAAAATTCGCATATTTTGAAATAAAATATATAAAATTCGAAATCCTGTTATTAAAGCATTTTCCTCCAGATTTAAAACATTTTGCCAACAACAAAAGCCGATCAAAGAAGCAAAAAACATCACGAAAGTAGTTGCTGTGAGTTCCAGAAGCGAAAAGGGTATTTTAATGTTTAATGAACAATATAGCGACAGATAAAAGGAATTCCCTTCTCGTTGAAAACATCTCTCATCTCATGACTGTAAAAGCTGATGGGAAAACCTCTGGAAGAATGGGATACAATACCATTTGTGCAATCATGGTTACGCAAAAGGATATCATACAGCTATCAGATCAAGAAGAAAGGAAACCCAGAGTATTCGAAGCATCAACTACCTTGTGATCTCTGTAATTTTTTTTCTCAGCAATTGTTGAGTTTTACCAATAAATAACAGTATTTGCAAGTTGCATCAATTTATCTTTGTCATTATAATCTTTATCATTGACATACTACTACTACTAATAATATTTTTTTATTTCTAAATACAAAAGTTACAGTTCCGTTAGGAATGACAAATTCCTATCAACAGGTTCTGAATATCGGTATACTATAATTATTTAATTAATTTTGAATACATTGGTAATACAGTGTTAAAACACATTAAAAGACTTATATCAATCTATAGTTAATCCAGTGATTTTTGTCAAGTAGATCGCTAAGTGCTAATTTTCTAAAATTTTATATTAGGCAGTAACATAATTTAAAAGTTAAAATAATTTTCTGATTTAATTATATATAAATTTAGCTTAAATATAAAATAAGCTAAACATAGGCAAGGTTAATATATATAAGTACAAATAAAATACTTATGTATATTAAAGTTGAATATGTTTAGCTTATTTTTTATTACCTCCACCGACACAATCAAGTAGCGTCGATTGTTCATCAACAGCTAGCACACAAACACTCACTTATTAAGAACACGGTCCCGTACTACAGGTACATACCACAAAGCGTATTAGAGTCATCCTCACATAAGCTGTACTGGGACCGTCCCATTCACACAGACAAAACTATACATCACAACAGACCTGACATCACACTTGTTGATAAGGTCAACAAACAGACCTATCTCATTGATATTGCAGTGCCTATCAGCAGAACATGCAGAAAACTCACGCAGACTAGATCAGTAAATACACCGATCTAGCACACGAGCTCCAGAAGCAGTGGTGGATGCGTAAGTGTTGTACCCATCGTCCTGTCTGCCACTGGTCTGGTACCTCACACATTGCACTACAGTCTCAGCACACTAGGACTTCACAAAAACACGATGCACAACTGCAGAAGGCTGTGGTACTCAACACAACACGCATAGTTAGGAAATTTATGGACACAACTACACATTCCTAATCATTCTTGCACACGTCTTTACACTCGGCAATATGTGCTTTGGTCCTTGACTCGCCATATAGTTTTTGCTGGGGAAACCCAAGGTTTGAAACATACAAACATAATAATAATAATAATAGACCGAAGGGTTCCTGATCGCGATACCGGACCAAGTCATCCCCACACGCAACTACAAGAAGCACATTCTACACGATGCCAACATAAATGACGACGGATGCAGGAAATGCCACACTACCCATGAGACGATCGACCACATAATATCAGGCTGTCCCCTTCTCTCCCAAACAGACTACCTCCATCGACACAATCAGGTAGCGTATATCGTTCATCAACAGCTAGCACACAAACACTCACTTATTAAGAACACGTTCCCATACTACAAGTACACACCACAAACCGTACTAGAGTCACCCTCACATAAGCTGTACTGGGACCGACCCATTCAACAGGCAAAACTATACATCACAACAGACCTGACATCACACTTGTTAATAAGGTCAACAAACAGACCTATCTCATTGATATTGCAGTGACTATCAGCAAGAACCTGCAGAAAACTCATACAGACAAGATCAGTAAATACACCGATCTAGCACACGAGCTCCAGAAGCAGTGGTGGATGCGTAAGTGTTGTACCCATCGTCCTGTCTGCCACTGGTCTGGTGCCACACACATTGCACCGAAGCCTCCGCACACTACGACTTCATAAAAACATTTATATACAACTCCAGAAGGCTGTGATATTCGCATAGTTAGGAAATTTATGGACACATCAATAACCATTCTTCCACACTTTTTTTTTACACTTGGCAATATGTGCTTTGGTCCTTGACCCGCCATATTGTCTTTTCTGGAGAAACCCATAGATTGCAATTTTTACGATATAATAATAATAATGATCACAGAACTGATTGTTAAATATTTTGAATAAAACCACTGTGTAAAACTATATTAGTTATTACCCTATTGATGTTACTTTGAAATAATTTCTTTGTTTATTGAAAATATTTTGTTTTCTTGTTCTATTTATTGAAAACTACATTTGTTTTCCCCAAAAACTATATTTGAAAAAAAAGTGGACATTTGATAGGTTTAAGCTTGGTATTTGCAAGAATGAATCCCAAACTACAATATATTGGAGAACCTGCTAAAGAAAGAAGCAGGTTCTCCAATATAGAATAACTGACAATTTCATTTTATAATAGCTTACATGTTTCAAGTCTACAATTTTAATTTTAATTGATTGGAAAATAAAATGATTCTAAAAGAAAATTATAAATGATCTGGAAATTGGAAAATGATTATAAACAAGAAATTCCATTAAGTTGATATGCTCATGCGTTATTCTTTTTCTTTTTAGTTATTTCAGTGGAGGTATTCCTTTCTACATCCAGCATTTATCCCTGAAATGAATTGGTCCTATTATCAGTTAAATGATTGGATGAAAGAAGAATGTGAAGTAATTCCAGGCAATCAAACAAGACTTGGTGGTTATCCTTGTTCATGGACCTTTTATCATCACGTACGGTCGGAAATCTTAAGCCATTTCCAGTTCCACCAACACATACTAGATAGGGTTGATAAGATCTTAAGAAGTGTTTTGCATGAACGTAATATGTTTAATGCTACATTTGTTGGAATTCACGTAAGAAGAGGTGATTATGTTGAGTTGATGAGGAATTTATATCACGGACTCCTGGCTGGTACATCTTACTTCAATAAAGCAATGTCTTATTTCCGACAGAAATATCCAGATGTATTATTTATAGTTACCAGTGATGATATTGAGTGGTGTAAGAAGAATATTAATCAATCGAATAATGACGTAATATTTGCAGGAGGAAGTAAAGACCCAGGACAAGATATGGCTCTTTTAAGTAGATGCAACCATACCATAATGACCTTTGGTACTTTTGGTTACTGGTCATCGTACTTAGCAAATGGTGAAACTATTTATTTTGCTAATTTCACTCTTCCTGATTCTATTCTATTTAATAAAATTATGAGGTTCAACAGCAGTTACTTACCGGAATGGTTACCAATTTCACCAGAAGATTCCGAGATGAACGTGCTAGCAAAATTAATTAATGCTACAACCTAACTTTTAAAGTAGCTTAGTTAATCATAGGAAATGACGTCATTTTGTTGGTTTTCTCGAAAAGGGAAAAAAAATAGGCTAACTCTTAAAACAATTGAAATTTATTGAATGCTTTACAATTATCAATATTATAAAAAGCAACAACATAGAAATGATCTGATAAATGAGATACGGAGTAAAATTATTGTATTTAAGTTATTTTCGAAAAAAATATTTTTGAAAAATGATATAGATATTTATATCATTATAATCGAAAAAATGTAAATTATCAATTATAGGCGCAGTTTCAGGCATGCTTAGGTTCTAATAGAAATGACGGTAGTTTGATCAGACCACCAGCATAAAGCAGCTGTAAGAACAAGAAACGAGATCTGGTTTCCAAAAATTTAGCCCAAATCAAAACAATACAATGAAAAAACAAATACAAACTATTTTGAGTGAGGAAAAGTTAATATTTTGATAACTTTAATGTCGTAAAGGATATAATTTATAAAATATTAAAGTTAATAGAAACTGAAAGTAATGGGAAAATGTAATGGGAACAGCTACTTTTGTTTTCAAATCCAACCCAAAAAAAATGTTCAATATTACTTTGTATATTCCAGGATGTTGCTACTAAAAAATCTAAAAAAAATCTCTGGATTAACTCTATTAAAAGTTGTAGAATCAACGAGAATTTTTTCAGATTCTTTCGTTCCAAAGCTCACCAGGAAATTGGTTTCATTCCGTTAGTTAAGGCAGGAGATTGTCGGATCGACTTCCGATCTCAACATAAGTCTTGTTGGCTGTCGACAGAGGGAACCTGGGTGTTGCTGATCCTCCGAGAAGGATAGGAACTTGACCACGTGATCCGTAGCCCTCTCAGACTATAGAAGCAATAAAAGTTATGCAATCAGGTGGGCAAAAGCCTGAATTGCCGAAATTTCAAGGGATGAACGTAATCATTCTTGAGAAGAGGTGATCAACGTGGGGGCTGATGGGAAATTTCTAATTGAGAAATGATTTAATGGATACGTTTATGGAAAAGAACTTTACCAAATTTTACAAAATTTTGATGAAATGACAGTAGCCTTAGAAACAAAATCGCGGATCATTCTTCCAAGACAATAATGAAACTACTTAATAAAGAGATAAAATGAAATATTAGAAATAAATAGAATTGTTTATACTTGAAATTGCTTTAATATATTCTTGCTGTGAAGTCTTCATTTGAATAGTAATATATAAAAATATTTCAATGATAAATTATCATATAAATTTGTTTGCAAAATCCAGGAGCAAATCATGATTCACATAGAAACCTATTGTTTGTAATAAACAAAAAAATTCCTTAATGAATAAAAATTATGCTTTATTTGCGTAATAAATTATTTGTGGACGTTAAATTTTGTTTTCTATTGCCAATTATTTATAATAGTTATTGAGGGCATTTGATTTTTTTAATTATTTGTTATTTTTTATTTGTTGTTTTATTTACTTGAGGATTCAGTGGAATTTGGAATAGTTAACTACTATTCAAGCATTTAATTTCTTTAAGCATGGTGTCGAGCAATGCTCTGCCAAAGCAGTTGTCAGTTGATGAGCTGCTACTCGTGATCAAAGCTCTACAGGTCTTCATATTCTGCATCAAGCACAATTAGACAATACTTACTGATGAGTCGTTCATGAAGTATCGTGTTTCTAAAAGTTGCTAGATTGGTTAATAACGTTAAACGTCATTTACGGATCGCTTTTCGCATGCGCATACATATATCTATATATACATATATCTATACATTCATCAAAATCACAGAAATCGGCGTAGCTATCAGTCATCCTGAAAAGTTGGCTAACTTGGGGGCTGATGGGAGTTTTCTAATTGAGAAATGATTTAATGGAAGAAAATTGGGCACCAAAATTTTGATGATTCTGCAGCTCTATGGAATATTGGTGCAAAAAAAATGTATCAATAGATTAAGGAAAGATTTGAATAAACCTCAATTTTAGCCCTTGGTGCAACCGCCCTAAGAGTTTAACATGATCTAACAAGAGTTTAATATTGATAAATATTCGTTCCATGCATTGTTTTCGGAAATTAGGTATGACAAAGAGAAAGTTTCATTTTATAAAGAACTCTGCAGTTGTTAAATTAAAAACATAACTGGTTTTCCATGTGAGGAGAGTCTACCGGTTTGGAATAGCTAATTTCCGGGAATAACTGAAAACTTATAGAAAGCAAAGATTCGCCGACCATGTCGCCAGCTTTTCTTATTTGAGCTACTACACTGATAACTGCACACATTTAGGACAGGGGACTGTGTATCGATGATGACAGCAGTTTTTGATATTTCTAAAACTTTTAGCAAGAAGGATAACTATACCACTGTAATACCGTCTGATCCAGCTTCAAACTTAAGTTTCCTAATAGTTATTCTAATCATCATCAGAAGATCACCGTAATTTTGCTGCTAATTGTTCCTTCAAAAGACAAATCCTATCTCGAAGGCTGGCATTTCTGCAGACCCGGAGTCATTATTATGTCTGCCAGTATCTGTAAATCTGTAAATCCACAATATCTGTAAACAATATCTGACATGTTCAACTATATTCAGAACAGAATAGCACTGTGTAGTCTTCACTGACGAATCATTCTTTTGCTTAATGTGCAGTGTCACATGTGTAACGCGAAGAGTGGACTAAAGTAAGACCTATTATAGAGTGGCATTAACGCGGATAACAGATATAGTAGACTGGAGAGCAGTCAGAGGTGATGGGCAGGTACATTCGTGTTCCTCAAAACACTTCCAGGAAATACTTAGAGAATATCTTGATGCTATTGATATATTTTAATTAAAAGGAGCGCTGGAAGAATGCTTCAGCAAAGTAATGCAAATATGTACATAACAAACATCGACAAAGAATATCTAGGCGCTGCTGACATCTTGAATTGGACAGAAAGATCAAAAGATCTTTCCCAATAGAAAAAATATGCAAGAATTGATCGGCTAGTATTCATTTGGAAGGAATATAGATAATTTGCAGAAATCCAAATATAAGAAATATTGTGTATACTTCATGTCCTATTACTAAAATTATTACTAAGAGAACTGATTATACTTCTAATGATGTAAATCATTTTTCTGTTAAAAAAATTGTTCATTTATTTTGAGAGTTGTTGTGTTTATTGTCTCATTTTGTTCCGTCCGTGAATTCCCAATTCCTCAGTGCGCAGCAATTTCAATGTTTGTGGTAAACCTTTTTTCATAAATCTACGTTGATTACAATTGCAATATTAAAAAAGCAGCAGTGTTTCCGAAAGGTATTACAAAAAATAAATACAGTCTACGCTGTTCTGCTCTCTTTCTCAGACCATTTACTTAAATGACATCATGTATCCTTCCGCCTAAGGGGACGTCCATTAATTACGTGAGGTCAAAAGGGGAGGGGGGGGTCAGGCAAAATCTCACCAAGGGGGAGGAGGGGGGGTCAACGAAAATCTCACGTAGACTTTTTCATTGAGAGAAAATATATATCATAGCAAGATTTGCGGGTTTTTTTTTGGTTGTTAAAGCAAGATTTGCGTTTTTTTTTTGGTTGTTAAAGCAAGATTTGCGTTTTTTTTTTTTTTTGGTTGTTAAAATTTTTGAAAACTCACCAAGGGGAGGGGGGGGGTCCAAATTTTTTAAAAAACACCTCACGTAATTAATGGACGTCCCCTAACTTCTAATTCTTCTCAAATTTCCTATCCTACGATTGGCGTAAAAACATTGTTTAGTATATAATTAAAAATACAGAAAAATAGATTAACATCCGCTGGTTAAATAAAAATACAAGCCAATCATTCAAGTTGCAATAAATGTGTGAAAAACAGTTCTTTGGGATACTTTGTTGGTATACACAAAACTGAATTCCTGCTAGTCTTTCTCCTACTCCTTTGCTTGCCGTCTCTTTGTTAGTTCTTCCTTCTTTAAGCATCATGAGTTATGGTTTATAAATTCAGAGTAATTAATTAACTATTATTATTCAAATTCAAACTTGTTTTGTCATTATTTATAGAAACATGACTTTTAATCATTATATCCAATTTTGACAACCTGCCAATGAATTTCTCTTCCTTTTTGTTAAAGCGTTATTAAAACATCTTTTAAACTTGCGTGACTAATTTTATACTTTTTTTGAGAACTTATGAACATCATTTTTCAAGCATAGTGATTTTTTTTTCTTAAGTAACTTTTTTTACATTTTTTTCTTTGCTTTTTAAGTGAAGTCGGAATAGCAATTAGCTATTTATTAAATTATAATAGTTCGCAGATGACCAAGTCATAATTGCAAAGAGTAAAAATGATTTAGAGAGAATGACGATAACAATTAAGGAAGAATATGAGAAATGGGGACTATACATGAACGTCAGCAAGACCAAATATCTATGTATAGGAGGAAACGAGACGGACCTAAATCTAAATAATAACATGAAAATAGAAAGCTGTGAGCATTATAGGTATCTCGGAGTAGACATTAATAGAGAAGGCAGAGACTCACAAGAAATTAAAAACAGAATTTGTCAAGGAAGGAAGGCTATAAAACTATTAAATTCTATTTGGTGGAGTGAAGAGATCTCTAGGAAAAGAAAGTATAATATATACAATTCTATTGTAAAGAGCATCTTGTTATATGGGGCAGAGGGATGGAGAATTACGGAGACAGAAAAAAAGAAATTAGCGGCAGTGGAAATGGATGCCCTAAGAAGATCATGCAGGGTATCAAGAATAGAAAGAACAAGAAATGAAAGAATCAAAGAAATGATGAAAATAAAAGGAAACATTTTGGACGATCTTCAAAGAAAACAATTAATTTGGTTTGGTCATGTTAAAAGAATGAATGACGAAAGACTGCCCAAAATCGCTTTTGATTACGAAACTAATCAAAAAAGGAAACGAGAAAGACCACGAAAGGCTTGGATGGACGATATTAAAAAAGCAATGAGAATTAGAAGTCTGGAAGAGGAATGGACCCTTGACCGGAAGACATGGAATGGACTTCTTGCAGATTCTTTCGGAAGGCGGCACCTGACGCCATGAACCGAGTTTATATATATATATATAATAGTCATACCCCGGACTTGTGTCCACTCGAGAAACGTATACTTTGCAGTGCTTTAGAACCATACCCCGAAGTTTACTCTCGAGTTATGCACACTTCGCATATACTGTGTACAGCTTTCGCCCGTGCACAGCGTATTACTACTACTTATGTACATTTCGTCAGAATGTTTTTAGCAACTCCGTGTGTTTGACTTTTTCTATTTCTAATTAAATTGATATTAAAGTAAATAATAGCAGACAGAATTTTAGTGGTAAGGCTGTTACGTACGTTGCCATCTCATCATGTTATTCTCAGTTAGTAGCCTACGCCTAGTCTAGTGGTAAAGTATTTGTAACTTTTATGTAAGTGGTTTTTTTTATGATTAAATTAGAAACGAAACTTAGTAATAAAACTCATCGGTTGTATATGAATTTGACGACCTTGTGCAGTTATGTAACTTACCTATTTTGCTATCGTAGAGCATTAGAGGGAAAATAAAATAATGTTGCTTCAACTTATGGACAAGCTCTGCCGTAAGTCCGGGATATAACTTTATCTATGTAACTGTAACTTAGGTCATTGCATTAATAATGAGATTAAAGTATTATATATGGAAAAAGACTCAAGGAAATTAATAGAGTATAATTATAAGAAATACTATGGATAGTAATCTTAATCATAATGAGTGAATGGAAGTAGATAAAGTACTGGTAAATTTAGCTGGAGAAGGTTGATAAAATTTGAAGAATTAAAGTTGTGAAGTAAAGTAAATACAGGAATTTACTAATTTAATAAGTAATATTATTAAAGTCATTGTTAAAGTTAGTGATTGTTATATTAAACTATATACAGAAGAGTGTATGTGATGTAGACATCTCTAATTATTGCAATTTTTGAAAAAGCTTGAAAAAGGAAAGAAAGAATACTTTCCGAAAATTTGCGGAAAATATATTTTGTGGAATGTATTTTTTGTGGAGATGATGTATATTTGTTAATATGACAATAAGTAGAAAAAAGATAAGAAAGAAATATGACTTAAGAGATATAACTGTATCTCTTGAAAAAGCAAGTATTTTTGCTGAAAATTAATTAAATCCCAAATATGGAAGTTGTCTAAATTCCATGAATTTCAATCATATCAAAGATGCGCAATTGACGATGGATTACTAAATGTATTAACATATATTGTTAGATTGATAGAAATTCATTGTTTGAATTTTTTTCTGTCAGCATCACGTGCAAATTTATTCACAATGACAATTCACTAAAACTTTCT
>JAFIDM010001028.1:38921545-38940055 GCA_023159025.1 Thereuonema tuberculata | reverse complement strand
CAGTTTATAAGTATACCTAATGGGACTGATAAACATTTAAAAAAAAAAAAAAAAGTGTCCAGATTTCATGGCCTTAAGTGATAACTCCGAATCCGACCCAGCTCATACTGAAGACGAAAGAAAGAAGGGAAGTGGCCCTACATTTGAAGCAAGTAGTTCATCAGAACTTCACTTTTTATCGCAAGAAGATCTTAATGATCTTATACGGGATTTAATTTGTCTCAACAGTCGGCTGAGCTTTTAAGTTCCAGGCTCAAAGGTTGGAATCTACTCCAAAAAGATACACGGATATGCGTTTATCGTAGTCGCAATAGTGATTTAAGTGACTACTTCTCTAAAGAAAATAGAGATAGTCCATATAGAGATGGTCCATATAGTTTTTTGTAATAATGTTCGTTCAGTAATGGAGGCTCTTGGACATCAACACCAGCCAGATGATCCCATCTAGACTTCTTCTCTGAAAATCTTGGGGCTGTCTCTAAAGCGATGGTGAGCGTTTTCATCAGCTTAGTTCTATTTTGGAAAAGAGGTACCAAGGCAAATGGAGTCCCAGTATGCTGGCCGACTACTGATGGACCATGAAGACAGACATCCCAAAGGCAAAATATAGCCGAAAATCATCATATACAACTTTTTCATATACTAAGCCAAAATTAGCCTTATATTTGTTATTTAGTGTTTCGCTAATTCCTTTAAAACTTTAAGCACGTGCCACAAAAAAAAAAAAACCCTGCCTGATGGAAAAAATCTGAGAACATATTTGAACACAGCATATAAAAGATAGTTAGTTTCCGTTTATTTAGTCCTTGTGAAAGAAAAAGAAGTGTTTTTTTTGTAGACCAGTGTAATGAATCATGTAAAATAGCCGTGTACTATACTTCAAGTTATTATGTTCTATTTAGATTATATAATACTATACCATTTTAATCTTCTTCCTTCTATATTTTGGCGATATTTCGCGAAACCATATTTGTTTCGCTTTTTCAAGCCTTTTCCTTTTTCAAAAATAACTTTGAGTTTATCTCAATACTACTCAAAAGCATCCCTCATTATTATTGAGTTTAAGATTAACACGTTATTGGGTTTTCTTTCCAATAAAGTAACTTAATACTACTAAATTATAATCACGTATTATGTATCATTATTGACATAAACAATTATTATGTTAAAATTAATACGTTATTGGGTTTTCTTTCCAATAATAACTTAATATATTGCAGTCTTGTGTCATTGTTGAAATATTCAATTATTGACATAATCATAAGGTTTTTATCGAAATTTTTCTTCTTGACCTCTGATAATATCTTGAAAAAGCGAAACGATATGGTTTCGCGAAATATCGCCGAAATATAGAAGGAAGAAGATTAAAATGGTGTAGTATTATATAGCCATGTACTATACTAAGAAATGTGCAAATGATTTTTATTATTTTGAAGAAACGAAATTAAAATTAAATTTTAACTGAAAAGCAGGAATCTTTCACGAAGGAGGGATTTTTATGAGAATGAATTCATTTTATATGTTTAATATTTAATAAATGGTCGTAAAATGGCTGGTCAAACTTGAAGGACTGATGCAACGTAGCAAAATAACGAAACATGGGCATACGTTAAATTAACATGGATGCTGAATGCTGAATTTAGATATTACAGTATGTCCACTGTAACATGTATTTAGTCTGTGATGTAGCCACTGTTGGGTCCATTGATACCTCTGGAGGCACGTCAGGATGCTAAAAGCGTACCTAAAAATCATAGCTGAGAAGTGCAACCGTACATGTTATCAGTTTATCCTCATGCAGATGGATACTTCCAGCAGGATAATGCGCCGGTGCACAAAGCCCGCATCACTGTGGGATGGTTTAAGTAGTGATGGCGACTTTTCCTTACTGCAGCGGCCCACTCATTCCCTGGATTTCAGCCCGATTGAAAATTTGTAGGATGAGCTGGAAAGGCTGTTCGCTCCAGGCTGTGGCCAATACTTAAGTGATCACGCAGACCATCAGTAGAAGACCATCAGAATCTATGCTCGCGGCGCCCATTACGCCGCCCACCACTGATCAGTATGCACCATCAAGAACAATTGCAGTAGTGCCGGCACCACTGATTGTGCTGACTGGAGACTGATTTGATAGTACTCCGTGGCACCCTCACAGCACAGCCGTACTTGACGAAATTCTACGGCCTGTTGTGTTGCCGTTCTTTTCGCGAAACTCCGGGCTTACTTTTTAGCAAGAGAACGTCCGACCACACACACAGCTCGCCTCTCTATTGATTGTCTTCGTGGTTGCGACACGCTTCCTTGGCCACCCAGATCGCCAGATCTCATATTGAGCATGTGAGGGAGCGTCACCTGCGACTACCGCAAAATGTCCTCAAATTAGCATGCCAATTGAAGGCCCTTTGGCAAGAAATCCCGCAGAACATCATCCACCAACTGTATCAATTAATGCCACGCTCAAGTAACAGCTTGTATCCAGGCCAGAGGTGGACCAACGCAGTACTGACCTGCTCACTTTATGTAGCTCTTTCTGTTCAATAAATCATCCAATTGTTCTGAAATTCTAATCATTTCGTTTTCTGTACATGTACATTAAACGCACTGAATTTTATCTCAATTGGATAATTCCTTCTTGGTGTATCGATTTGTTTTGTCAAAGAGATTCTTCAAAAGTAGAAATTTTTCAAAATCATTTCAATTGTTCTGTTAAAACTTGGAATTTTTTATTTTATTTCATTAAATTTTTCATTAATAAGGATATTTTCAGTTGACTGTTATGTAATATCCATTTTAAGCTATATTAATACAATTATTATTATTGCTGTTGACTTATTTTTTAAATTTGCCAGACGTGTTTCTAATGGCGACCATGTAAATGACAAGAAAAGATGTTGTGTGTGTGGGGCTTCTCAATATGTAAAGCAAAAAAAATTCCTGAAAAAACTTGAATTCTACTTTTTTTATAATATTGCTCTTTTTATGTATGTTTATATATATACATATATATATGTGTGTTTTTCATATTTTTTTTAAAGTCGTGAAAAGAATACAAATATAAAGTCTCCGTTTATTTTAAAACTATATGATTTATTTAATAAAGAAAAAGGCCAAAAAAAAAGTGCGTATTTTTCCATTTTCTAAAAAAAAATTAAATCCTGTAAAATTTAAAATTAAATCTTACTCTTAAATTGTCTAAGTCCAATTCGTTTGAATCATAGGAAGCCACAAACTTTAAAATGTTTTTAATGATACATACACATTGATTTCATGAAGCTTAATAACTCAAACATAAATTGAATATATAAGGTGATCCAAAATAAAGTATCCCTATGCAGAGCAATCTGAAGAGAGAACTAGTGGGCGAAACTGTGTCAGACCACGACATTATACATTCCAGATCATGGGAAAAAGATTTCTGTAATAAAAAAAAAAAAATTAAAAATGACCGATAGGGGGAAATATTGCGCTGCGAGCGGCACCAGTTGTATGAAATTTGCATAGCGGCGCGTCGTATGGTATCGAATCAGATATAAAATGAAGTGTGAGCCTGGTCTAAGACATCCTTCGACGAACGCGATAGTTCTCAACATGCAGCACTGACGTTAACAAATGCGCGTCCAGCTGAATGGAACGTTTACCAGACCTTAACCCCTGTGAATTTTGACGTTGGGGTTACCTCAAAAGCTTGGTTTATTGGGACAACGTTCTTCACCTGGTAGATTTGAAGGCCAGAATTGTAGTGCTTACACGAAACATCTCTACAGTACAATTACATTCTGCTGTCGAACATGCACTCACTCAACTTGTGGTCCTGAAGAATGGCCAACACACTGAACATTGGCTTCTCCTTGACAGCTCCAAAAGCATCAATCAGCTGTCTGTGCTATAAACCACTTTTACATAATGGGTGAATAAAAGTTACTTGATAACACTTGGTATGCCATTATGGTTTCTTTCTCATTCGTACACCTATCCAGTTCATACTACTGTAATCTCAGGCAGCGCTGTATTTCCCCCAGTCATTCCCAAAAACTTTTTTTTTTGCAGAAATCCCCATGACTCCAGAAATACTTTAGCCTTGTCCAGAACTTGACTGAAACATCGCACTTTGAGTGTTTCCTGTGGATGGGTTAAGCAACTGCTTCGTAATTTTACAACATTTTTATTAGTCTTTCTAATTTTAATCAAGCTCGAGAAAGAACCACTAGAAAAAAAAATCTCCTATCACCAGCGCAATAATAATATATTTAATCCAAATATTTTCAGAAGAGGTACGATATTATACAGCTAAATTCCACTGAAAACAGGAAAATTATAGGAAATATTTAAAATTATTTTGTAATAATTATTAACAATTAACTTTGCTTGTAGAAAATTCGGTTTACAATAAAAAAATTAGGTTCTTACCATTAAAATCTCAGAAATATATGCCTTTGTATTTAATCAATTTTGCTAGATTGGTGATAATAGGAAAATTATGACTGTAACTGCGATTGGAAGACTTGGAAATATAATGGGTGAATATGCAACACTACTAGGTCTGGCAAAACTCAACGGATACCAGCCTTGTCTTCTACCAGAAATGGCGTCAACCATTTACCGGTGAATATTCAAAGCTATGTATATAATTTTGATTCAATAAATGAGATTGCTAATTGTTATTTAATAAAATAATTTCTCTTAAGAAAGCTTTAACTTGCCCATTATAATATTACAAAATTAATGATCAATGAGATTGTTTTTTTTTCTGCAATAATTGTAACAACCAATATAAGTGATATTCATATTGAACTCCTTTCATCAAAACAACTTTATTATTCCATAATATTTCGTTCTTTTTGTATCAAAAGAACTTCCTCAGATGGTTAGGGATACATATTTAACCCAGCGTTTTCCCAACCTTTTTCACCTTTCCTTATCGTTTCTCAGCTGGCGACCCACCTTTCCTTATCGGAATACCTCCACATATATAGGAATAGAAAAATATAGAATAAAACCATATTTGTATCGTATCCCTTCCTTATATATGATCGATTTTCGATTTTTCTGATCTTTTCTGATGGTTTATTCGATGGTTTCTGATAGTTTTAGGATCAAGTCGCGACCCTTCCGTGACCCACCGGCTGGGAAACGCTGATTTAACCTATTCCTTAACAAGAATTCATTACAAAATGACAATAGTATCGTATGATAAATTTATATATTATTTTGATTGATATCAGTTCATAGTTAAATAACAAAGGAATCTAAAAATAATATATGAAAGTGACACTATCTTAATCAAACATTGTAACACTATACAATTAATTGTAGGAGTTTATAATATAATGATAGTATGAAAGTGATACTCTCTTAATGAAACAATGTAACGCTGTACAATTTATTGTGGGAATAAATATTGAATAAACTATAAGAATTTCTTTACATTTATATTTTTAATGCTTTTTTTGAATTTATTAAAAGTATAACTCCTCTCTTTTATAAATTTTTGTTTATTCATAAATGGAAAATTTTAAATGATGCAAAATTCAATCATAAATCTATCTACTTCTTCATTAATTTGAAATAAAAAGTTCACTATGGCGTCAGGGTTATGTTGCTGTTCTTCGCAGTGGTCAGCCCAGTCTGATATACTTTTCTTATCATTTTCAAACGCTTTTATGTGTTCAAGTACTCTTTCCTTTAATGTACGGCCTGTAATACCAAAATACACTGAACCACAATCTCTACATTTTAACTTGTATATGACACCCATAGTGTGCAAAAAATTGTGCCTGTTTTCCTTATTACTTTTCTTTATCAATTGGTTGTTTTTGTATTGAATCATGTTAATGCCATTCGTTTTGAATAAATCATTAGTAGATTTTTGTATTTTGATACCAAGAGGTAATTTAATGAATTTATTGAAGTTGGTATCTTTTTTAACTTTGTTTTTTTGGTTAAGAATGTGTCACTTTCATATGTTATTTTCAGATTCCTTTGTTATTTAACTATGAACTATATCAATCAAAATAATGTATAAATTTTTCATACGATACTATTGTCATTTTGTAATGAGTTCTTGTTAAGGAATAGGTTAAATATCTATCCCTAACCATCTGAGGAAGTTCTTTTGATACAAAAAGAACGAAATATTATGGAATAATAAAGTTATGATGAAAGGAGTTCAATATGAATATCATTTATTAGTTTATTAAGAAGTTTATTATTAATACCAATATAAGTAATACTATCATGTTTGGGATGGAATTCATCCATGTTCACAGGAAGGAAAAAAAAAAGCGATTGTAACATTAAATGGGGAAAAAAAGCAACACATAAGAAAGTGATCTAAAGGTCTGATAATCATATAAATACGCCAGCAAAGTCTTTTCAAGAAACAGGCGGGATAAACAATAAAAAGGACACAGTTCATTAATTTACAAATAATCCCAAATTAGTTTCATGAGATCTGAAATATTTTCAGAGTGTCTTACTATTAATTTAGTCTTCAAAAATATTAATAAATAACAGAGAAAAAGCTATTAAATTTATTTATCAATTTTTGGAATCTGTCCTCCAAATGAAAGTTGGCCGGCGGAAGTTTGAACTGCGCAACCCTTCCGGTAGCTGATCAATTATGTTTTCCTGTCACAATGGACGATGCGTCTGTTTTCACTGAGGAAGACATGTTGATAACGCCAAATTAAAACTTCTCTTGACTATTTAGCGTTATTTCAATACCGGTTGCTAACAATAAGTATTTATATAAATAAACAAATAAATATTATTTATAAATACAATGCTCTTTTTCAAAGTAACAAGCGATTACCTTAATGGCGGCGTCCTGTCATAAAATCAGACGGAAGTGCCTGACCAGACTAATCGATCATACATGCGCAGATCTCACAAAAACAGGGCGGCCATCTCTCATTTGGAGGACTATACTATTATTATTGAAAGGTATTTCCAAGGAGGTATCCCTGTTATAACATCCAATCGTTATTCCTTAAATGGTCCGGCTATAATTTAAATGACTGGATGGCTGAGAAATATAAAACATATTCCATATATTTTCACATATATTTTCCATATAAAACTTTCCAATAGATGGAAAGAAACTAAGGCTTCATGGCTATCCTTGCTCATGGACCTGTTATCAACATGTGCGATCTGAAATCTTAAGCCATTTCCTATTCCACCATCAGATTCTAAATCGAGTTGACAACATCTTAAAAAAGGTAATATATCTTATGCAACGTTTGTGAGAATCCATGTAAGAAAATGAGATTCCGTCAATGTAATTTTTACCATGGACTCCTGGCTGTTACATCTTAATTCCAGAAAGCCACGGTACAGCTCCCATATTTTGTTTTCTTGTTCTATTTATTGAAAAGTACATTTGTCTTGCCCAAAAACTATAATTGAAAAAAAAATGGACATTTGGTAGATCTAAGGTTTGTTGTTTGGAAGGAAGAATTCGGGGGGATGGCGACCGAAAGAAGCAGGAAAGTAGTTCTCCAATATAGAATAAATGACAATTTGATTTGATAACAGCTTACATGTTTCTAGTCTACAATTTTAATTTTTATTGATTGGGAAATAAAAATGATTCTAAAAGAAAGTTATAAAAGATTTTATTGAAAATCTTGGAAAATGGAAAATAATTATAAACAAAAAATTCCATTAAGTTGATGTGCTCATACATTATCCTTTTTAGGTACTTCAGTGGAGGTATTCCTGTTCTACATCCAGCAGTTATTCCGGAAATGAATTGGTACTATTATTACTTAAATGATTGGATGAAAGAAGAATACGAAGCAATTCCAGGCAATCAAACAAGACTTGGTGGTTATCCTTGTTCATGGACCTTTTACCATCACGTACGGTCGGAAATCTTAAGCCATTTCCAGTTCCACCAACACATACTAGATAGGGTCGATAAGATCTTAAGAAGTGTTTTGCGTGAACGTAATATGTTTAATGCTACATTTGTTGGAATTCACGTAAGAAGAGATGATTATGTTGAGTTGATGAAGAATTTATATCACGGACTCCTGGCTGGTACATCTTACTTCAATAAAGCAATGTCTTATTTCCGACAGAAATATCCAGATGTATTGTTTATAGTTTCCAGTGATGATATTGAGTGGTGTAAGAAGAATATTAATCAATCGAATAATGACGTAATATTTGCAGGAGGAAGTAAAGACTCAGGACAAGATATGGCTCTTCTAAGTAGATGCAACCATACCATAATGACCTTTGGTACTTTTGGTTACTGGTCATCGTATTTAGCAAATGGTGAAACTATTTATTTTGCTAATTTCACTCTTCCTGATTCTATTCTATTTAATGAAATTATGAGGTTCAACAGCAGTTACTTACCTGAATGGTTACCAATTTCACCAGAAGATTCCGAGATGAAAGAGTTGAGAAAAACTTTTGATGCTGCACAATAGTAAGTTTAAAAAACTCCTCTTATTCCCTACAAGAAATTTATTGGTGAAATTTTTCAACCGTGTAATGAATTATTGATACTAAATTGTCTTAGATTTTATTGACATTATCTTTTGTTATTAACGTTTTTCAAGTAGATTTTTACAACTTTTTGCTTTCATTTTTTCCTTGAAATATATTCTAGGCTGAATTGTTATGTAATGTTTCAAACATCATGAACTTCTACATTTTCGACTGCAATTTTTGAGCATTGGAAATGGTATCTTTTTCCAAAAATGATTTCATGAACAAGATTATAAAACTAAAGTAGTTGCTTCAGTGAAATCAGGAATTATGAACTGTATTATTTATGTCCTGAAATGGGCATGTGATGGTAGCCATTTTGAGCATTAACACTAATGCTTGAGAATTTTTATTTTATTAGTTTTGTTATTTGTTTTGTGGTTTGATTTCACAGATGATATAACACAAACTCCACGAAACTATAATTTTAGGAATTCCAGATCTTCAATTGCAGAAGCATAAAAACAAAACAAACAAAGAGGCCATAACGGGCTGAAACCAAATACCTACAAGCACTGATTCTTCTGTTTTCTTATTGGCATTGCATGTATTAATACATAATATCAGATTAAAGAGCTATAACGTAACCTAAACATCGTAGCTGACCATGTGCAACCGCATATGTTAAGTGTTTATCCTCATGCAGATGGCTACTTCCAGTAGGATAATACGCCGGTGCACAAAGCCCGCATCACTACGGGATAGTTTGAGGAACATGACGATGACTTGTCCTTGCTGCAGTGGCCCCTCAGTCCCCGGATCTCAGTCCGTTTGAAAATTTGTGGAATGAGCTGGAACGGGCTGTTCTTCAGGCCTACACCTCCATCAAATCTTCAGGAACTGCATGACACACTGATGTCTGCATGGTACACAATGTTTTCAGCATCTTGTGGAATCCATGCCTCGAGGAATTCAGACTGTTTTCAGGGCTAAAGGAGGCGCAATACGCTACTAGGTAGGTATACCTAATAAACTGGCCGGACAGTGTATATTATGTACAGAAATAAAGATAAAAAATTAAATAACAAATTCCTTTCTAAACTTAATAACTATTGTAGTAATTTATTTTTCCATTAGCCTATAAAATTACTCATAGATTAAAACAGAGAAACTAAACTGTCCTTCTGAGAAATATATTTAAATATTTCGAATGGTCAAATAAACTAATTACTATCTTATTATTGAAAGTAGAGGGATTCGAAATTATATACAATTTTATTAATGGAAAATGCTAAGAATTTAAGTAAATTAAAAAATTAAATAGATGTTAAAATAAAAGGTTTTAAAATATAATTATTTCTTTAACAACGGATGCGTAGTATTAGATGTTTTGCAGTTCCATATTATTTCATTTTCTAACAAACATTGAAGAAGTTTTTAAATTTTATTATTGTTAAATCACAAGAGATTTAACACTGTGCTTAGAGGTCCGCTGAACAGACAACTTACTTTTTTCTTTTCCGGTCTTTAGTTAAATAAGATTGTATATCATTGAAGATCTTAAACATTCAATAACAGAAACAAAAATATGTAATTACTTTAACAAAAATTATGTAATTGCAGTTAGTACTAATGTATTTTCATATATTTCTTACACATCGTAGGACTTAAGATTACAATTGATTACAACATTACACTCATTGAAGCCTTTGCCTCAAGAAGGTGAATTACATAAAAATAATTGCCATTGTGATGATTGTTGTAAACTGACTATAAAAGTCAAAAAGTTCAACAAAAGTTGAAATTGAAAAACTATACAGATGTACTACGATACTCTGCTTATGAAATGACAAAACTCATGCACCGTGCATAATATAAATTCTAACCATTTTCCTAGCGCTTCTTTTCACAGATGTAATTTTTCCTGGCCGTACAGCGCCAGAATTTCCAGTCTTTAGCTGTTTGAGCTATACCAACACAGAAATCTCCTTTCCCTTTGGTACTGGCGGCATCCCAGTCCCCAAAGTCTTTGAGGCTGTAGGATGTTCCATCGACCCATTTGAATTTGCTGCCGGTCTTCGATAGACCGATCCACACGTCCGTCACAATTTTACTGGCTTTTATTTTCTTCACTAATTCATCATTGCTGCTTTTGTCCTTAGATGTCGCTAACCGCATCTTCTTGAGTTCACATTTCTTTTTTGCTTCCAGCCAAGGAAGACGGCGTTTTCCGTCCACAAAATACACCAATTTGGCTACGATTACAAGAACAGCATAAGTAATTTTGACAAAACACAACACACAGCTTTTTAACACGTTCACTACTAACGCCGTATATATACGTCATGTGGTACATTTAAATCCGACTCTTGACGTGTAAGTGTGTCACAGGGACAACTTTAGTTCAAGCGCAACCCTCATTAGTATATACTAAAACAATCTTGTTGATAAACTAATGACGTGTATATACGTCATTCCAAAAAACAATAATTGAGTTGTTATTAATATTTTATTAATGAATATATTGAAAAAAAGGTTTTCAATGATGTCCTCAATGTAAATGCAGTTGTCTGCAAAAACCATAAAGCTAAAAACCATAAAAACTGGCTTAGTAGCGAACGTGTCAATATGTACAAACAAAGACACATAAGCAAAAAGTCATTAATATGAATTTTTTATTATTAATATTAATGATTTTTTAATACACAAGACCAGTCCTACTAGGTGACATAAAAGCACCTGTGTTGTAGGTACTGGTAATGAGTCTATACATTGTGTAACATCTACAACAGTTTCACAACAAATCAATAATAAATCACAAGAAAAAAAAATACAGAAAGAATTAATACTACAAATTTTACTAATATGACTTATAGAATTATACTTATTGTGATGAGATATTTTATCACGATAAATTATGTTACATAGTCATAAAAAGAAAACAAGCAATTTTTTTTTTTTTTTTTTAGACTTAGGCTTAAATTTGAATTCATATTAATATTTTTTTTTCAAATTCATATTATTAATTTTTAATATACAAGACCAGTCTTCTAGGTGACATAAAAGCACCTGTGTTGTAGGTACTGGTAATGAGTCTATACATTGTGTAACATCTACAACAGTTTCACAACAAATCAATAATAAATCATAAGAAAAAAAAATACGGAAAGAATTAATACTACAAATTTTACTAATATGACTTATAGAATTATACTTATTGTGATGAGATATTTCATCACGATAAATTATGTTATATAGTCATCAAAAGAAAACAAGCAATTTTTTTTTTACTTTAATATGAATTAATATGAATATAACTTTCATTGTTATAAACTTTGATTATTTATTTTTATATTAAAATTGTAAATTAGACTGTGAAATCTTTTGTACCACCACTTTTTCTTTTCTGACAAATCCACTCACCTTCTCCTCTTTCTATGGCTGCGAATTGACCAACTCAGAAATTTACCAACTCAGTATGGAAGAAATTTATTGCAACAAATTACATGTTCATAAACTAGGTCTTTTTATTAGGGAATTCAAGTCATTTAAACAGACATTTTTGGGATTTTTTTTTTTTTTGGTTGACGTTTAAAACAGCTGACAAGACAAACTATACTTAAAAGTAAATTACCAACCATTTTATGAAATGTTACCGAAGATAAGTGAGAAAGCAAGAAAGTCTCGGCAATTGTCCATATACAAAAAAGCATTGTATAATCGGACTTAATCTTTTGATTCAGTTATAGTCTTTCATCGCAGGCCAAACGATTCACTTGGATTTTACCAAATAACTTTTTTAAACATTAATGTGATGTCAAATGTTAATGTGATATCAAAAGTAACAAATTAAATGAAAAATATTATAACTAACCTTATTTTATTTGGAAATTCAGTCATTCAACCAAAAAACCAGACAAAGAAACTCTCCACCAGTTTTTGTCCGAGCAATTAAAAAAAAAAACAATTTCACTATCCAAAAACGTATAAAGATATCTGGAAATCACTGACACAAGGTCAGATTTTACGTACAGGGAGTACTTATTTTCATTAAAGTTTTACCAAATTTACCAGGCAGCGACAGCCATTAAATTTGGTAGTATATAACCTTTGGTAGTGATTTTAACCTGACCCAGGTTAAAAACAATATTTAAAATAAAAGAAAAACGAAAAAAAAAAAAAGTTTAATGCAAAGCTATATCTTCAGTGAAATAAAGTCGCAGTGTTGGAAAGATAATGCAATCGAAAAAATTAAGGAATCCATAGCGTAATGTAGTTTTACGAACTGTAAAGAAAAATCGTGTATTCCGAAAGACAGTTATTCGAATCGGGTTTTCTTGAATTCAAGCCCGGAAGTTATGAATGGCTGCAGGGTCAGTCCAGAACCACTCGGCTAAGATTTCTACACTAATTCGACAAAAATAGAGAATGGAACCGAGCACAGTCAACAAATTGTAAGTGTTTAACTGTTATTTCAATTAAAAATAGAAGATTTTTGTAAGAAATGCGGCCTACTGCCTCTTTTAGTTCATGAATGGATTCGCTTATAACAAGAAGGAACTCATTTTATCAGTGAAGAAAATGAAATGTTTTTCAATGTTGGGGTTTGTAATGAAATGTTTAATATGGATTTGGAAGAAAAATATAAAGAATTCATACATCGTACATAAAATACTTCTTAAATTATTATAGAAGAACAGTTACTCTGCGATAATTAAATTGATAAAGCAGATACTTCTATTACTTAGAATTTGAAATATTATTTGTATTTATATTATAATTTGAAATATTATTTATATTTATATTATTCTCAGATATATTGATTAAGATTATTTAAAGGATATTTTCAATTATAAAATATAATTTCTCAGTTGCAATTGAAATAAAAAAAAAAAAATAATACTCGGAGATAGTTGAAGTTGGTTTTGTAAAATTTGATTGGTGATTGTTATAAAATTCAGTTAGAATTTGTTGAAGTGATAATTTCTAAAAAAATATTGTATTTATTGGAAGCTTAAAAAAATTCCAAACTAAAAAACCGCTTAGCTTCATTATGGGAATTTCTGTATATCTTTTAAGCTACTTCATCTTAATAGTCACTAATTTAAAAGACGTAAAATAGAATAAATGGAAATGATTATATAGTATTACGACATTAAACTATGCATTGAAAGTTTCTGTGTAACTTTGTCAACTGTGCATCAAAAACAGGTTATTAATGCAAATTTTATGACATGTTGGGAATTCTAGTCTAAATTTGAAATTAATTTGGTCGACCCAATTTTTTATTTAAAAACTTTGCATTTCAGCCTTCGATTTCGACACCGGAAGTGGTAAGTTCTTACTGTGATTTCAGCTTCCTTTGTGAATTTTGCTTAAGTTAATAAATTATTCCATTTTACAGAAGTGTTTTATATTTTAACGGTGTATTTCGTCTTAAAAAAGCGGGTGATTTAGCAAAAATAGTCAATCTTCCGGAGTCATTTTTTATTTTTTATTTACACAGGAAGTGAGTTTAGTTCACGTCCACCTATTGCTTCGCATTCTGAATAACTTTAAACTTCCTTTTAGTGGATGACTTTTTACATTACATAGGCTATTTGTTTCTAGGCTATTTTTTTTTTTTTTTACATACGTAAAAACATACATAAATTTACCTACTCAAACCAAGGTTATTTTTCCCTTTGTAAAACAACTTGACTAACAGCGCGCTATTAAGTAACACCTGAATATTAAACTGATTGGTGAGCAACTTCGTTTCTGTATTTTAATTCAAGATAAATTATATTTCAGAAATTTAATAAAATTGGGCGTTATTTTGTGAAAACAGAAACATTGTTTTTAAAATTTTAATCCTAATGTTAGGAATACTTCATTTTAATGTCTGACAGATGGATGTTGACGTATTTTCGTGATTTCACGTAATTTACGCGAGAATAGTCTCTATCCATGTCTTCTCACAAAATATTTAAATGAATTATAATACGGGGAAATGCATGAGACTTTTACTACATTTTAATATAGTTTTAATAAATTGAAAACAGTCAATAAACAAACAATAAATTCATTATGTAGCATTTTCCTAGTGACAGACATTAAAAATACAAAATTCCTTGAGACCTGCTGAAGAGGCTAATGGCGAGATCTCGTGTTTTTCGTAATTCTCGCGCAAACGTGATCGTCAACATCCATCTGTTAGACATTAACTCTATGTATTTGAAACAATATTAAAATGATCATATAAATATTACCTGTTTCACATCTTTTGCCTTTATATTTGGAAGTACAGGCACATTCGTTGGGCTTTTTGCAAGTACCCCCATTCAAACAGCTGGGCTTACAGACAGCTAAAAAACAACGGAATATAATGATTTATTTTGTATTTCTAAACAGTTATAACATAGAAACAAATAAAACATTGAAGAAATACTTCTTAGATAATGAAACTATATTACCATAACAATTACATGTATTACAAAATAGTCAGGTTTATATTCAAGATACAAACATAATGGATTCGTAATAAAAACGTTTTGAGTAAAACGTTTTTATTAAAATTTACGATGCATTTCTAGATTACCATGATTTTAAAAGAAAAAAGATAATTTTTTTAAATAGTCTCGTTTTCCTGATCAAAAAATTAGTTTCTAACAGATATTGCAAGAGAATTATAATGAAAATATTGATATAAGAACTACATTCGAAGTTAAGAAACTAGAATTCAAATTAACAAAATAATATAATTATAGTCCGTTCATTATATTTGTGAAGACACGTGATCACAGTTAACCAATGATTATCATCTTCTTTCTTCACTAAAGTTATTGCTTGGTCGTGTCTGGAATGTCGTTGTAAGTTACTTCCATTGTTTACATCCTATTTCTCCTCGCCCTACAATGTTTTATTTTTATTATTTTTGTTGGTTTTTCAATATTAAGAATACTTTTATTTATTTATTTATTTTGGATTTCATAAAAAGCTTGTTTTTAGTCGTCCATTTCTGTTATCAATGCCTGCTGCTCTCTTTTCTTGCCCGCCGTTTCAAACAATGGGTTAGGCTTAGTGGTAAGCAAGGTTTCGGTCTTCTTAACAATATTGTTCACTGAATGAGATGAAATACCTGCTGCTTCAGCCATTTTACGAAAGAGATAGATGGCTTGAAATAAAAAAAAAAAATAACATTCCAAATGATTCCTCTCGATTGACCCTTCGAAGTCTTATTGGCAAAAACGAACAACGGTATGTGTTCAAAACGGAAGTGCACGGAATAACTAATGCTCAATTGTTCACTATATATGGAGTTGTCAAGTGTCTTCACAAACACTAAACGGACTGTAACGCTATATATTTTTCTAGTGCAGTAAATGTATATTTCTTACGCTTAGAACACGTTGATCCTGTGTACGTTGATTTGCATTCGCATACGTTAGGTTTTATACATTTGCCTCCGTTACGACACGATGGTTTGCAAACAGCTATAAATGTAACCAGAAGAAAATGAATAAGTACTGAACTTCTTTTTTAAACAGTCTTTATATTCTATGAAAAATAACACAGCTGGTAGATTATCTTACACTGCACGCACACAATAATATTCTTACCGGTCTGACAGTAGGTTCCGATGTAATTTGCCGCACACTGACATTTATTCGGCTTTTTACATACTCCTTTATTCTTACATTCAGGTTTGCAAACAGCTGAAATGAAAAAAAACCTTTGGATTTTACCTATTTTCATATTTAAATTTTAAAAGAATAGATGTTACTTACTTGTTAGAAAATTTAAAAAATGAAAATTATATTTATTTTATATTGTTAAGAAATAAATGAATTAATTTATCTCAAAAAACTTCCTTTAAAAAAAGGTAATTTAGATAACAGTAAAAATTCTTAAGTGCAGTTTATGAAAATTTATGAAATTGTAAGTATAAAATCAGTAAGTGAATCAGAGCACAACAGACAGTGGAGCAACAAACTTCCCAAGTAAAATTTCATGACTTGAGAGAAAAAAATTTAAGTAAAAATTTATTGAGCAGAAATAAATCTTAAAATTTCTTTTTTTACTTAATTTTTTTAAAGTCGTGAAGACGACATAGACAAATTATAAATATCTGCTGAAAATAACCAGTAAAACATTTTTCATTTTCTGTAAAAATTAATTAAATCAACATTACTTAAGCAGCTTCGATCCGATTAATTTGAGTCATACGAAAACACGCGCACTTTAATGGATTACTTAACGGAATTAATATCCTAGATATCGTTTTTAATGGGTTTTTTTTTTCTATTGGACATTTTGCCATCGTATTTACTAATTTCTTGACAAGGACCCACGCAGATATGAACCCACACATAAATATAAAAGTTTGATCGTCTCTTGTCTTTAAATATGCACGTCAAGTTCTAAGAAGATTCGTCTAGTCATTCCATTATCAGTCAAACACCTACACATACACAATGAAAATCAATCAAGCGTTTCTCAATCTTGTCTTCCCCATTGAAAACAAAGATGTGGCTTGATAGTTATGTAATCCAGTGCAGTTATGTTTTGACCCGGACATTACTAATATCTAAACTTCCCTTGGAGGGGTTGTTTAGTGGGGTTCCCTTGAACCCAAAACTCCGGCGCCCCATAAATCCGTGGTCGGATTTGGGAGAAACCCGCCATTTTAGAAAATGGCCGCCAATGCGCGTAGCTGCAGTCGTTTTCAAGCTATAGCGAACAAACGGCTAACTCAATTTAAAACCTAAAAAAATCCAAATGTAAAGCATAAAATTTGCTACAAAAAAAGATTCTACAACTTTTTACGTCACTGTTATGATTAGGCAAATAAACTTATGTAAAGTATGAATTCAGTTGAAATTTCGCATACTAATTTTGAAGCATTTTATTTCGTGAGTTTGATATTAACAGGCATACCTCGGAGATGTTCGGTTCCATACCACCGCAATAAAGCGAGTCCACGAATTTTTTGGTTTCCCAGTGTATATAAAAGGTTATGTTTACACTATACTGTATTCTATTAAGTGTTCAATATCACTATGTCCAAACAAACATATCTTAATTAAAAGATACTTTATTGCTAAAAAAATGCTAACCTCAAACTTTGCTATCATTAAAGATCACTGATCACAGATCACCATAACAGATGTAATGAAAAACTTTGAAATATTGCGAGAATTTCCAAAAACACATAATGTACATATCTTAATTACAAAATACTTTATTGCTAAAAAATGCTAACCTCAAACTTTGTTAATAGAGAGTTTCTGCCCAGCTCACTATTCTATACGGTAACGCTAAGTCACATGACTGGTATTGTGCGCATGCGTCACTATCCCGTAGAGGAAATACCGTTAACGTGATACGTTAACTTTCCTCGAATAGCTTATCGCTTTATGCTAGGAAACACGAGTTCCGATAAACATGAGTTCCGACACTAGCGCTCCTGATGACGAATTGCAGAACTTGAAGTCCAACCGATTTGTATCTATTTATTCGAAGTTACCGATTACAAAAAAATGATTTTCACGATCGGAGGGCATCTTTTTCTTATGTTTTCGTGGTTGCTTTCAGAAAACATTACATTAGTAATCAAAATCATTGCAGAATTTCGGCTTGAAAATTTGAATCGGCGAGCGAGCGGAATCTCAAAAACATATCGACGCTGATCGAGATTTAACGAGACTGAATTATTCATCGAAACTGATTTATTGAAACTGATAACAAAGAAAGACAAAACGATGAAAAAAAAATATTTCCTATTTTAATTAATTAAAAACATTCTTTCATCTATTCGACGCATTGACTAAATGATATTTATAAAAATGAATGCTATTTTTTTCGCAAATAAACCGTAGGCATAATGACAATTGAGAAGTGTAAATTTTCACGTTATGACAAAAACTCTCTTCATGACAGAGCCCGCTATTGTGGTTACCGTATTCGTTCACGTGACATTTGCGTTTCCCGTATATAAATCACGTTATGGCAAAAACTCTCTTCACGACAGAGCCCGCTATTGTGGTTACCGTATTCGTTCACGTGACATTTGCGTTTCCCGTATAT
>JAFIDM010001028.1:38897364-38921535 GCA_023159025.1 Thereuonema tuberculata | reverse complement strand
TTGTGGTTACCGTATTCGTTCACGTGACATTTGCGTTTCCCGTATATAAATCACGTTATGGCAAAAACTCTCTATTATCAAAGATCGTGTATCTTTTTGTGAGAATTACCAAGATGTGACAAGTTATACGAAGTGAGCATATACTGTTGGAAAAATGGCGTCGTAGAGTTATCAGAAACCTTCAATTTGTAAAACAAAAAAGGGCAAAATATGCAAAGCGCAATAAAACGAGGTATGCCTGTAATTGAAATAAAAATATAACAAGAATTGGTAGAAGTGTAGGTACTTACGAACGCTACATGTTGACCCTGTGTATCCGGATTTGCATTCGCATTTATTGGGAGCAATACATTTACCTTTATTTTGGCAACTAGGTTTACAAACAGCTGAAATGAAATAAAACCATTTAGTATCTAAGAAGGTTTTGATATTTAAGAAATCTGTAAGATTTAAAAATTATTCAGGATGATATTCGGCAAGACTCAAAATTTATGTAAGATTCATGAAGAGGTTTGAATTTAATGTTAAATTCACCAAATTGGGCATTATGTTGAGTACTTGAATTTAAAGGATTCGCAAGACTATGTTGATAAGGAAATTTTAAAGAATTCAATTTAGTTTTGGATTGTTGTCACAAATCAGCTTGTTACTTAAATGAAATATATTTAGCAGACTTTACATGACGTCAGAAAATATCGAGTTATTGGAATACCTACCTAGTACCCAGTCCCAACAACATCTTACTTCAAGTATTGGCATTAAGCTACTGTACAAGGTGTTTCACTCGCTATCGAACCCTGATTTCCCCTTATAATTTTCTCTAACTGATGGAAGTAATGCAGAGAAATTTGACACGGACATACCTTGGTTTAGGAGAAACATGGTTACCGAAGGACACGAGTGGTGGCGCCACTGTCTAGGCCGATTGTCTCTCTTACGTGAAGTGTTGGTAGATTACGTTTGTCCTCGGCTTTTGTTGTGACACATATGAACTCCGTAATGACTATTGTCAGCAGGATGGTTCCACCTGCCACACCTCCAGTGTCAGCTTGGCTGAAATTATTTCCTTTGAAGATCCTGTCATTTCTAAGGGACTTTGGCCACCAAGGACGTATGACTTAACCCACCGGATTTCTTTCTATTGCGAATACTGAACGGGAAACTCTATCACACAACAAGCCACGGATTCTCATGGAACTGCAAGAAAACATTCGTCGGGAAATTGAGGCTATGACTCTCGATGTAACATGTACCTTCCGTAACATGGAGAGGCGTGTGCAGGCATGCCTTGATGCTAATGGAGACCACTTTCAACACTTGCTATAAAATCATCATACTTCTCTCCTAAACCAAGATCAGCTCACCGGACAAAAAATTAGTCACCCTGGTGCGGATGCACAGAGGTTTTGTGAAACTGGTACAGATGGCGTAATAGACGGTCACATGGTCAATTGAGCACAGACTGTTTCTGTGGGATCATAAAGCAGTAACGTTGTGTGAGAAAGTTGTTGTTCAATGTCGGAATTGTTCGTCAAGATGGATAAATGCAAGGATGTGACCGAGTGGCAAAAAGGGGCAATCATGTTTGGCCGTGCCCATGACCACATAGGGAAGTTGACGAATTTGTTGGTATTTCGAAGCGGACTGTCCAACGTGTGTACAAGAAGTGGTGTAACACTCGTGGCCATGAAACACGTCAGAACTGTGGTCGGAAAAAGATTCTAAGCCAGAGGGACCGGAGACGTGTTTCACAGCTTGTGAATGTAAATCGCTTCCAAATCCTACAGGAATTACTGCAGTCAGTGCAGGTCCATCCCAACCTGTTTCCGAGAAAACATTGCGACGGGAACTGCATGCAATGAACATTTGGAGTCGTTATCTCGCAAGAGAATGCCATTGCTCACACAGGCACATAAAGTTGCACGTCTCCAATGGGCCAGAAATCACCGAACATGGACAGTAGCTGACTGGAGGCGTGCTATGTGGTCCGACGAATCACGATTTTGCCTTTTTTCAAATGACGCACGGCGTCGAGTGCACCGAAGGCCCAATAAAGCATTTCATCCGCAATGTGTGGAGGGTGTAGTTCAGGCCGGAAGTGGGTCTGTGATGTTTTGGGGGTGTTTTTCATACTCTGACTTGGGACCACTCATTGAGGTGACCTTTAAACATGAACCAGCATGTTTATTTAAACATTCTCAATGATCAGGTGTTGTCCTTCAGTCGACATCTTCATGATGAGTATGCTGTTGTCAACTCCCATGTTTCAAGATGACAACAGCAGAGTTTACAGGGCTGCATGCATACGTGACTGGTGTGATGAACACTCACACACCTTATCGCACATTGACTTGCCCGCTAAATCGCCTGATCTGAATCCCATTAAAATCTGTAGGATTTTTGGGAACATCGGGTGAAACGCCGAAATCAGCATCCCAGGAATTTGGTGGAATTCCGTGATCTCATCCTCAGTGAGTGGTGTCAGCTGGATGTGACATACCCTGCAGAGCCTGTACTTCCTTCCTAACCGAATCCAGGCGGTTAACAAGGCCAGAGGCGGAGTTACACGATATTAACGTGATTTCTCCAGGGGGTGACTAATTTTTTGTCCGGTGAGCTTATGTCCATGTCAAATTTCTCAGCATTAGTTCCATTAGTTTGATAATTATAAGGGAAAATCAGGGTTCGACAGCGAGTGAAACACCCTGTATAACAAAATTACTCTCCAAATCTTCCTTCGTCTCGAATAGTTTCTATTTAATATTCAGATTTTGAATTTTAATTTTTCTCACGTAATGTTCTCTTCCCCTTTTCCAATTGAAAAGCTGGTATTTTTAAATGCGAATTTAAACGCTTTTCTTTTGTTTATTTTTACATCCTTTTTTATGTCAATAACTTTCAACTCTTACAGGAACCCGATTCCACAATCTCGCGAAACCACAACAGTCTTTGGGAATCTTGTAGCATACAACACTGATTATTCGCAACACTCTTGAAATCCATTCGCCATGCACGCGATGATCATTTTAATCTGTCTATAAGGACAGCTGAAATTAATGTTTTTTTTTGGTTTATCTTTGTTGATCATATCAAAACGGAGTGTAGATGATGGAAAGGGATTTCCATTTTATAACTAGTGGTGTTTTAACTATCAACTTAAGAAACAAAAGAAGTAATTATTGAAATTTAAGCAGTTTCATGGTTCTGAATACGGCAAATATTCGATCATAGATAACGAGGTTGCGGACTACATTACTCAATATGAAACAGCGGGATATAAAATAAATATTAACGGAACTATATAACGTTTCCGTTTTCCATCTTTTGATTTTCAGTTAAGTTAATATTCACCAATTCCCCCCCCCCCTCATATTCTAAGTCAAATTTTAAGCCTAAAATAAAATGGAAATTACGAGAGTAAATACGGTAACAATTTCAAGAATATGAAATAATATCATGTAAATTATATGAACGTGGGTCTACCTTTCAAATAATAACTCCAAATTTTATTTCGATTTTCCCATTCATAAAGCTTCGTAATCCTCCATTATTTAAAGATGAAATAGCTTCCTTGTTGTTGTAACTTATCCAACAGTCTATAAAAGCCGAATCGCAAAAGAATTCGAGGTATATAAGATTTTTTTAAATTTATATATTAAACCCTTATCACTAATCTAAATATTCATTCTCATTTAAATTTCTTTTCTTCCTAATATTCTTTTCTGCGTTCATCTAAGTTTTAATCCGTCTGCCAAGTCTTTTTTATTTTCCGCCTGTCACTTCGTTCTGCATTAGGTTTTAGCAATTTTACATTCCTCCGTTCCAATGATGTACTCACAACATTCTATATTCTCATTCACTTCTTGAATATCATTTTTAAAATTCATCAAATCTTGAGCCTTTTTTTATTAGTAATAATTTGTTTTATTTATATTCATTTATACTGAACAAAGTTTTTAGTGTTTATTAGCAAAGGAATTAAACTAAATTTAAAAACCATTTATATTTACTTACGGATTGTACACCTGGGTCCTGTATATTTGCTCGTGCAAGCACATTTCTTAGGCTTAATGCATGTTCCACCATTTTCACATTGTGGACTACAGATAGCTGAAAGATAAAAAAAAAAATCATTAATTCTTTTAATTTCAGAATACTTTCTCATAAGGAAGCTTTGACTATCAGTATTTTTATAGAAAGGAGAATGGGCAGATCTGCCCCACTCCTGTATAGCGATAATATATAGTAATATATAGTAAGGAAAGATCTCCATCAATAGAACATTTTTTTATGATTTTTACGACTTGTCTCAGTTATTAGTCCGTTCGGAGTTATATACGTCTAAATTTGACGTTTGAATCATTGATTTGTGGTGAATGTGATTGCAGGGAAGCCAACCACTTACAGGCGGGGGGTGCTTGGCTGTGGATGGTTGGCTTCCCTGCACCCACATTCAATCAAACACACTGTTAATAATTATTATATGTAATTAATAATTAATATTATCATTTATTTCAAGTTAATAATAAGTATGTACATGTAATTAATGAAAATAATATTTACTTTCATATATCGGAAGCGCAGTGGTGCCTCAAAGGATAAACCAAACAATAAAAAACTCACCAATGATTCTAACCAGCCTCAGCGCGAGACCTTGTTATTTACATTGACTACTCCTGGCTGATGATCGCCAACGAGCGTGAAACAGCTGTTCCAGGATGTCACTTGTAAATAATTTGGTCTCATCGATTGTTATTATTAATAATTCAAACGCGCAGTTTGAATTTTCTTGCATTAAAAAAATTCATTGCGGCCTGTACATTGATGGCACATGAATTTTCTCACTAATGGTTCATTGGTGAGTTTTTTATTGTTTGGTTTATCCTTTGAGGCACCACTGCGCTTCCGATATATGATTCTAACCAGCCTCAGCGCGAGACCTTGTTATTTACATTGACTACTCCTGGCTGATGATCGCCAACGAGCGTGAAACAGCTGTTCCAGGATGTCACTTGTAAATAATTTGGTCTCATCGATTGTTATTAATAATATTTACTGTTACTGAAAATAATTTTTAAATGATAATTAATTAATACATCCGGGAAGTAAGATGTCAACGAGATAAGTCATATCTAGACGTATGTAACTCCGAAAGGACTAATAATTGAGACGAGTCGTAATAATAACACATGTTCTATGTAAGGAGATCTTTCTATAGGTATATATCTTATCACTATACAGGGTGGGGCAAATTCACATAGAGTTTGCTCATTCTCCTTTGTAAGGTTTGTTGTGATATTTTTTCAGCGTTTTTAAATCACACTTAAATTCAGTATTATCAGGATTAATATTAGTACTCCTGATTACTAACACCTCTTAATTTGCACTTCCAATTATTCCCGCTAGGTGTTATATTACAGAGTGCTACCAAGAGAAATATACTTGAAATCTCAAGCAATGATTTGCTTGTGGTGATTTTTAACTTAATGCATTGCTTTTCGCAGACTTGACAGTAGGTCGAAACATGTCCTTAATTAGCCGTTCTTCAAAAGCGCTCTTTCACACGAAGCAACCATGGTCGCGCGGGGTGAATAAATTTTGGCCGCGCGGCCAAGATCGCTTGCCTTCACACACAAAGCAACCAAACACACTCATTAAGCAAAATGGATTTTGAAGAAGCAGCTATTGAATATTACGCTGTTATCTCAGTTATGAATCGGCAAAAACGATCAAGCTTATGTCTCTTGACGGACATATGTAAATATATTTTAAATATAACTGCATAATACATATTCAGTATAATAAATCGTCATATAACTATAAATATCAACCTTACAAAATTCATTTTTTTCCTGTAGCCGTGGCATCTTCTTTGTTTTTAAATATTTACTGAACTTCTAATATGAATTTTTCAGTGTCAAAGTCCACATTATCTAAAGTAGTGTCGTTTTAATCATGGTTTTCAACACTTCTCAAAGCGAAAATAGAAGCGACCTTCTGGTCTAAACGTAAGTCGCGTCTCGTGTGAAGGCTCCTTTGAAATCTATAGAACATCCTGGCCCCACGACCATGGCCGCGTCTTGTGAAAAGGGTCTAAAGATTAGGATAATCTTTGAACTAATCTGAAATTCTATATCTTCAGTAAAAATGATTAGGCTTATCATAGAGAAGCAAAATGATGGTTCAACTTCAAAAAATCTTAAGGAATTAAGACGATTAGCATTTCAACTTAAGCTCAAGTACAGTAAAGTCCCAATTATCCGCGTACCTCTCCTGTTTCCATTTTTTTTTACTGAACAATAAATTACGGAACACATTTTTATACACATTGAGAAAGAATGCACGAGTCACGATCGGCAGTGCAACATTCACGTTTAGCGACATTTAGCAAGTAGGGGTAAGTGTTTCGACGCGAAAAAAACAAAAACAATTAACCGATTTTTATTTGTTAAAAAGTAAGAAAATAAAGTAAAATAAAATAAAATAATTGTTTATAATGTATGTACTGCCATTTTAATGTAAATAAAACATATTAAAAGCATTTTTGTGTTGATTTTCGTCTTTTTTCGTCCTACTGTATTTCGGATTATCCACGGAATTCGCTTATCCGTGGTTGCCGCGCCACCCAATTCCGCGGATAATCGGGAGTTTACTGTACTTATTATCGATAGTTGAAGTTAAATTCAGTGCATTGAATATTTTGAAAAGTAGTCTTACGTGTTTCACACAAAGCTCCAGTATATTTTGAAGTACATTTACAGGTATCTACTCCTACGCATTTGCCATCATGTTGGCAGGGTTGTGTACACGATGGCATAGCTGAAAATAATAATAAAAAAAGGATTTATATTTTTCTTTTAATTCTAACACACACACACACACACACACACATTAATGTGCTACCAAGATTCTTAACCGGCAGTAAAAAAATGTTTACGGGATCATACACTTGTAGAAAACAGATGACATACTCACCATGGGTGCCCGCACATACGTGCAAGGAGGGACGGGGGGTTATTTCCAGTTGCAACTAGAATTTTCAGTTTATTTGAAGCCATGTAATTTTTTTTTCTCTAGACGACTTAAAAATAGAAAACTGGTAATTTTTATTATAACTACTTACTTTTCTTTAGTTATATTGCCAATATATAGTCGGACCTCTATTTAACGAACCTCTATTTTGCGTATTTCTCTATTTTGCGAACTTTTCTTTGGAACCAAGAACATTTTTGCTAATTTCTTCGTAAAATAACCTCCAAATAGCGAAATGCATTTTCTATTTAATGAATTTTTTCGAGAATGAGGGAAAAGAAGAAATTAACGATGATGTGCTGATTGATGATTATATTTCACTTGATTTTGAAGTTGAGACCTCGGAAACTACTAACGTGAAAAATAAAAACAATACAGCAATGAATTGTGATGAAGATGAAGATGATGAAAATGGAAATGATATGATGAAGAAATCAAAAACATTTCTTTGTATGATGAAATGCTAAAATCATTTCAATCAATCCGACGCGGATTACAATTTAAAGAAAATACGCCTGAAGGGGATTTTGTTGCATTGCAAAAATGCGAGTCATACTATGAACGAATACATTTTTTCAAAAAAAAAGACAAAATTAACAGACTTTATTAGTAAAATTTAAGTATGAAAGTGGTAATATATGCTTTGTCATTAAAATTATTACTTTTTTAATAATATTTATTGTTTAAGTATTTTAAATCTGTTTTATGTAGTTTAAAGTAATTAAACTACAATTTAAAGGTTTTAAAAGGCGAATCTCTATTTAACGAATTTTCCATATAATGAACTTTTATTTGGGGTTTAGCGACTTCGTTAAAGAGAGGTCCGACTGTATTTTACTTTCTTTCTGTTTCTCTTTTGCTTTCATTAGATGATGATGATGAATAAGGAAGTTTTACTGATGATTATCATAATGCAAAGTAACCCATGCTAATGTAGGTAGACATAACCGGGTGAATCACTGAGACAATCAATGCTCAATCCTAAATAATACATACTAATACAAGAATTCAATTCACGTTGAAACTGAAGCTAACAATTAAGCTTTTTTCGTGACTGCCTTTAAAAAGAAACAACAAAAAAATCAAATAGATTAAATGCAATTGCCTAGCTGTCATTATATTTGGTCTCTTTCTTTTTTTTTTTATCATTTAATTTAAGAGAGCTTCGAGATTTACGTACCTTCTTTGCAATAAGGTTTCTTGTACCCCTCAGGACATACACAGGTGAAAGGTTTGATACAGACGCCACCGTTTTCACATTTTGGATTACAAATAGCTAAACAAAAGAAATAATAAATAAAAAATTAAAAGAATTTGAATCATTGGCGTATTGTAACCCGTCCTGCCACCGCATTGAAAAATAGAAATTATTTTGACATGATTTGGACTTTTTTTTGGTCTGAAAACCCATGGCTTTATTTATAAACCCCTTCCACTATTAGCAAAAAGGATGAAACGTATATTTATTTATTTTTTCGGACCATCATAACCCCCCCCCCCCTTCATCATTTCAAAATCCTATTACGTCTATGATCTGAATAATATACACTTCTTTAATTTAATACACTGGAGCTTTATTAAAGAGTGTTACCGAATCTATCGATACCGGTATCGAAATTTGGTTTAAGCCTCACATATCAGCTTTCCACAAAAGTTCAAAATTTGTTCAATTAAAAACTATACTAAAGCAATTTCCTAAATGTTTTTAAAGTGTAAGGTTTGGCATTAATGAGAAACAATATTAATTTTCCTTTTGAAGATTCAGACTGTGTAACCATAAATCTGTATTTTGTTCGTAAAAGGAAAACTATAATTTAATCACCTTACAGATTAACAAACAATTGCAATACGAAACATATGTAAACGTATGTAAAAGTTACCATGACTGCACTGATCTTAATTTTAGACTTGGTAAGGGCTCAAATTCACCATGAAATCTAAATACTTAACAGTTTAAAACCAGTTAAAATATTCTATTACTTCGAACATGAAATTTTTTGATTTAGTTGCTACAGTGCATTGTTGTAATAGCTGAAAAACAATTATGTAATACGTTAGTTAATTCTGAATTAGTTAATTAGTTAGGTCTGCATTTTGTACCTATTAATATAAAGATCAATTAATGATACACTAACAGAGAAATCTTCATCTATCATTATCTGATCTGGATCATTGACTTGGATTTGTCAACTGATGATGATACTTCATGGAGTATTGAAACTGTAAGGTAAATTTCTTGTTTCTATTTTACACAGGGTGATTCAAATTTTCCTGTACAAACTTTAAAGGTAGGACAGGAAGACAAAACAAACCGTATTCGTAGTTGAACGTATGCCCGCAAACGCCATCCGAATGAAGTGAAGGTACATTAAGGTTCAGAAATAAAAGACAACAAGTGGGATAACAGACAACATGTTTATTAGTCCTATGTTTACAAATATGACCGTAAGGTTTACACTTAAGGTTTATAGTAGACGTCCTTCCACCAACAATAATATACGCCTCACAACGTCGGTGCATGGATTGCCGAACGTGTGCAAAAATACGAGGCCTTTCACATCTGGCCTTACATATCCAGCTACCACAGCAACTCTGAGGTTACCGTCAGAGAATGGAGGCTGTGAAGTAATTCTAGAGGAAGAAATCAATGCAGGACAAGTCTCAAATGACGATGGCTCACACTGCCCTACTAATGTGCTACCTGACAACGCCCTCTAGCACATTCGGGTGGGGTTTGCAGACATACGTTTCACTAGGAATGGGAAAAAAGGAAAGATATAGGAAAAATCTAGTGAAATGGTTACTAACCCTGCCTTTTCACATAGCATGAAAAGAGTTAAGGCAATGTTAAGGATATTTAACAAGGTAGTAAATGCTGTTTCTTACAAGTTTTCTGAACTTAAAAGATGATTTAATAATTTAGTTACACATGTAAATTTTTTGGGAGAAAAAATATCAAACTTCAATTGACCATAGATAGCCGGAAGTAGAGAAAGAGAAGGAGACTAATACAGGAAAGAAAGGAAACATCCATGTCATCTCCCGGATTCGAACCCAGATTCAGGCATTTCAGATGTCAGACAAATCAACTAAACTTTCCTGAAAGATGGGATGTTTTTATTAACGAAAATAAGGAATGAAGATTATTATTGTTTATTTATTATTTATTCAATGTAGTTCTTGTTCATCTTTGTATCTTTTTTCCTTCATTTGTCATTAAATTTCTAATCCTTGTTTTAATTATTTTTGCTTCTACGATTTGAGGTAAGTAAATAAGATAGAGATATTTACCTTCTTCACAGTATTGTCCTGTGTATTTGTAACTGCATTTACAGACATCGAAGTCAGAACAAATCCCGCCATTCTCGCAAGGAGGGTCACACGAAGGAATAGCTAAAACAAAAGCACAATATAATAACATTGATCAATTTTGACATAAACTTTATTTTTGTTTTAACTTCTTAATTTCTCTGAAAGTACCAGGCATTTTAAAACTACAGTTTTATAACAGTACCTGATTCACAAATCGGACCCTGAAATCCAGGCAAACACTGACATTTGTTTGGTCTTACACACATACCACCATTCTCACAATTTGGGGAGCAGAGAGCTAGGAAAGTAAATAAAGAGAAAATAAGGATGTTTTTGAACAACAAAGACTTTATTTTGTAACTATTAAAAAGCAACAAGCCAATTTTAGTTCTGTAGAAAACAGAAAACCAAGCTATCCCGTGCAAATAGCATCATTATGCACCCTTTCAGGTGGCCATCTTGAACCGGAAGTGGACACACTGGGCTGAGGATATCATATTTCTTATCAGGATTGATTGATCCCAATTCACATCTCATTCGGATGGGGCCGGGACCGAACATCGATTTTTTTTTTCTACCAAAAACCTCCAGGCCATGGGGAGTCCAAAGAGGAATGACTCATGGGCTCCGGCTACCGGTTTGGACTGTACAATCACGAGCACAAATACGCGAAACCTAATAGCTTTCCTCTAGAGCAGCGGTTCCCAACCGGTGGGTCACGACTTGATCCTAAAACTATCAGAAACCATCGAATAAACCATCAGAAAAGATCAGAAAAATCAAAAATCGATCATATATAAGGAAGGGATACGATACAAATATGGTTTTATTCTATATTCTTCTATTCCTATGTATGTGGAGGTATTCCGATAAGGGAAGGTGGGTCGCCAGCTGAAAAACGATAAAGAAAGGTGGGTCGCCAGCTGAAAAACGATAAGGAAAGGTGAGTCGCCAGCTGAAAAAGGTTGGGAACCGCTGCTCTAGAGGATTGGTAAAAAGGAACTCAAAAGTCTCAAACAGTAATAAACTTCCAAATATAATACTGAATTCCCGAATATTCTAATTCGAAAAAGTAAAAAAGACAATTCAAAAAGTATTTACTTTGCTTTTTAAGTTGCTTGATTTGTTTTGATTCAGTAAACTCATCAGAAAAAGAAAATGCTTTAACTGAAAATGAAGATAAAAATACAGCTTACGTATTTCGCATAACTGTCCTGTGAAATCCTCAGGACACAAACACTGCGCTGGCGCAATGCATCTACCCTGGTTTCTACAATTGGGCATACATATGGCTGTCACTGGAAAAAGAAAAAAAATGGACAATTATAAAAAGGGAAACATATACTATATATCATTCATATCTTTGTTGTGTTTAATATCAATATTACAGGAAAGGACCAAACACACCACTAAATATAGAAAATAATAAATTGAAACCCGAAACGGCGCCGTCTCCGGTATCCAGCAAATAATCTAAAATCAGCTCAGTGAAAATTTTTGTTGTTTAGTTATCGTGTGTTTTCTAAGTTTTTCTTTGATGTTTCAACATTGTACGCACGTTAATTTTGATTTCATTAATAATAAATTGACTTCATTACATGTTTCGAAGCTATGTAAATAATTAAGATTCTAAAAACCATAATGATTATTACTTTGTAAATGTTGTTAATTCGTAAGCCTATGTTTTGTTTTTTTTTAAAACGTTGTATCATTTGATAAAGAAGCTGACACATAGCTTCGAAACATGTAATGAAGTCAATTTATTACTTTCTATATTTATTGGTGTGTCCTCTTTTCCTTTAATATACTGTATATTTGAATGCAAGTTGTATTGTATAGTGTAGTGATACCCCATGTTGCGACAATTCGCTTTCCGACCCTTCTCTCGTACGACATTTTCACTTGCCTGATTTTCACGACAGTTGATTCGCTGATACGATACCTTTGCGACCATTGGTGTCAGATGACATCACTTGGCTTACAAACATGGCACTTGTTCATTTTCTTTATGTTATGTTCTAGTCTATTCAGTCTATATTTAACTATTTGTAACTACAGTCGGACCTCTATTTAACGAACCTCTATTTGCGAACTTTTCTTTGGAACCAAGAACATTTTGCTAATTTCTTCGTAAAATAACCTCCAAATAGCGAAGTGCATTTTCTATTTAACGAACTTTTTCCTGATATCTATTTTTTTTTTCACCGAAATGTTTGTATTATCAATATTCCCTTAGAGGAAATGAAAGAAATGTGGATACAGCTGAGGGTAAAAGAAGAAATTAACGATGATGTGCTGATTGATGATTATCTTTCACTTGATTTTGAAGTTGAGACCTCGGAACACTAACTGAATCGGATATTTTGGACAGTGTGAAAAATAAAAACAATACAGCTATGAATTAAGATGAAGATGATGAAAATGGAAATGATTGTGATGCAGAAATCCAAAAACCTTCGTATGATGAAATGCTACAATAATTCGAAACAATCCGACACGGATTACAATTTGAAGAAAATACTGAAGGAGTTTTTGGTGCATTGCAAAGATGCGAGACGTATTAAGAGCGAAAACACTTTTTCAAAACAAAAACTCAGACAAAATTAACAGACTTTATTTGTAAAATTTAAGTATGCATGTGGTAATGTATGCTTTGTCATTAAAATTATTCCTTTTTTTATTAATATTTATTTTTTAATATTTTAAATCTGTTTTTAATTTTAAACGGTGAATCTCTATTTAACGAATTTTCCATATAACGAACTTTTTTTAGGGATTTAGCGACTTCGTTAAATAGAGGTCCGACTGTATTTCTTTTTTTCCTTCTTGTGATGAAATTATAAAAATAATTTAATAATGACCGATAAAAGTGGAACAGATATAAGTTATTCGCATATATGACAACTAGCCGAATACCCGTGCTTCGCATGGGTTAAAAAAAAAAACCACTTATTTTTGTTTTTAATATATTGTGTTTAAATGAGTTGTCCTGATGTGAGAAGGAAAAAAAATATCATAATTTTGATATCACACATCGTAGCCTTTCCCAGTTGATAAACAAAAAATAAATAGATAAATAATAATAAAACAAAACATCACGTGATCGTTGGAAATTAATGTTATATTCGTATGTTCTAACCCGAAAATCCCGTAGATACCAAATTTTTTCGAGATCGGAAGGCATACGATTTCCTACCCTTTTCTGCCCTTTACCACCCTTAGGGAAAAAAATCGGCAAACCGTAACAAAACGTTTAATCCAATTCTAGAAGTAACCTTCATTTTAAATTTCAAGCTTCTATGTGCAATGGTTCCAATAACTGGATTTTGAAAACTTTCAACTCCCGCTTTTTTATCCCTTTGAGGTTGGATTTACAAAAATCTGTTCTTAGTGGGCTCCTGCGTCAGAAGGAGCAAACATCCCTAAAATTTCAAATTCCTAGGTTTAATAACGGTTTCGGCTGTGGAATAACGAGTGGACACACAACTTATATTTTAGCTGAACTCGAAAACCCATCCACCTTCCATTCACCCTTCGGGGTTTGTTTGTCTTTTTTCGAAAAACCTTTCAACATGTATTTCTTCGCTTTTTTAAGAAGAATTTCACGTTTGTAGCTGAAGTGGTTTCAGAGATACGCGTACCAGTCAAGAAAGTTTGTTCCTCCGTTTTCACCCCTTAGGATGCGAATATCGAAAATTCGTCTAATATCGATCTTTTCGATTTTGACAAAGAACACTCATGTCAAATTTCGTGTTTCAACTCAAGCGGTTTCAGAGATACGCGTATTCTTCAAGAAAGTTTCCATCCCCTTTTTCCCCCTTTCACGGTTTTTTTTTTTTTTTTTTAAACATCCGTTCTTAGTGGGCGCCTACTTAATAAGGGGGAAATCATCCTAAAACTTCCTAGATTCAGCTATTTCGGCTGTGCTGTGATGAATGAGTGAGTGAATCAGTGGGTTTTCTCTATTATATAGTAAGAGTGCAATGCGTGCATCGATAAAAATATGCAGTGCTTCCAAATCCGACGAGTTTCGCTTTACGATAACGACTTGAAATTTAGCTTTGTCTTATCACGGACTATGTCAGTATCGTAAAACAATAGGCCGATTCTCTTATTGAGAAAATAGCTCGAGAAAACTATAAAAATTCCCATAGAGAAGCACAGGAATTTAAACAATGGATTTCTATTGTGTTGTTTCATTAATAAAATAATTAAAAGAATGATCGCCTTTTTTGTTATCCTTTCATAAGCGTACGTTTCATATGATTAAAGGTAACCCAATTTTGACAATTAATAACACGCATTTAATTTTTTTTTTTAAAAAAATGCAAAATTTGCATTAGATTCAGTTATATATTAAAATTTGATAATAAACGACTTAAAAAAAAAAACAAAGAAATGTTCAGAAATCACATAGTAAGTAGACATTTAAGTTCTTCGAATTTTTTGTTGTTTCCTTTCAGCATTTTAGATTATCAAAACTAATACAGCCTTTATCATACTAATTATTTGCCATTTTCAATTTTCATTTCTAAAGATTTTGACATTAGTTTTTACTGTACTTGGACATTATTGTGTAATTTAATCCACATTAGTATGTTTTTTTAAAGCATTTTTGTACGGAGATTTTAACTGAATTTATCGAATAAAATGAAATAACATATGGAGATATATATTTCACAATTACAGTGATTTTTTTAAAGAAAATTTGGCAGATCGTATTTACTTCCATATCGATTATAATCCAAAGAACAGTATAATTTAGACTATAAGTGAAGACACAAAGGCAACAGACACTCCTGTGTAAGCATTTCCTGCAAGAGATATTGGACGTACAGGTTCCAAACACTTGTCTAAATGAGATATAGCGTCGAATATCTAGCTCGACGCCTGCTCGGCTTTTACTCCCAGGACAACACTTGCTACCGTTTCATAGAGGGCTGGGGTTCCCTAGGACCCATAAGCACCTTAACTAAGGTGACCAACAATCCTCCTTTAGGGAGGACAGTCCTCCTTTTTGAAGCTCTGTCCTCCCTTGAGAAGTGTCCTCTAAATGTCCTCCTTTTGTAAATTCTGTCCTCCTTTTTGATGTTTGAAGAGTAATATGTCCTTCTTTTTGATATGTGAAGTTTAAAACCTTTTTTTAAAAAAATGGTTGAACAGATGGGTTTAGAGGTTTTTTTTTTTTGGTTGAACAATTAGGTTTAGAGTTTTTGTTTGGTTGAACAGATAGGTTTATACCCCTGAAACCCCTGATAACATTTTTTTTTCTTCAAATTATTTGCGTCCTCCTTTTCATTTTAGAAAAAATGGTCACCTTACCTTAACAGAAAAATCTCCGATAGCTTTCGAGAATCGAATCCAGTTCCATTAGCCCCGCCATTTCCACTAAGTAATTGGAATTTCGTATGATTATGAAATACAAAGGTACAGTAGACTCTCGATATGTCGAACTTAGATATCTCGAAAACCTTGATATGTCGAAAAATTATTTTTCCCCTTGATATTACATATTCATCTAATGTTAATTTTAATTCTAATGTCGAAGAGTTTTCACTCAAAACCTTGTTATGTCGAATATTTTTCGAAGTAAAAAATGAATTTTTCAGGAAAAATCACCGTTCAGTTGTGGCGAAGCAAATAGAGGCATTTTTTTCAAGAATCTCTCACACCCTTCAATATCTATCTGAGGGGTCAAGGATGATTCCGATAAATCCATCTGGTCGATAACTCCATTTGGGGAAAGGAGGGTGCGATTGTGCGCTACTATGTCTCGTCAGTCATTTGTACATTGTTGCTTAGGCGTGTTGTTCAGAATTTACTACCATGGTTAAGTTAGTCGGCGAAAAACGTTAGGAAAGTTATGAAACGTGTCAGTGAATCGCCAGTTGTCTCAAAGAATGTAAAGTTCCAAAGAAAAGAAAACAGTGAGCATTAAGCGAAAGTTGAACGCGTTGACAATCGAAAAAAAGGTAGAAATTTTAAAAAAGATGTCGCCAGGCCACGATACTGGACTTTTTTAAGAAATTCTTGCAATGTAAGTTCATTGTATTTTACTAATTCTTTTCAATTTAATGTAATTATTTTCAACTACTCTCAAAAATTAAAATTATCATTGCTATATTTAGACTTATTATCAACTAACATTCTCATCTATCTATCAAGACTCATTATTCTCATCTATCAAGACTCTCATTTTTAGAATATTATTTCGTATCTTGTGTTTTTACGCGAAATTTTATGTTTTGGTTATGACCTTGTTATCTCGAAAACTCGCTATCTCGAATTTTTTTTAGCGTCCCATCAACTTCGACATATCGAGAGTCTACTGTATTTACTCATCAAAGCATCGTATTGGAGGCGAAACCGGTTGTGAATGTGAATTTTTTAATTGTATATAATGTTTTTTTAGCTAGTCTTAGTGTTGGTGTCCGCAATTCTTTAATCACTATGCACACAAATAAATTATTGTATTTTATTATAGTGGCCATAATTTTTTATAAGTCACTCGCCAAAACCTTGTATTGGAGGCGAAACCAGTTGTGAATGTTAGTTTTTTTAATTGAATATAATGTTTTTTTGCTAGTCTTGTGTGTTGGCTGTCTGCGATTCTGTAATCACTATGCGCACACGTAAATTTTTGTATTTTTCAAATGGTATTTACTGTGGAAATAAAACTCTTACACTTACTTTCACTTACACTTACTTAGAATATCAATAGGTAAAGGAGCATTTGAAAAGGTAAAAGCATTGTTAACAGCACAAGACATTTCAATAGATTTAAGGAAAAGGTTTGCTAAATGTTTTGTTTGGAGAGTGGTGTTATATGGTAGTGAATCATGGACTATTAAAAAGAAGGAAGAGAGATTTCTAGAAAGTTTGGAACTGTGGCTCTGGAGAAGAATGTTAAAAGTGAAATGGTCGGATAGAGTAAAGAATGAGGACGTTTTAACAAGAATAGGTGAAAAAAAGGAAATTGTTAGAACCATACGCAAGAGAAAAGCATCTTGGTTAGGACGTGGGCTACGAAGAAATTGTCTACAACAAAGAATAATAGAGGGAAAAGTAGAAGGAGGATTGGAATGCTGGATGATGTTAAAAGGGGAAGAAAGTATGAACAATTGAAGAAAGATGCACAGGATAGAAGAAAATGGAGAGCGTCCAATTGAAACCTGCCGTAAAGACAGTTATAGTCCGTCTAAGTCAGCTAGACAGTCCCTTCAGGCGTTGGGACTGAGAACTTGAAAAAATAGGGGAGAAAGATAAGTGGGGGTAGGGAGGAAAGATTACAACAGCAGAGCTTGACCTCGCTATTATCGGCTTTAAATAACTATATTTCCGAAGAGCTGAATTCTCAAAATACTTAAAAAAAGGATCACATAAGGCCTTTTTTTAATTCCGTAACAATACCCTGATACCCTTTCACCCCTATTTTTTCAAGTTCTCAGTCCCAACGCCTGAAGGGACTGCCTAGCTGACTTAGACGGACTATACACCAGAGATAGAGAGACTGACTTACTTTCGTTGCATACTTGACCTCCAAATCCTGGTGGGCAAAGGCAGGTTTCGGGCGCAGTACATTCCCCTGCATTTTGACAGCCATGGCTACAGATGGCTAAAAAGATGAAAACAATCCATATAAATCAAGCTTTCCTTTCCAACAGACATCGTAAGTCTTTACTCCGCTTCCACCTCCAGAGTAGCCAATACGAAAAAATACAGAAAAGAACTATCTTTAATAATTGTTTTTCTTATAAAAAATATCTTACAGGCGAAGGATTTCATCGCTGGAAAACGGATTTTAATAATAATTAGCAGGGACATACGTTTCGTATGTTCCAAGTGGACACTGGTCAACTCAGCAATTAAAATTTCTAATTAGTCAAATATAAAAATGTTAAAAATATTTAAAACCGAACGTAAATAGTCGAATTATCCGTGGCGTGAGAAGCGTAATCCACTGACTCAGGGTCGATTCCCGACAAAGGCATTTTTTAGTTGTAATTCAGTTTGGTTTTATTTAATTTTGAGTAATTTCAAATAATTAAGTGCTTTTAATATATTTTTAATTATTGCTAATTATTACAATTTATTTGTGGACAGTTATGTGCCATTTTACAGAAGAAACTGTTGTTCAAACGGAATAGTTCACTATAGCAAGGTAATATAGTTTTTTAAAATATCATAATTGAAATGGAATGAATGTTTTCAATGACAGTTTCATCGAATTTAAGGTTAATTATAATTACATAATTATCTACAATTATTAATTTATAATTATTAATTATCGATTTTAAGGTTTTTTGTAGCTTAATTATAGCATTGATTTCAAGCTTAATTATTGAAAAATTATTATTATTAATTGTTATTGAAAAAAAAATAACTATTCAAAATTAAATTAAACCAAATTAAATCATTAAAAAAATGCAAAAGATTCCTGTGTCGAGAATTGGACCTGAATCAGTACATTACGCTTCTTACGTCTTAAGCCCATTGCACATGGATCCGAAAATCGGACGGTCGGATCCACGAATCGGACGTATTCTCTTTCACATGACCACGAAACTCTCTCCGTCGTCGGCTATACGACATGTAACATTCAAATCGTTCGTACAGGCGACATGTCTTGGCCATGTGAAAGAGAATACTTCCGATTCGTGGATCCGACCGTCCGATTTTCGGATCCATGTGAAACGCCCTTTAGGCCATTCGATCATTTACTTTCGTTTTAAATTTTTACTATTTTTTTATTTTTGAAATTCAATTAATATTTTTAATTGCCCCTAGACCTTGAGCAGTGCCCACTGAGCACTTGGGACATAGTTTACGTCCCTGCCAATTTTTATTAAAAACCGTTTACCAGCGATGAAATACTTCCCTTGTTAGTTATACAAGATGTTCATAATTAAGTTCACAGTGCGAAAGGCTACAACTTTTATTGTGATGTTATCTTTATTATATTTATAGGAAATAGGATTTTTAGAAATAAATCAATATGATTTGCTTGAAAACAAGTCATTAATTTTGTTAACAAAAATCTTACAAGAAATTACGATATAAAAACTTTAATAAGTAAAATAATTTGCAGTCTACGCTTCTTAAAATGTTTGCACTTTCAAAACAAAACAGTAAATCCTTCTGAAGCCTACCCCAACCACAACATCAATTTATTATTGCTTTATCAGCAAAACATTAATTAATGCTATCGTAATAATAATAGTCTAATAATAATAATTTAGCATGAAGTAAATATAAATTAACGTTTATAATATCATATGTTTGAATGAATAACAGAAATTAGCTCAGAAAATCACAAGAAAGATTCGCAGAAGCAAAAAAAATAAAAAAAAAGCCCAACAGCTCTTGTTGTTGTCTTGCGATTTCTAAACCCATGTCTGATATTAAGATGTTGGGTTACTTTTATAAGCAATTCACGCTATTAATATACATGGTATCCCAGGAGGAAAGGTCAATATTTTGGGAGGTATCGGCCATTTTAAGCAAAAAATGTCATATGAACAAGTGTCCTATTCCGAATGGTTTTCGAGATAGAGCAAGTTTGAAAGTACAGTTTCAAAATGAATGATAACAAAGAGATATTACGTACTGTTTCTAATATTTATTGGTCAAGCTACACATTTTTTAAAGTTTATAATAAAGTTTCAAAAATTCCACAGGCAACATCAATGTATTTCTCAACTCTTGTGAGAACATGACGTGTTGCTTGTCTGAGTTCATCATGACGTCCTTTATGCGCACAAGAGCATTCATTGTGTGAGCGAGCAATTTGTCCCGTAAACAATTCAACGTCTGTACACTTCATCCAACCCCATAAACACAAATCCAAGGGAATTAAAGTCTGGAAATCTTGATGCAGTGCTGTGGAGGAAAGGAAAACAATGACCAGCAGGCGCAGTCACAATTGTGTGCCAAATTTCAATTATCTGGGAAACATTCGGAATAGGATACTCGTTCATAGGAACTTTTTTACTTAAAATGACCTATACTATCACATCCCAAAATATTGACCTTTCCTGTGACACCCTGTATATAGTTAGTTGAGGACTATTGTCTGATGCGCAGTGACTAAACTTAATATCTAGCATTTCTATTACGTTAAGTTATCGCAAACTATCTCTGATTTGATGCCAAAAATATGCATTTACTATAAAAGAAAGAAAATAGAAAGGGTACAGCAAGGCAAGTTGTTCAGTTGCAATGATGTGATATGTTAAAAAAAGAAAGATTTTGTCAACTGATAACTGAAATGTTCCAAAGTTTTGAAATAGATAAATTTCTGATGCAGTTTTAATACAAGTAGTTTTAGCGATATATATAAAAACGCCAGATAAAACGCTTTGAGAAATAACATTCAGACTGAATCGAACTTATAAATTGCAATATTGTTGATAACGTATAAACATCAGAAATATTTCGCATTTTAGTTTCCACTTAGAGTTAACTGTCAAATCAATGTAAAAGCAAATGTAGGGAAGTGTTTCATTGTACTATTATTTTTGAAATCGAGTTAAGGTAACTTCAATAGCATATAATTATACTATTAATTACACCCTGGCTTCACGGAACCAGTATTAACTAGATTCGCCGATTATCTCGCTTTTTTGTCTCCGTTTGATCACCTAGGGTTCAGGAAATCCCTACGCAAGGTTGTTGACAACATGGTGTTGCGACTGTAGTTCTGACAACTCCGTTTGGTCACAAAACTTTTGTTATTTCAATATGGCGTCCATCCCGTTCACTACGCCTCAGCGAAGCAAAACGCAGAGACCTTGATTTTAATCGAAATTTCGAGGGAAAATACAGAAGATTTGAAGAGTAATAAAACAATTAGCCACATTTACATAAAAACAAAATTAAAGGTATTTCTTAAAATGGAAAAAATCCGCGATGAAATTAAAAATAAGATAGACAATCTTAAAAAAAAATTCAGATATGCCAAATTTGTATCACTTAGGAAATCTAAATTCAACCTACAGTCGTTTTCGTTTACGAGAGCCTTCAGCGCATTTGCGCATGCGTCAGGTCTCCTTCAATTTCTTCCAATTAGGGGCGAGGAAGATGGTTTACTTTTTATAGTGTTAGTTTACTAGTAGCTGCGTTCTATTTGCGCTTTTCGGGAAAGAATTATGGAAAGAATAAATACTATTGCAAAAATGCTCCTCGTTATTTTTTTCTTAAAAGCGAAAATGTGCAAAAGAATTTCTTAGGAAAGTATCCATCTCAGCGTATCATCCCTTTGAGGAGTAGAATCGTCCCGAAGTGGTAGCTCTGCCATTCATAAACGGATTGTAGTTATTTAATGTAAATACTGTATATCATAAATAATGAAAGTAAATATCAGAACTTCTGTCTTCACTGGAAAAATTGATTTACTGAAACAATATATTTCTAATACCTTCCATTGCTTTACAGAACTTCGCTCTTAGTATAATCGCAGAATGCACTGCAAAACAAAACTCGTTTTCCACTTTCCCGTGAAATCACATAAGGAACGACAACTCGTTTACAAAAGCAGCGGAAAGGCTAAACATATCAATTGTTACAAACAATCAGTGATTCAGGGTATTAGCGGAAGGCAGGGTATTATATTGGCCTTAAGGAAAATACTGTGAACGGAGGTCCCAACTTTTTTTTATTTTTCTGGAAAGGACTACCCGCTGTATTTTTTTGTGTTATCCTCGCTGTGAAGCAGCATAGGTCGCTCGTCTCTGGAGCCCCTGAAATCTTGTTACAACATTGTAAAATTAGGACTAGATTGTATTCATGACTGCAAAATTTTAAAAATAGCACTTCTTATAAAAATAGGGAAAAAAACCATCTCCTCCAATTTCCAAGGATCCGGCCTCGACCTAATGCTGAACCCAAAACTACCGTCGTGAAACTACTTAAAGTGAGCTTTAAGATTTTTCAGGAACTTGTGGTTGACAAATGTTACTTAAAGTAAATTAACATTTGCTAAGAATGAAAATGAACTTAGTAAGAAACAAAGAAATTCTTTCATTCTTCAAATACTCACGTATTTCGCAAAGGAAGCCCATATATCCGGCGTCGCAAACGCATAAGTCAGGACCCATGCAGGTACCACCATTCTTACACTCAGGTTCACATTTAACTAAAAGAATAATAATTAAAGTATTATTATTACTACATATATCTTGTCATCGCATAGTCTTGTGATAGTGTGGACTGAACGCTGAGAAACAGCTTTGTGGACTGCGTGTGATAGTGGGAGTGTAAACCAAAATCGTTCTCATATTGTAAGTAGGATCATACATAAGTTAATTAAGCGTCGTATCAGATTTTTTAAAAAAAATCATCTCAACCATTTTGCCAAAGGATTTCCGGGTAATTTTTGTGGCGTAGGAGGAGTAAAGAATGAAGTAAATGGAGCTATTTTTTTAAGTTAATACATAGCTTATTTACGGTCCAAATTTTATAGAAATCTGTCGGGCCGTTTTAAAGTGATGTGCATACAAACAGACAAATGGACAAACATAGAAGGAAAATATTGAAATTAAACACAATTCACATTCAATGATAAATAAAAGAACTAAATTAACAAAATAAATAAAGTAGCTTTTAATTAAATACAAACATAATCTACATAAGACGTATTCGATTTACATACACAATTTAAGTTACAAGGAAAATTATGTTTTATCTTTGTATTATTTATTTAAAATTAGATATCAATCACAGGCACAAAGCTCATGTTAGGATTCGCACCTTGAGTTGTCATCGGCCTATGGCTTTTTTACCTTATTTATGCCGCCGTTAAATTCCTTTTGTGCCTGCCGGAGTGCAGAACAAGGAACTTTTGTATTTTATATCTTGTTTAATTTTTGGTTAGGATTTCTTCGGTGGGAGGTCCTATTCTCGGGTGCGAGAACCGGGATACTAACACCTCGCGCACTTTCTGAGTTGTCATCGGAGGAGTTCGGCTGGCTGAGGAGTCCTAATAAGGACGAAACGGTCCGTCCCAGTCTCTTCCCGGTGACCACTCAAGGTGCTCCTTTTTTTTTATTATTTATTTAATTGTCAATATTGCGAATTTTTTGTCAACTTAGATTTCAAACTTTAATTTCTTTTTTAATATTTTAAAGTTTAAATTTCTTATGTATATTTGCTTCACAGTTGCTTTTGTTTTTCCACGCTTTTTTTTTACGTTGAAATTAAGTATTTTCTTCAACACATTTATAATTATTCGAGGCACTTTAGAATGCAAATAATACCCTTTTACGTTAAGCCAAATTCGGATTCTCAATCTTGCCGGAATCCTGGAACTGTGGTCTTTCAATTTCTGGCATCGAAACCAGTTCCAGATTTATTTCTTCAAGTGGTTTTTTACTTTTTTGCTGATTGGAAACTCAAGTGATTTAGAAGGAGTTTGCAATCATCACACTGTTTTATGAAAAAAAAATTATTTATCATTTCTTTCATTTATTGAAGGGTCTGAAGTTCAAGTGTAAAGGAGCTTCTGTCTATTTCCCTTCTAGACAAGTCTTTCAAATGAGATATATGAGATATATTGAAGACATATTTCTTCATGTTCACTTCATTTTCATGAATTCCATTTGAAGATATATTTCTTCATGATCATTTCATTTTCATGAATTCCATTTGAAGACATATTTCTTCATGTTCCTTTCATTTTCATGAATTTCATTTGAAGATATATTTCTTCATGTTCCTTTCATTTTCATGAATTTCATTTAAGATATATTTCTTGATGTTCCTTTCATTTTCATGAATTCCATTCGAAGATATATTTCTTTATGATCATTCATTTTCATGAATTCCATTTGA
>JAFIDM010001028.1:38877115-38888117 GCA_023159025.1 Thereuonema tuberculata | reverse complement strand
GAAATTTGAAATGAGTGTTCTTTGTCAAAATCGAAAAGATCGATATTAGACGAATTTTCGATATTCGCAAGCTAAGGGGTAAAAACGGGGGAACAAACTTTCTTGACGGGTACACGTATCTCTGAAACCACTTAAACTACAAACGTGAAATGCGAAGAAATACATGCTCAAGGGTTTTTCGAAAAAAGACAAACAAACCCCGAAGGGTGAATGGAGGGTGGGTGGGTTTTTCGAGTTCAGCTAAAATATAAGTTGTGTGTCCACTCATCAATGCACAGCCGAAACCGTTATTAAACCTAGAATTTGAAATTTTAGGGATGTTTTCTCCTTCTGACGCAGGAGCCCACTAAGAACAGATTTTTGTAAATCCAACCTGAAAGGAATAAAAAAGCGGGAGTTGAAAGTTTTCAAAATCCAGTTGTTGGAACCATTGCGCATAGAAGCTTGAAATTTAAAATGAAGGTTACTTCTAGAATTGGGTTAAACGTTTTGTTACGGTTTGCCGAATTTTTTCCCTAAGGGTGGAAAAGGGCAGAAAAGGGTAGGAAGTCGTATGCTTTCAGATCTCGAAGAAATTTGATATCTACGGGATTTTCGGGTTATACGAATATAACATTAATTTCCAACGATCACGGGATTTTTTTTATTATTATTATTATTTATCTATTTATTTTTTGTTTATCAACTGGGAAAGGCTACGATGTGTGATATCAAAATTATGGTTTTTTTTTTTCCTTCTCACATCAGGACAACTCTTTTAAATACAATATATTAAAAACAAAAATAAGTGGTTTTTTTTTAACCCATGCGAAGCACGGGTATTCGGCTAGTTGTCATATACGCGAATAACTTATATTTGTTCCACTTTTATCGGTCATTATTAAATTATTTTATAACTTAATCACAAGAAGGAAAAAAAGAAATAGTTACAAATAGTTAAATATAGATCGAGTAGACTAGAACATAACACACAGAAAATCAACAAGTGCCATGTTTGTAAGCCAAGTGATGTCATCTGTCGCAAAGGTATCGTATCAGCGAATCAACTGTCGTAAAAATCAGGCAATTGAAAATGTCGTACGAGAGAAGGGTTGGAAAGCGAATTGTCGCAACATGGGGTATCACTACACAGTACAATACAACTTGCATTCAAATATACAGTATATTAAAGGGAAAGACCAAACACACCAATAAATGTAGAAAATAATAAATTGACTTCATTACATGTTTCGAAGCTATGTGTCAGCTTCTTTATCAAATGATACAACGCTTTAAAAAGAACAAAACATAGGCTTACGAATTAACAACATTTGCAAATTAATAATCATTATGGTTTTTAGAATCTAATTATTTACATAGCTTCGAAACATGTAATGAAATCAATTTATTATTAATGAAATCAAAATTAACGTGCGTACAATGTTAAAACATCAAAGAAAATACACGATAACTAAACAACAAAAATTTTCACTGAGCTGATTTTAGATTATTTGCTGGATACCGGAGACGGCGCCGTTTCGGGTTTCAATTTATTATTTTCTATATTTATTGGTGTATTTGGTCCTTTCCTTTAATATTGATATTACTCACAACAAAGATATGAATGATATAAAGTATATGTTTCCCTTTTTATAATTGTCCATTTTTTTTCTTTTTCCAGTGACAGCCATATGTATGCCCAATTGTAGAAACCAGGGTAGATGCATTGCGCCAGCGCAGTGTTTGTGTCCTGAGGATTTCACAGGACAGTTATGCGAAATACGTAAGCTGTATTTTTATCTTCATTTTCAGTTAAAGCATTTTCTTTTTCTGATGAGTTTACTGAATCAAAACAAATCAAGCAACTTAAAAAGCAAAGTAAATACTTTTTGAATTGTCCTTTTTACTTTTTCGAATTAGAATATTCGGGAATTCAGAATTATATTTGGAAGTTTATTACTGTTTGAGACTTTTGAGTTCCTTTTTACCAATCCTCTAGAGCAGCGGTTCCTAACCTTTTTCAGCTGGCGACCCACCTTCCCTTATCGGAATACCTCCACATACATAGGAATAGACGAATATAGAATAAAACCATATTTGTATCGTATCCCTTCCTTATATATGATCGATTTTCGATTTTTCTGATCTTTTCTGATGGTTTATTCGATGGTTTCTGATAGCTTTAGGATCAAGTCGCGACCCACTGGTTGGGAACCGCTGCTCTAGAGAAAGCTATTAGGTTTCGCGTATTTGTGCTCGTGATTGTACAGTCCAAACCGGTAGCCGGAGCCCATGAGTCATCCCTCTTTGGACTCCCCCATGGCCTGGAGGTTTTTGGTAGAAAAAAAAAATCGACGTTCGGCCCCATCCGAATGAGATGTGAATTGGGATCAATCAATTCTGATAAGAAATATGATATCCTCAGCCCAGTGTGTCCACTTCCGGTTCAAGATGGCCACCTGAAAGGGTGCATAATGATGCTATTTGCACGGGATAGCTTGGTTTTCTATTTTCTACAAAACTAAAATTGGCTTGTTGTTTATTAATAGTTATAAAATAAAGGCTTTGTTGTTCAAAAACATCTTTATTTTCTCTTTATTTACTTTCCTAGCTCTCTGCTCCCCAAATTGTGAGAATGGTGGTATGTGTGTAAGACCAAACAAATGTCAGTGTTTGCCTGGATTTCAGGGTCCAATTTGTGAATCAGGTACTGTTATAAAACTGTAGTTTTAAAATGTCTGGTACTTTCAGAGAAATTAAGAAACAAAAATAAAGTTTACGTCAGAATTGATCAATGTTATTATATTGTGCTTTTGTTTTAGCTATTCCTTCGTGTGACCCTCCTTGCGAGAATGGCGGGATTTGTTCTGACTTCGATGTCTGTAAATGCAGTTACAAATACACAGGACGATACTGTGAAGAAGGTAAATATCTCTATTTTAATTACTTACCTCAAATCGTAGAAGAAAAAATAATTAAAACAAGGATTAGAAATTTAATGACAAATGAAGTAAAAAAAATACAAAGATGAACAAGAACTACATTGAATAAATAATAAATAAACAATAATAATCTTCATTCCTTATTTTCGTTAATAAAAACATCCCATCTTTGAGGAAAGTTTAGTTGATTTGTCTGACATCTGAAATTCCCAAATCTGGGTTCGAATCCCGGAGATGTCATGGATGTTTCCTTTCTTTCCTGTATTAGTCTCCTTCTCTTTCTCTACTTCCGGCTATCTATGGTCAATTGAAGTTTGATATTTTTTCTCCCAAAAAATTTACATGTGTAACTAAATTATTAAATTATCTTTAAGTTCAGGAAACTTGTAAGAAACAGCATTTACTATCTTGTTAAATATCCTTAACATTGCCTTAACTCTTTTCATGCTATGTGAAAGGGCAGGGTTAGTAACCATTTCACTAGATGTTTCCTAGATCTTTTCTTTTTTACCCATTCCTAGTGAAACGTATGTCTGCAAACCCCACCCGAATGTGCTAGAGGGCGTTGTCAGGTAGCACATTAATAGGGCAGTGTGAGCCATCGTCATTTGAGACTTGTCCTGCATTGATTTCTTCCTCTAGAATTACTTCACAGCCATTGTCTAAAAGACCTCCATTCTCTGACGGTAGCCTCGCTGTGGCAGCTGGATATGTAAGGCCATATGTGAAAGGACTCGTATTTTTGCACACGTTCGGCAATCCATGCACCGACGTTGTGAGGCGTATATTATTGTTGGTGGAAGGACGTCTGAGTACCTACTATAAACCTTAAGTGTAAACCTTACGGTCATATTGTAAACATAGGACTAATAAACATGTTGTCTGTTATCCCACTTATTGTCTTTTATTTCTGAACCTTAATGTACCTTCTAGTACATTCGGATGGCGTTTGCGGACATACGTTCAACTACGAATACGGTTTGTTTTTGTCTTCCTGTCCTACCTTTAAAGTTTGTACAGGAAAATTTGAATCACCCTGTGTAAAATAGAAGCAAGAAATTTACCTTACAGTTTCAATATTCCATGAAGAATCGTCATCAGTTGACAAATCCAAGTCAATGATTCAGATCAGATAATGATAGATGAAGATTTCTCTGTTAGTGTATCATTAATTGATCTTTATATTAAGAGGTACAAAATGCAGACCTAACTAATTAACTAATTCAGAATTAACTAACGTATTACATAATTGTTTTTCAGCTATTACAACAATGCACTGTAGCAACTAAATCACAAAATTTCATGCTCGAAGTAATAGAATATTTTAACTGGTTTTAAACTGTTAAGTATTTAGATTTCATGGTGAATTTGAGCCCTTACCAAGTCTAAAATTAAGGTCAGTGCAGTCATGATAACTTTTACATACGTTTACATATGTTTAGTATTGCAATTGTTTGTTAATCTGTAAGGTGATTAAATAATAGTTTTCCTTTTACGAACAAAATACAGATTTATTGTTACATAGTCTGAATCTTCAAAAGGAAAATTAATATTGTTTCTCATTAATGCCAAATAGTTTTTAATTGAACAAATTTTGAACTTTTGTTAAAAGCTGATATGTGAGGCAAATTTCGATACCGGTATCGATAGATTCGGTAACACTCTTTAATAAAGCTCCAGTGTATTAAATTACAGAAGTATATATTATACAGATCATAGACGTAATAGGATTTTGAAATGATGAAGAGGGGGGGGGGGGTTATGATGGTCCGAAAAAAAAAATATACGTTTCATCCTTTTTGCTAATAGTGGAAGGGGTTTATAAATAAAGCCATGAGTTTTCAGACAAAAAAAAAGTCCAAATCAGGTAAAAAAAAATTCTATTTTTGAATGCGATGGCAGGACGGGTTACAATACGCCAATGATTCAAATTCTCTTAATTTTTTATTTATTTATTTATTTTGTTTAGCTATTTGTAATCCAAAATGTGAAAACGGTGGCGTCTGTATCAAACCTTTCACCTGTGTATGTCCTGAGGGGTACAAGAAACCTTATTGCAAAGAAGGTACGTAAATCTCGAAGCTCTCTTAAATTAAATGATAAAAAAAAAAAGAAAGAGACCAAATATAATGACAGCTAGGCAATTGCATTTAATCTATTTGATTTTTTTGTTGTTTCTTTTTAAAGGCAGTCACGAAAAAAGCTTAATTGTTAGCTTCAGTTTCAACGTGAATTGAATTCTTGTATTACTATGTATTATTTAGGATTGAGCATTGATTGTCTCAGTGATTCACCCTGCTATGTCTACGTACATTAGCATGGGTTACTTTGTATTATGATAATCATCAATAAAACTTCCTTATTCATCATCATCATCTAATGAAAGCAAAAGAGAAACAGAAAGAAAGTAAAATACAGTCGGACCTCTATGTAACGAAGTCGGTAAATCCCAAATAAAAGTTCATTATATGAAAAATTCGTTAAATAGAGATTCGCCTTTTAAAACCTTTTAAATTGTAGTTTAATTACTTTAAACTACATAAAACAGATTTAAAATACTTAAACAATAAATATTATTAAAAAAGTAATAATTTTAATGACAAAGCATATATTACCACTTTCATACTTAAATTTTACTAATAAAGTCTGTTAATTTTGTCTTTTTTTTTGAAAAAATGTTTTCGTTCATAGTATGACTCGCATTTTTGCAATGCACCAAAATCCCCTTCAGGCGTATTTTCTTTAAATTGTAATCCGCGTCGGATTGATTGAAATAATTTTAGCATTTCATCATACAAAGGTTTTTTTTTTATTTCTTCATCATATCATTTCCATTTTCATCATCTTCATCTTCATCACAATTCATTGCTGTATTTTTATTTTTCACGTTAGTAGTTTCCGAGGTCTCAACTTCAAAATCAAGTGAAATATAATCATCAATCAGCATATCATCGTTAATTTCTTCTTTTCCCTCATTCTCGAAAAAATTCGTTAAATAGAAAATGCACTTCGCTATTTGGAGGTTATTTTACGAAGAAATTAGCAAAAATGTTCTTGGTTCCAAAGAAAAGTTCGCAAAATAGAGAAATACGCAAAATAGAGGTTCGTTAAATAGAGGTCCGACTATATATTGGCAATATAACTAAAGAAAAGTAATTAGTTATAATAAAAATTACCAGTTTTCTATTTTTAAGTCGTCTAGAGAAAAAAAAATTACATGGCTTCAAATAAACTGAAAATTCTAGTTGCAACTGGAAATGCCCCCCGTCCCCCCTTGCACGTATGTGCGGGCACCCATGGTGAGTATGTCATCTGTTTTCTACAAGTGTATGATCCCGTAAACATTTTTTTACTGCCGGTTAAGAATCTTGGTAGCACATTAATGTGTGTGTGTGTGTGTGTGTGTGTGTGTTAGAATTAAAAGAAAAATATAAATCCTTTTTTTATTATTATTTTCAGCTATGCCATCGTGTACACAACCCTGCCAACATGATGGCAAATGCGTAGGAGTAGATACCTGTAAATGTACTTCAAAATATACTGGAGCTTTGTGTGAAACACGTAAGACTACTTTTCAAAATATTCAATGCACTGAATTTAACTTCAACTATCGATAATAAGTACAGTAAACTCCCGATTATCCGCGGAATTGGGTGGCGCGGCAACCACGGATAAGCGAATTCCGTGGATAATCCGAAATACAGTAGGACGAAAAAAGACGAAAATCAACACAAAAATGCTTTTAATATGTTTTATTTACATTAAAATGGCAGTACATACATTATAAACAATTATTTTATTTTATTTTACTTTATTTTCTTACTTTTTAACAAATAAAAATCGGTTAATTGTTTTTGGTTTTTTCGCGTCGAAACACTTACCCCTACTTGCTAAATGTCGCTAAACGTGAATGTTGCACTGCCGATCGTGACTCGTGCATTCTTTCTCAATGTGTATAAAAATGTGTTCCGTAATTTATTGTTCAGTAAAAAAAAATGGAAACAGGAGAGGTACGCGGATAATTGGGACTTTACTGTACTTGAGCTTAAGTTGAAATGCTAATCGTCTTAATTCCTTAAGATTTTTTGAAGTTGAACCATCATTTTGCTTCTCTATGATAAGCCTAATCATTTTTACTGAAGATATAGAATTTCAGATTAGTTCAAAGATTATCCTAATCTTTAGACCCTTTTCACAAGACGCGGCCATGGTCGTGGGGCCAGGATGTTCTATAGATTTCAAAGGAGCCTTCACACGAGACGCGACTTACGTTTAGACCAGAAGGTCGCTTCTATTTTCGCTTTGAGAAGTGTTGAAAACCATGATTAAAACGACACTACTTTAGATAATGTGGACTTTGACACTGAAAAATTCATATTAGAAGTTCAGTAAATATTTAAAAACAAAGAAGATGCCACGGCTACAGGAAAAAAATGAATTTTGTAAGGTTGATATTTATAGTTATATGACGATTTATTATACTGAATATGTATTATGTAGTTATATTTAAAATATATTTACATATGTCCGTCAAGAGACATAAGCTTGATCGTTTTTGCCGATTCATAACTGAGATAACAGCGTAATATTCAATAGCTGCTTCTTCAAAATCCATTTTGCTTAATGAGTGTGTTTGGTTGCTTTGTGTGTGAAGGCAAGCGATCTTGGCCGCGCGGCCAAAATTTATTCACCCCGCGCGACCATGGTTGCTTCGTGTGAAAGAGCGCTTTTGAAGAACGGCTAATTAAGGACATGTTTCGACCTACTGTCAAGTCTGCGAAAAGCAATGCATTAAGTTAAAAATCACCACAAGCAAATCATTGCTTGAGATTTCAAGTATATTTCTCTTGGTAGCACTCTGTAATATAACACCTAGCGGGAATAATTGGAAGTGCAAATTAAGAGGTGTTAGTAATCAGGAGTACTAATATTAATCCTGATAATACTGAATTTAAGTGTGATTTAAAAACGCTGAAAAAATATCACAACAAACCTTACAAAGGAGAATGAGCAAACTCTATGTGAATTTGCCCCACCCTGTATAGTGATAAGATATATACCTATAGAAAGATCTCCTTACATAGAACATGTGTTATTATTACGACTCGTCTCAATTATTAGTCCTTTCGGAGTTACATACGTCTAGATATGACTTATCTCGTTGACATCTTACTTCCCGGATGTATTAATTAATTATCATTTAAAAATTATTTTCAGTAACAGTAAATATTATTTTCATTAATTACATGTACATACTTATTATTAACTTGAAATAAATGATAATATTAATTATTAATTACATATAATAATTATTAACAGTGTGTTTGATTGAATGTGGGTGCAGGGAAGCCAACCATCCACAGCCAAGCACCCCCCGCCTGTAAGTGGTTGGCTTCCCTGCAATCACATTCACCACAAATCAATGATTCAAACGTCAAATTTAGACGTATATAACTCCGAACGGACTAATAACTGAGACAAGTCGTAAAAATCAAAAAAAAATGTTCTATTGATGGAGATCTTTCCTTACTATATATTACTATATATTATCGCTATACAGGAGTGGGGCAGATCTGCCCATTCTCCTTTCTATAAAAATACTGATAGTCAAAGCTTCCTTATGAGAAAGTATTCTGAAATTAAAAGAATTAATGATTTTTTTTTTATCTTTCAGCTATCTGTAGTCCACAATGTGAAAATGGTGGAACATGCATTAAGCCTAAGAAATGTGCTTGCACGAGCAAATATACAGGACCCAGGTGTACAATCCGTAAGTAAATATAAATGGTTTTTAAATTTAGTTTAATTCCTTTGCTAATAAACACTAAAAACTTTGTTCAGTATAAATGAATATAAATAAAACAAATTATTACTAATAAAAAAAGGCTCAAGATTTGATGAATTTTAAAAATGATATTCAAGAAGTGAATGAGAATATAGAATGTTGTGAGTACATCATTGGAACGGAGGAATGTAAAATTGCTAAAACCTAATGCAGAACGAAGTGACAGGCGGAAAATAAAAAAGACTTGGCAGACGGATTAAAACTTAGATGAACGCAGAAAAGAATATTAGGAAGAAAAGAAATTTAAATGAGAATGAATATTTAGATTAGTGATAAGGGTTTAATATATAAATTTAAAAAAATCTTATATACCTCGAATTCTTTTGCGATTCGGCTTTTATAGACTGTTGGATAAGTTACAACAACAAGGAAGCTATTTCATCTTTAAATAATGGAGGATTACGAAGCTTTATGAATGGGAAAATCGAAATAAAATTTGGAGTTATTATTTGAAAGGTAGACCCACGTTCATATAATTTACATGATATTATTTCATATTCTTGAAATTGTTACCGTATTTACTCTCGTAATTTCCATTTTATTTTAGGCTTAAAATTTGACTTAGAATATGAGGGGGGGGGGGAATTGGTGAATATTAACTTAACTGAAAATCAAAAGATGGAAAACGGAAACGTTATATAGTTCCGTTAATATTTATTTTATATCCCGCTGTTTCATATTGAGTAATGTAGTCCGCAACCTCGTTATCTATGATCGAATATTTGCCGTATTCAGAACCATGAAACTGCTTAAATTTCAATAATTACTTCTTTTGTTTCTTAAGTTGATAGTTAAAACACCACTAGTTATAAAATGGAAATCCCTTTCCGTCATCTACACTCCGTTTTGATATGATCAACAAAGATAAACCAAAAAAAAAACATTAATTTCAGCTGTCCTTATAGACAGATTAAAATGATCATCGCGTGCATGGCGAATGGATTTCAAGAGTGTTGCGAATAATCAGTGTTGTATGCTACAAGATTCCCAAAGACTGTTGTGGTTTCGCGAGATTGTGGAATCGGGTTCCTGTAAGAGTTGAAAGTTATTGAAATAAAAAAGGATGTAAAAATAAACAAAAGAAAAGCGTTTAAATTCGCATTTAAAAATACCAGCTTTTCAATTGGAAAAGGGGAAGAGAACATTACGTGAGAAAAATTAAAATTCAAAATCTGAATATTAAATAGAAACTATTCGAGACGAAGGAAGATTTGGAGAGTAATTTTGTTATACAGGGTGTTTCACTCGCTGTCGAACCCTGATTTTCCCTTATAATTATCAAACTAATGGAACTAATGCTGAGAAATTTGACATGGACATAAGCTCACCGGACAAAAAATTAGTCACCCCCTGGAGAAATCACGTTAATATCGTGTAACTCCGCCTCTGGCCTTGTTAACCGCCTGGATTCGGTTAGGAAGGAAGTACAGGCTCTGCAGGGTATGTCACATCCAGCTGACACCACTCACTGAGGATGAGATCACGGAATTCCACCAAATTCCTGGGATGCTGATTTCGGCGTTTCACCCGATGTTCCCAAAAATCCTACAGATTTTAATGGGATTCAGATCAGGCGATTTAGCGGGCAAGTCAATGTGCGATAAGGTGTGTGAGTGTTCATCACACCAGTCACGTATGCATGCAGCCCTGTAAACTCTGCTGTTGTCATCTTGAAACATGGGAGTTGACAACAGCATACTCATCATGAAGATGTCGACTGAAGGACAACACCTGATCATTGAGAATGTTTAAATAAACATGCTGGTTCATGTTTAAAGGTCACCTCAATGAGTGGTCCCAAGTCAGAGTATGAAAAACACCCCCAAAACATCACAGACCCACTTCCGGCCTGAACTACACCCTCCACACATTGCGGATGAAATGCTTTATTGGGCCTTCGGTGCACTCGACGCCGTGCGTCATTTGAAAAAAGGCAAAATCGTGATTCGTCGGACCACATAGCACGCCTCCAGTCAGCTACTGTCCATGTTCGGTGATTTCTGGCCCATTGGAGACGTGCAACTTTATGTGCCTGTGTGAGCAATGGCATTCTCTTGCGAGATAACGACTCCAAATGTTCATTGCATGCAGTTCCCGTCGCAATGTTTTCTCGGAAACAGGTTGGGATGGACCTGCACTGACTGCAGTAATTCCTGTAGGATTTGGAAGCGATTTACATTCACAAGCTGTGAAACACGTCTCCGGTCCCTCTGGCTTAGAATCTTTTTCCGACCAC
>JAFIDM010001028.1:38856951-38873483 GCA_023159025.1 Thereuonema tuberculata | reverse complement strand
ACGTTTATTTTTATGTTTATGTTTATGATATTGCAGCTCCAGAGGCTGGAAAATATCAATTTTTAATTCCATATTAAATTATCAATTTTGTTCTTGATTTCCTCGCAGGTTCTCTCTATCTTGTACGATTAATTTAATTCCATTTTCATTTTTTCATAAATTCGACGATTTCGCTTCATTCGCCTCAGATTATTAATATTTTCTCGCCACATTTCCAGTAAAATTACAGTTTCACCTTCACTCCATTCTGTATGTTGTTTTCGTTGAGGCGTGGTGGGAACGATGGCTGCCATGTTGGAAATGACTTTATTCGGTATACCTACTTGTGACAACTCGGACAGTGCTACCGATTTCCGCCCTGGCTGGCCACGTGGTGCTCAAAAACGAGAAAATGTGAAGAATCCAGTTTTTAGTCGTTCCGTGAAACCAGGGTATTAGGAGTAGATGTGTTGGAAACGAGATGTTTTCATCATAAATTCCCAAACAAAGATGTCTGTTGGACGAGAGTAAGGAAAGGAATTTGAATCTTCCTTTTGCCAAAAGTGTCTCCAAGTGGTAAAGGACCTGCCCAGAAAACTAGGATATGTCGCTAATGGTAGTGATTGTCCTTTCTCATTTTCTATATATCTTTTTTTCGTACTATGGCGTTCTGTTGAATGTCTTTAAACTATTGTGACATGCCAACAACAGATACTGGAGGGAGTTGATACCTGCAATATCCAACTGCACTGTTATTGCTATCAACATCTTAATCATTTCCTGTATCTACTTAGATGTTCGTCCTTTTATCATTCTTGTATCGTTCATTCTTCTGTTCATAGACGAGTATACGATTCTGTTGTAATAGAAGTTATGAAAATTAGTGTACATCATAGAGGAGAGTTGGTGTCAAGTAGGACTGCCTTCATAAATATTTATACGAAGTAATCTGCTCTTTTTAAAAATAATAATAAAAACTCTGATTTGGAGCAGATTAGAATAACCATAACTTTACAGACTGTCTTTTTAATTTTTTAAAAAAAATAAAGGATGAATGTGATTTAAATTGCTGAAGTTACTTTAAAATATCTTCCCCCTTATTATCATTTTGCAACAGAAAAGACATGTTATACCACTTTCATTCAGAAGTTCTGCTAAAATAAGAAACAATGGAATTGACTTCAGTTGTAAAAAGTTTTTGCAGATTTTTCAGTGTAAACCTTCCATTTGAGGGAAACATAGTCTATCTAGATTTGCAAATTAACTACGAGTGTATCAGATTACAGGAGACAAAGGATAAATCTATGTCTGCGAGAATTCACCTACTTGTTAGTTCAGAACTGGTGATATTAATTATAGAATCCGATATTCGTTAAACTTTGCGCATTATATAAATGTGGTCATCGTTTTCGATATTTCGAAATTTGAAGCAGCGCTGGCCCATCCTTTTCGGACTTCTGAAACTCCAACCAAAAAAAAAAAAAATGGGATCAAACGATCCGAGCAAAAACAGAAAACGTGTTATGTAATTTGCTGAGACGCCATTGCAATTTCTACCGTGTACCCCTTGACAATTTGCCGAACCTTCATGTGAGAGCTGCTGTTCTGCCACTTTGCTATTTGTAGTTATTTAGGTAAATAAGGGATTTACTACATACACATTAAAGGGAACGCTGATAAAGGAGGTGGAGGGAACTTTATGTGCGCAGTGACGAACGATAAACGTGCAAGAAAAGACAGATCATCAGGCCTTAATATAAAAATAAACAAAACAGAGAAATTGGCTCAGCCTTTACATTACCTGGTGTACATTCTCAGGTGTTGATTCATTCTCTACACTTTCTTAAATAAAGCATTGAGGAAACCTTCACTTTATTACTTTTTTATCTTTTTATCTTAATTTTTTAATAAGTTGTTAATTTTATATCCGAATTAGACAGGAACACTTCTTAATTCACTTCTTAATGAATCATTCCGGATATGCTTGTAGAAGCAAACGCTGATGGTGATGCTTATGATGCCTCAACTGTTGATGCTCTTTCCACCACATATACAGGAAAAATAAATCGTTTTTTTTCTTTATATGACATACTATCTTATTACAAATTAAAATATTCTCAAAACCAGCAACTTACCATCCTCGCACTGGCTTCCTGTATACCCTTTATCACATTCGCATGTATTCGGACTTACACATTGTCCTCCATTCTGGCATTCGTGCTCGCAAATAGCTGAAAATAGAAATATAACATGTTAATAATTTTTTAACGTTACTTGTAAAAAATTATACAAGAGGAATTACAAAGTAGGGGAGGGTGATGTACCTTTGACCGATTGTACCTTTGACCACCCTGCCATCTATCAGCCAACTTTAAAAGATTTTCTGTTTAATGTGTAACATTCCCACTATTTGCGCCTTTAAACCTTCAGTATTAGTTAGATCTTTGACTTGCAAGGAGTGAAAAATATTTTCTAATTCCATCACCGAACAGAGAACAGTAAGTATTTTGCAAGTGAATGTTTCTTTAATAACATTGTTTGTTTTCTTTTGATTGTTATTTTAACAAGAATGAGTAATACATATATGCCTATAGATTCATTACATTAGATTCATTATAGATTCATTAGGACTTTTAAGATGACTGGATTAACCTAAAAATTGTAGCATGGCGTGAAACATAAGTTCGGCTGATGTTGTACCTTTGACCACCGCAGGGTGTTGTTCCTCTGATCAGGTCAAAATACAACATTACTTAATAATATGTAAATGTTTTTACTTACAGTCAATTTCGCATGATGTAGGATGGAAATTTAAATATTTTTTGCCAAATTTTTATTTTTTTACCAAATCTTATCCAAAGAAAGTAAACAATCGATTGTTTGTCCACGACGTTGAATCTGATGTTGAATATTCATCAGGGGAAAGTGTTTTCGATCTTGCAGATGAATGCCATGAGTTGGAGAAGGAATTAAACTTTAAAAAAGAAGATTTAGTTGAAGAAAGTTATCTTCTTGTCAAGCTGACAACAACAAAAAAAACAAACAAAACAAGAAATACTTTTTGGCCCGAATAAAGGAAGCAGCAAGTGATTATTTTATAGTTAAACTAGCAGCAAAGCCTGTCGGCTGACAGGCATAAAAAAATCTGAAAAATCATTTTATTACCAACTATCAAATATAAAGTAAATGTAATCTAAATATTGTGCTAACTTGTCAACGAAGCTTCTACGGCAAAAATGGCTTTGAGTTTCGAAAACAGCGTAAACAACTGAGTAAGTATGCCAAATTTTATTAAAATGGATGCAGTGGTAACAAAATTATTTGGTTTTGAACGTATGTTTTGTTAGAATTTCAGGTAAAATTTCATGGAGCCAATATGGAATGACAAAATGAACTAATATTTTATCCACCTTGTTTCAATGGTACCATTGAGAACCTTGGATCAATCTTAATAGCTTAATTATATCGAATTACAGACAGACGGACAGACAGACAGACTGACAGACAGACAGACGAACTTGGCCAATTATATAAGTTGATATTTGAAAAAAACAACCGAAGATGGCGAAATTCTTCCAAGAAGATCACCAGCTCTACGACATAGAACTACAAGGTATTGTGGCCAGGCTACCAAATCCAACCACAGCTGGCGGCACAGCTCGACTAAAAGAATGTCTATCTTTTGGGGTTGATTTTTCATTGTATAATGTAGAGTAAACGGGCAGGAGTAGGCTACTTAAGCCATTAGAATTTATTTCATGTTTTATTATTCTACTTTGAATTGCGTATATTTGCCAAATGTATACATTTCTGAAAAAAAATGTTAATTAAATAACTTGTATCTAACTGTCAGTTTCTACTACCACCTGGTCAAAGATACAATGCCCTCCGGTCAAAGGTACAATACGTAGTTGTACCTTTGACCATAAGGTATAGTTTTTTTGTAAAATAAAAATAAAATACTTATACTCAAAATGTAATATATAAAACACATGCAGTTGATGGCAAGATGCGTGAAGATCACATGTATCCATTCAGGTATGGATTTACTTGAGTACAAAAAATTGGAAAATTCAGTGAATTTTCATTTAGTGAAAACTGGTCAAAGGTACAACACCTTCCCCTATCTTGTTTTTCAAACTTGAGAAAAGTGAAAGTGTAATAGAAACATCAAAAGAATTTGGAGGAAGATAGAATCAAGAGAGATGAATCAATTGAATATGCCAAAAGTTTAGGCCTACAGGCTTTGACTTTACCTGTTGTATCTGTCTAGATATTCAATCACAGATTGTTCTGTAATTTTAGAAATTTAAAACAGTGAAAAAGATAACTTGAGGCTTTTTATTAAAGCAGTTATTTAGAAATCTCTTTCAGTTATTTCAAGGTAATGAATGAACAATGGGAAACGTACATTATGTTAATTTTACTGAAAACCTACTAGGTTTCTTTCTCTCTTTGATCTGTAGTAAGGGCAAGATATGCGTTGTTGCTAAGACATTGGTCTCTCACCTCTGAGTACCGAGGTTCGGATCTCATGTGGGTTTCGTGATGGTGGACGATCAGCGCTGGGCAGGTTTTCTCGGGGTTCTCCAGTTTCCCCCTGCACTTTTCCCACCATTCTTACTTAGTCTTTCTCTCCGTCTGTCCTTGTTTCCGTGAGATAGCACAATAGACCAACGGTCGCGGTTTTCGGCTTCCCTGCCATCCACACTCGCGACGTAATTCTTAATAAGGGGAAGATATAGGCTCTCAGCGCATTGACACGTAATAAAATACTTTTGGTATGGTAATAATTTCCTACATTATATTTTAAAACGCTTATATGTATATATATGTATATCCGATTCTTCATAACTCACATTCATACTAAATCCGAAAGTGGCGTAGAATCCCTATTATATTACCTTTAGAGGAAATAATTTACAGGAATGGTGAACAAGTTTTTTTCGAACAATATCCTAAAGGATAATAAATAAATCAATTATTTAAAAAATAAATAAATCATTTGTTCATGGAAGAGGTTGATGGTCATTGAATATTACAACAATCATTCAGTAATGATGAATTTTATAAGTACGATAAAAAAAAAAAACAAATTTAAGGTATACCTTCTAAATTTTGTAAGCCTTATATTTGTGTAAGACGGTGGACTTTACAGCCAGAGAAATAGCAAGAACACCCTTGTCTCTTAAAATCAATTAACAATAATATACAGGTGACATTATTACAATCTCGGTGCTAAAAATGAATTTATTCAAAATTCTAGAATAAGCGATTAAATCAATTTAGCATCATCAGAATGATCTTCTGCAGTGCATTTGTGCCTCGGTCAAAAATACGCCTTTGACGATATCCAGAAGTACAGTAATTGCAATAGCAACTATCATTATTAGCCTATGGTAAAATTTCAGCTCGATATTTGGAAACATGCATTGCAGAATGCTAGTATTTGAAAATTGAGTAGTATCAGTTGTTTTGATTCGATTCATTGCAGTTGGGTTATTAGAAATAACCACATTGTTAGTTTCTCCTCCGCAACTTACAGTTTGTATATCTCCACAATGTTAAAAGTTCTCAGCCAATTTGTTTCAAATGGTTTCAACAATGATATCAGTTGTGACATTTTCTTAAAGAGCTCCGATATAATTGGCATATTGTGAAAGGCTTGTAAGGCGATTTGAAGTGGCATGAATCAGTTGATTAAAATCTACGTCCGAGACTCTAATTTATAATCTAGTTTCCGCGATTGATTCTGTTGGAACGTCCTTTTATTTCCCTCTAAGTGTACTCTGTTTTGTATAATATGGTTTCATTTTTCGTCTTAAATTGCTTTCCGTAGTTTCATGGAAAATAAACAGCAAAATCAGCAATTAAATTCGGTTCAGCTTGTGAAGAAACAATTGAAGTGGATGAAGGTTTTTGTAAAAAAATTGAGTTTTTTGTTTATGGATGAAAAAGTTTTGTGCAGCTTTAACACATATTTTCATTTGGATAGTGTTGGATACATAAATCCGTAGATATCCGATGGATAAAGGTATTTCTAATGTAGAAAAATTGTTAGAATAAAAGCTTTAGATAGCTTTTTCTCAAAAGTACATTTTTGTAACATAAAACCTTTATCCACTTGCCCCTTCAATTCAGTCTCAGCAGGCACAAATAATAGTATTAACTTGTAGTTAGTTTTCCATTAAAGCTAAATATGGCGATATTGTGATAACATATAGGCCTATATAATATACGTATGTTCGTACAAAGCAGTGGACCGTTTTAAAATTTATAACATATTGTTTTTTTCTTCTTTTTGATGTAATTGTGAAATTCCCTTATAAAAAGCCTCCCAAAAATTATCTCCCTATTATAGTTGAATAAAAAAATCTTATTTCCTTAGGGTTTTAAAAAGTAGTAATCCAGTGATAAACATACAGATATATATATATACCGTATGTAAATGGGTATCTATTAGGCGAAGTTTTCGTTATTTAATATGCTCTCATCCTAGATGAAGTTCTGTAAAAGTAATGAATCAAAAGACAATGGCAATGTTTAACGTCACTTCTAACCACCGTTTAACCACCGTTGTATTAGAAGTGACGCTTTCGAAGCAACACTTGAAGGCAAAGATCGGCCATTGACAGACAAGATACAGTAAATCTGTTATAATCTAATTCAGATTTCTAGGGACTATTGTTGCTAATATTAACATTGATACAACCATTGTTTTTATTAAATTGCCATAACAATGACACTTTTAATTATCACCACTCATTTGTTGCAGCATCTAGAAGTGAGAAAACGTACATCAATGTTATTGGTTAGTAATGATGACAGATATCTTAGTAATGATGACAGATATCTAAGACAGATTTATAGTACCTATGTGTTTTGTTTCCTGACTGCTTAGATTGAAAAACTGGTAAATGGCAACAGCTTGGCGCTAGATACCGAGGCAGTTGCAGACAAAATCTAAATCTATTCCAGCAAAACCCGTATACCATTCATATTACTAGCAGCTACATTTTCTTACCTTCTTCGCATTGATTTCCCTCATATCCTTCAGCGCATGTACATTTATTGGGACTTGTACATTGTCCTCCATTTTGGCATTCTTGCTCACAGATAGCTGTAGATGAAAATGTAATACAATAAAAATAAAAAAATAAAACTTTGCTGATTTGACTGTAACAAATGTTTAATAAGTAATCGTCTAGTAAATTTCATTTCGACATTCAGGTTGACAAACAGCTGCCAATTAGGTATTGTAACAAACTTTGTTAAATTTCAGCTGAATAAAATTAAATATTAAAAATTGCCTACCTTATATATGCTCGTGCATATATAAGGTAGGCAATTTTTTAATTTGTAATTAGCACTTTTTTTGATGAATAAAATTAAATATATTTGAAAAACACATTTTTAAACATTTTTTAAAGAACTAGTCGGCTACCCGTCGCTTCGCTCCGGAAGCCTCGCGTATGTAACGGAAAACAATTTGTTATTTATTAAAAAAACACACACACACAAATTACATCAAGTAAAATAAAACTAAATTTTTTTTAAAGTTTTTTTTTATTTTAATTTTTGATATATATATTCTCTCAATTCACGACTGCTTTTAGAATCAGCGTGTGAATCATATATCTGTGATATATTTTTATTTTTTTATAGAGATTAGAATGTAATCCTTGTGGTCTAATGCTTAAGACGTCTAACTTCGGAGCAGAAGGTTGCATGTTGGATTCCAGTAGATAACTTGTAGAAATTATTTCTATTTTTGTAAATTACAATAATTGCACCAGACCGAAAGAGAAATAAAAGATTTTCGTAATATAGATACAATTTTCAGTCGCTTTTGAGCTACAAATAGTGAGCTTTCAGTATTCTACTTAATAGAAATAGTGCTTCTTTCTTTCTTGAGTCTCTTTTTTTTATTTCCATTGATACTTTACAGTGGTTTTTGAGTTAGAAATAGTGATTGTTTTTGAGTAACGAATAGCGATTTTTCAGTATTCTACCTAATAGAAATAGTGATTATTTTTTTTTCTGTTCTTTTTTATCCAATTCCAATTGATACTTTTCAGTGGCTTTTGAGTTACAAATAGTGAAAATTATCTATATCTATTAGCTAGGCCATCAGATTGTTCGATATAGATATTTGAAGAAGAGATTTCAGATGGACGTTAGTTGATATAGATGATAAATGAAGATCATAGCTTGTATACGAAATTCTTCGCAACAAATTGATTGTGAGTATTCTTTAGAGTGAAGATAACCAAATTCTGTTGAATTGTGACTCAAAAGACCTAAAGTTGTATGTGAGTTAAGACAACGTTTTCCAATTATATGGCAACTTTATTTAGAGTTTGTCCTTGAGCTTTATTGATAAATATCGCATAAGAAGGTCTGATCGGAAATTGTTTTCTTGTGAAAGTGAATGGAAGTAGATTACCGCATGGTTCCATAGACATCCTATGGATGAAAACAAAATCTCCTTTGTGAGTTCTGTTATAATTTCGGTTTCTATGAGATCATTATCGAATGAACAGCATTTAAGTTGAGTTCCATTGCAGTATGCAAACTTGGGATTGATGTTTCGCAACAATATTATTGGAGATCCAATCTTCAATGACAAACGATGTTGAGGAATTCCGCTGAGATTCAATGCGTTCAGACACTCGGGCATATAGAGATGTTCGTGTGGTGGATTATCAGAAGTGTCAATTTTATTCGCACTTGTATTGTATGCTCTGTAGTCTCTCCTTGGATTCTTAGACTTATCATTCGATTGATGTTATCGACACTCTCGTTCATCTCGTTTATCCAATTCCAATTGATACTTTTCAATGGTTTTTAAGTTACAAATACTGATTTCTCAGTATTCTACCTAATGACGTACTGCGTCTTTCTTTTTTGACTTTCTTTTTAATTACAATTGTTACTTTTCAGTCAAAGTCAGTTCAGTTTTGACAGATAAGTCAAAAAAGCAATATGGAGAGAGTTGAAGTTCCCATGGCCTGATGGGTAAGATGTCTGACTTCGGATCAGAAGGTTGCAGGTTCGATTCCTGTCGCGGATGTTTCATTGAAAAAATTCTTTCTAATTTTCATTCTCACAGAAAACTGCGCCGGACAGACAGACAGAGAAATAAAAGATTTTAGTAATATAGATTGTTACTTTTCAGTCAAAGTCAGTTCAGTTTTGACAGATAAGTCAAAAAAGCAATATGGAGAGAGTTGAAGTTCCCATGGCCTGATGGGTAAGATGTCTGACTTCGGATCAGAAGGTTGCAGGTTCGATTCCTGTCGCGGATGTTTCATTGAAAAAATTCTTTCTATTTTTCATTCTCACAGAAAACTGCGCCGGACAGACAGACACACAGACAGACAGACAGAGAAATAAAAGATTTTAGTAATATATATTTTCACTGAGTTTTTAAGCATAATCTGCGCGTAAGGAAACATATTTAGTTGGTTGTTGATATTTTACTCTTCGATTTTTATTAATTTGTGAATATAGGAATTTTCCATAAAATGCTTTATATATAAATGCCTCTTCTACATTATTACATTTAATTTATCATAAAACATTTAAAAAAAATAAAAACTGATCATCCGTAAGATGTGACTGGATCAGTTTTTTCTTTCTAAGTGCCTATTTGGTGCATTTTTCTATTGTTTGCCAATAAGGATTACAAAAATTTTAATTAGTGAAATTAATTTCGAAGAGAATTTATACATAATCTTCACAGTTGGTAACTTCAATTCGCAAATTAACTTTTTTTTTTGAGATTGCCTTGCAGTGCTCTCTACTCTCATCTTCAAGACCACGTTTATTTCTTTTCTACCCATCGATATACGCTAGTCTGTGGACAAGAGCTCGGGTTCAATTTCTGGCTGACATCGTGAATTTGTCCCTGGTTTTTCTTTCTATATAGGTCTATGGGTCTTTAGAGTTCACGTAACCTTCTATCAAACGATATCGGTTTTCCTATCTTGGTCTGGGGGTAAAAGGTGGGCACCCATTTTCGTTAGGCTGATGATCACAACAGTTTTATCTCCAGCATTACCTGCACTCAAGTAGAATAACGGCAGGATGTTTTAACCTTTAACCTTACTGCATCGTGATACAATGTATTTGTCTATCTAACTACGTTGATTCTCTTTCCTTTCCATTATGATATATATTATTATCCATAGTTTAATATAGTGCAATAAAGTGTTAAAACAAAACCCAGTTTCAATTGCAAAACCGTAAGGGATAGAAAGCCGTGCTGGCGTGGTCGTGCGGTCTCGGCGGCGGTCTGCCGTGGCGGTTAGTGCGCGAGTACCTGGGTTCGAATCCCAGCAGTGGCATGACTTTTTCAATTTCCTTTCCTGTGTTGTTCGCCTCTTCTTCGCTTTCTCTTCGGTCTGACGTCATTCCTTAATGGCGTCCTGGGGAAGGCCACGGGAAACCACCCCAGTATCTTTCCCTTGAAATTCTAGGGAGTCTGCTAGGGGTTCGCCATCTTGGGAACACCAGCGCTCCCTAGAACACGGAGGCTTCGGCTTCGAAGCTCGCACTTCGGTGCGAACCGGCTCAACAACAACAAGGGATAGAAGGACTATTGAGGATTATGAAGTTAACAAGTTTTAACAAGTTTACAAGTTTTATAAGTCATATCTAATTAAGAATTTGTTTTCTTACGTGTTTCACATAAATTTCCAGCGTATCCTTCAGTGCAGATGCATCTATTCGGCTCTACACAAACTCCGTTATGGTGACACTCCTCTTTACATATAGCTATGAAGAGAAATGTTTATTAGTATAACCATATCACTAAAACGTCGTTCTACGAGTACTTAATTCGTACTTAATTAGACATGAGATTCTTTGTAATTCAGTGGCTTGTTTCAAATATTACACTATTTTGTTTCTGAGATATCACATTGGCTGTAAAAATTACGCTTAAATAATTGAGAATTTCTGCCCCTACCTTAAATATTAAGACCTTAAGGAATTTTACGAGTTTTCCGTATTTTAATTCACTTAAATGTTTCTTACGTATTCCACAGGAGGGCCCAGTATATTCTGCACTACAGTTACATGTATTAGGCTGAACACATACGCCGCCATGTTGACAATCGTTCTTGCAAATAGCTGGAAGATGAAAACAAAGGTAAAATTTAAATACAAATTTTTTTCTCATATATAGAGTACCAATATACATATGTACAAAAAAAGCTGAATGGCAACACATTAGATAGTTATAGCTACAATTTAATGAGAGTGTTACATAGGAAAAAACGAGCGATAAGGAACGATAGAAGGAAGAAACGATTATAATTGCAACGCCAGGCATGCAGAGCCGCGCCAAGCGGGGGTACAAGGGGTGCACGGCACCCGGGCAGCACGTCTTGGGGGGGGGGGGCGGGAGGCAAATAATTTAGTGTAGAAATTTAGCTTATTAGGGGCGGCAACTCTTGCCTGGCAGCCCGGCGCCAGCATGCCTTGGAGCGGTCCTGCAGGCATGTTTTGCTTTCGAGCCAGATCCTAAAAACAATTCCTATGACATTAATAATAAAGTCTGCATTGCCTATCATGCCATAGTTAGTTTTTCAGAATGCAGCGTTCCTAGTAAATGATTCCAAGGGCAGGTGGCATCCGAACAAGGTTAAGCATATATTCATTGCTGGGAATAAGTAGGAATAAATCCTGGGTGAGGGTTTCGATGTATGATGTTGCAACAATGAACGAGAGAGGCGCCATCTTCTCTCCATGTTATTGGTTGATTACAGTGAAGTCTTACATGTTATCAAATTCTGTTTATCCTATGTTATCGAATGATGTTATAACACATGATACTTTGGAATAACGCATGATAAACGAAGGGTTTTTCTAATTTTTTTTTTAAAAATTAAATGAATGAATAGACTTTAGATCTACCAAGTACAGATAGGGAAAATTGAAAGAGAGAATTGTACAGGATATAAGCATCAAGCTGTATCCTATAATAATTGATAATTCAAAAGGAAGGATGAGTTATATACCAAATAATGAAAATTATAAAAGTAAATATAATATTTATACTACAGGAAAAATTCCTAATTTTGCACATCACTAATACAATTAACAAAATAAATGTAAATTTATAGATCTTCTTTTAACATTAATCACATATATAGAAGACTTGATTTCAATCTTTGGCTTAACATGGTCTTTTATTTTCTTCATTTTGTATATGAGAAATCTTTAGAAATATTTTCTTAATTATTTATTTCCCCGAACCTTGCCAAAACGCTTCTTTGTCTTCTCGAAACAGATACTTTCCAAGATGCTTTTGTGACTCTTCCTCGAGCTCACTTTTCATCTGACATCCATTTTGCGCAACTACCCTTTCTCTACTTTTATTGCCTTCCTTTGTACATTCCATCTTCCAGCCTGTCGGCAGATGTCTTCTAGACAAGGTGGCGTCTTCTGCATTAGGTAACGTCACTCCGGGGGGACAGTGCCTTGAAATAATAGTGAAATAAAAACAGTGTGCAAGGAGCAACTGAGAAGGGCAGGCGACCAGCCAGTTACTGTCCTTCGAATGCCCACTGCTAAAAGGGGAAGGCTGACTTCCTGCTGTGCGAAAGCCGCTTGGCCCATTCCTAGAAGATATAGGCTGAGGTCTGCTGGGAATGCAAGACCCAGCTACAGTTTGTGACCCAGGAGATTTCGTTGCGTCTTAAGAGCGTTCTTCGAATCTGTGGGCCTAGCGAAGTGCTTCGCTGCAAAGTGCATTGTTGAAACTGACAACAACCCCAACTAGGCTACCTGTGACAACGGGAATGCTCTTCAAATAACCAAGAGTAAGACTGAAACCTGATCCGCATCACCGTTCTAGAGAACTTCCACGAACTATGTGATTTCAGGTGAACTCGGTACAGTTCTAGCACATAGGAACAACACAATATTAAGTGTGATTTGGATTTGATTGATATGTGTTTTTCTTTTATATTACTTCCTTCATCTGAAAATCCCGGGGTAATGTATAACCTCATTATAATCATCGATATGTAAACATATATCTTGTTCTTTATTAAATCTCTCTCATACTCTAACCCAGTTACCTGTATTATAATCCATTTCAACTCAGTAATTTGTTTATTGTACCTTGTCCCGGCCAGTGTAGGGGAACGTACACTGAGTTAAGTGGTGGATACCCCAGGCCAGTCTCATCTGCCACCCATCGGTGTCACCCCTCTGACCTAACTAGATTGCATGCTATCATCAGCCACTTAGGCTCTGTTTACAAAACAGTTCCAAATCCTCCTGGCTTCACTGTCAAACACAGCTGTAATCTTTACGGATTCTTCCCTCTATTATGTAATTCCTAGACAAGGTAAAATTGGTCCCAGCTTCCTCGTCTAATCCTTCAGGCATTCCACTGCGTTAGTTCTCCTTCACTTAACCCTTTCCTCACATGTACGCTTACGAACCGTGGCAAGGCGTCACAAAGGTTAATTTATTAAAATGTTTACTTAAAACTATCTCATCTTTTTATTCATTAATACTATATTGCATCCAGAGAATTTCTGGATTTCCTCAGGATTCTTTTTGAAAATTAATAATACATAGATATTTCCATGCGACTTTTGTTTTAAAACAATTTATAATCTACAGACATTTTCATGCCTACTTTGTCTTAAACAATTTATAACAATTTCATGTATTAATAAAAACCTTAATTACTACTGAATGTAAAAATCTGCTTTAAAATGTACCTCTTATTTTACCTACCTAGTTATAGATACTGGTTTCTGCTGCATTTTTGACATGCAGAAATTTGTGTATCTATATATTGAAACGAGGCTTTGTCTGGATAAAAGATTTAATAACAACAGATCTTACATTACTAAGAGATTAAGTAATGAACACTGCTATTTGTAAATAATGAAATCTTACTATAATATTATCAGTAATATTTATATTCAATGTGATCATAATTAAACTTGGCCTATTCAGAACACACTGAAGCTGTGACCAATAACCGCATTGACACCAAAATTTGTATAGAGTCCATTCAAAAGATGCCGAGAAAGTTTATGCAAAAAAAAGAGAAATAATTCAAAAAAGTTCACCTTTGGGGCGCTTTACAGCAAAATACACGATAAACAACAAATAAACAATAATCAATAAAACCACAATGACGAAGTATTTATTCGTTCCATAAGGAACATGTCGTCTGCATAGACTGTTTAGCGAAGTAATGACTATTGCTCGATGTGTTGTAAAATTGATGAAGTTGTAAAATTTGCAAGCGATGAACAGGGTATTCAACGGCTGATCCCGTGAAGCTTTGCACATGTGGCGTCAGAGGGCACTTTTAAATCTGGCAAATTTGCAGTATTTCCGCGATAAACCATATTCTTTAATAGTCTCCACAACCAGAAATCACAGATTCAGATCCAGAGAACATATTGGCCAGTCTTTGTAAGACAAGGACGCTTCGGACATAGCCCACCATTGTATAGAAAAAGGTCATATTATGAATGAGGAAATCAAGATATTATATAAAGAATCAAATTGGAAACTCAGGAAAATCATCGAAAGTTGCATCATAAAGAATACTAGAAACAATAACTTTAATAGATATGACTGTATCAAAGTGGACCCCATCACCATTGGTTTGATTAGAAATTTTATTAAAATAGACAATAAAAAAGGTGTTACTATCACTGGTGCAAATTCATTGAATTATTAACTTTAATCAACTTATTGTTTTTGCGAATATTAATTCTTTCATTATCTATAAATTTAATAATTTCGACCAAGTTAATTCAATTACCATTGTTACAACAATTTTATAGCATTCTTTTTGATTTGTAATTTTAAATTGTTGATGTTCTTTCTTTTTTGTATTATTGTTTGATTTATTAATTCTTATTCTGCTTGAAGAAGGGAATTACGCAATATTATGTTCCCGAAAATTCGCTATTTTGTATTTAAATAAACTATTTAAATACTGTGACTGTGAAGGAGTTTATGGAGTTACTTCTTTGTTCCATTAATATAAAAATATAACTCATTATTCCTTAGGATGTTCCACGTTCACAGCACATCGACTGGCATTCCTTGTCGACAGCAAGCTTCTAGTTGTGACTGATCTTCTATGAAAATGTCACTGTCTGTCTAACTGCCGGGACACTGGGTGCACTACTGGTGCCAAAAACATGAGTCATTAACTGCTCGATAGCAGCCATCGTAACATCTTCAACGACTTCCTCAGTGACAGGCTTGCGCCCCCTACCAGCTTGAACTCCTAACAATCCAGTTTTCTCGAAAAGAGTGTCATATTACCCACAACTTGTGCAGACTTGTGCTGGTACGACGGCATAACTTCATACGACGACGAACTTCACGAACTACACCCACAACATTACAATGCGTTTTCGTAAAAAACATTACAATCAAAGCACGTTCAGTAAAGTGATAGTCGTCGTAGCTGATAAGAATGGCATTCACTTGTTGTAATCATTCTTGTACCCAGAACTACGTTGTAATACGGATGATTAGGCAAACGAGATTGCGTTTTCGTTGATTGCAGCGCCAAACATGCCATTGTTTTCATTACTTTTATTCATAATATTGATAAATACAAAATTAAAACTTTAAAACGCCATTTTAGGTTGTCTTGGTTATTTACCGTGCTTTTTTTTTCGTGTATTTTGAAGCAAAGCAACCCTAGATGAACATGTTTTTCCTTTTTTTGCATAATCCTTTTCCAAATCCTTTGAATTGCCTCCATATCAATTTTGGTGTCAATCCGCTTATTAGTTACAGCTAAGAGTGCTCTGAATAGGCAAAGTTTAATTTGGGTCACCTTGTATTTATTCATGTTTATATCATTCTCTCTTTCTCTCTCTATCTCTCTGTCTATCTATCTATCTATCTATCTATAATCCGTAGAAGATTTGATCACATGACACTTTGTCTTACAGTCAGCTGAAATTCAATTTTAGAAACAGTTGAAATTAGCACTGAGAAGCAGCTGACAGTAAAAATGATTCCTAAAACGAGACTCGGGCGTATTTCCCACATCGTTAAAAGAGAAATAGACAAAGCCTTTTGCGTCCTATTGTTCTGGAATTGACTTCAGCTCTTCAGATCTTATACCGATTCCTGAACAATGGATGCAAAAGGCCTCGTCTATTTTTCTGTTAACAATGTGGAAATACCTCAGAATCTCGATTGCAATAACTTCGCCAACAGTCACATTAGGTCTACATTTAAAATGATACCGCTAATTTTATATATATATATATATAATTTTTTATATATAAAATAAAATTGATTGAATTACAAGATTGTGTTAAATTTTTAGATTACACTAGTTAATATATTGAAATGCTTTCTTACGTTCATCACAGGTGGGCCCTGTATATTCTTCAGAACAAGTACACTTATTAGCTTCTCCACAAACACCACCATGTTCACACTTACAGACAGCTGAAATTCGATTATTGAAACATTAAAATTGAGAATCAGCTGAAATTAAAATGTTGAGGCTATTTTTTTTTATGTCTAATATT
>JAFIDM010001028.1:38806379-38835851 GCA_023159025.1 Thereuonema tuberculata | reverse complement strand
AAAACACGGAATCTCCAGGTAAAACAACCCAAAAAAAACAAAAAAAAACACGGAATCTCCAGGTAAAACAACCCAAAAAAAACAAAAAAAAACACGGAATCTCCAGGTAAAACAACCCAAAAAAAACAAAAAAAAACACGGAATCTCCAGGTAAAACAACCCAAAAAAAACAAAAAAAACACGGAATCTCCAGGTAGAACAACCCAAAAAAAACAAAAAAAACACGGAATCTCCAGGTAAAACAACCAAAAAAAAAAGGAATCTCCAGTTCGACAATCAAACAAAAAAAGGAGTTCCATAACCAATAAAAAAAAATCGGGACTTTTTTAAAATGCCGCGGGACGCGGGACAAATTGTTAAAAATCGGGACGTCTGGTCACCCTACAATAAAGGCTGTCTAATATCCTGTCTTGCCGATTATCTGATTGCGTTAAAAAAGTGATGGTTACGTAATTTTGTCCTGTGACAGTCTTGTCAAACTGACATAATACTTTTAAATTAAATAACGTATTATCTACCTCTTAAAGCATCCTCTGTGAGTTTGCAGTTCATTTGGCTGAATGGGTAAATTGCAATGTCGAGCAATGTAATTGAATAATTACGATAAACAGTGCGATTAAAAAAGATAATAAGGAAGGAAGTTATTTACTGAGCTGTTTGGTTACGTTTCTTACAAGTGGGTCCTGTGAAGTATAACTAGTTCAGAATATAAAAATGTTTTATTGAGCCAAAACGTAAATTTACATTACATCACTATTAGTTGAGTTGCAAAAGGGCGTATCTTCCGGATCTTCAGAATCTCAAATATGTGTGTAACCACCGAATTTAATGAAAACTGCAGTAAGGCTAAACTCTTAAATATGAAATTTGATGTAGATCAATACATTATTCTTTGAATTATTTAAGGGCAGAGTATTTTAGCCTTTAATTAAAAGTGACCCGTATATTATGGGTTAATACACAAAGATTTTCATAATTCTAAGCTTTCAAATATGAAACTATATGAAAATTAGTGTATTATTTTTTGAGTTCCTTAAGAACACAGTATGTGGCTCATATTGTAAAATAACCATAAACAGTGTCTACAAACACCAAAATGTAATCAGGGCTAAACAATAACATTCAACTTGAGAGATATATAAAATTTGATGTTGACAAATTTATTTCCCAGAAATTATTTTTGTTTCAATATGTTGACTCATAAGGTCCTTATAATAATAATAGTAATAAGTAGCCTTTATTATTTTAGTCCAAAATCTAATCAGGTCGAGATAATACGGAGGGTTGTTCTGGATCTCTGGAAATGAGACTTGCATAAGCAGTTACAAGCCTGTGAGAACATGGCACGCTCTTCCCCATGTGCTATATAGTGTGTGTCTAAAGTGCTTGGCGACAACGATGCCGAAGAAAATCGAACCGTTCCCGGAAGGGTATGTTACAGCTCTTTCCGATGCAAAGTATAGCTACTCCGTGACTATAAAGATATATAAGAAGCGTGGATTTAAGTGTGTCAAAGAAAGGAATCTCTTGTCTGGTAAACAACAAGTTAATGCGAGAATGGGACTAATTGTAGAAGATAAAAACACACGCCTTTCCACGGCCTGCTATCAGTCGTACTCCAGACGTGATTAGGAAAGTGAAGTCCCTCGTAGTGTAAAGCAATCGGACAACCCAGAGGGTTATTGCAATGAAGACAGGAACATCTTTAACAATTGTGAACACCATAATCAACCGGACTTTGAATTTAAAAATGTGATAAGAGCCGAGTTCATAAGCTGCTGCCGCGACACATTCAAAGCGCATAACAAGCGCAGAACAAGCAGTAGAAAACTGTATGAGCGCCACCAAACAGGAGAAAAATGGAAATTCATAGTTGCATTAGATGAAGCATACATAATACCTTAAAGATTGCAACAAACTCAGAGCAATTTACTACCGTCAAAGGGGAGACATTTTTTTCAAAGCTGGTATACAGACTGCAAAGAAACTTTTTCGAAGGGATTCATAATCATCGCAGGATCATGAATGTATAAGGACAAGTTAAACTTATGTCGTGTTGAAGGGAATGCAAAGATCAACTCCTACTGCTGTTAAACTAATATTCTGGATCCAATTTATCGAATAGATTCCCTATTTTTACGGTAAAGACACAAATAAGGTATAGCTCCATCAAGGTAAAGCCTTCACCTCTGCTTCAACCTGTTTGTTTCAGGAGAGAATGGAACACGAAACAGGAGTACATGCTATATCATTCAGTGTGAAGTCATTAGATGATGTACCAATAATTTTTTGTGCATCTGGACTCCTAAAACGATCACTAGGAAACAGGCGTCCCCGCAAGATAGATGTTCTCTGGAAAGCTTGTCAGGAGTAGATAGAAATCGATAAGACGGTACTCCGTGACAGCCTGCTTTCAACGGAGATTACGATGCAGAGCAATAACAGCAGTAAAGGACTATAAAATTGAATTTTATCGATGGTGGAGAGACAGATTTTCTGCAGCAATTCGTCACTGAAATTCTGTTCCAGAGATCCCAATCCACCCTCCATAATACGAAACTCCTACATCGAAGTGTGATGAAGATAGGTTAATTTTTTGAGTTATCGCCCCCACAAAATTTTCAATAAGACAAAATTTTCATTATAGATACACAGACAGCACTCAAAACATTGTCCAAATTTGTTCCAGGAAGCAGATGGCACGACTTGATGACGATTATGATACTAACAACTAATTTGATTTATTTTTAAAGTGACACACTCATAATTTGCGGAAAATGTTTTGCAAGTTTTTGTACTGTATCTAATGTAATCGAATTACAGGGACACCAATTTACTTGAGGTTCAAGATTCTTTCAAGTTGAATGGTTGATCTTTTGCGTCAAGTTTTTGTTATTTAACTTAATTGTAAATTTTTCTTCATTTTGAAATTGAACTTATATAAAATAGATTATTACACGTAAGAAAATTGCTTGTATTTCCATTTTAACATTGCTTTCTTTATTTCAGCTGTCTTTAAGATTAATTCATTGAAAACATTCCTCAATTGCAGAGATAGTCCATAAGGGTCTAATAGTCTAATAGTCCATAAGGGTACGTAGTAAATATCAAATAGATTAGTTCACAGGTTCAGAAGTTATTAGAGGTATACATAGAAATACTGACTTTATGAGAACTAAGCTTCCGTATGAAAGTAGATGTATTATCATCTATGTCATGAATGTATAAAAGCAAGTTCAACTCACGTCGTGTTGCAGAGAATATAAAAATCAACTCCTTCTACTGTTAAACTAATAACCTGGACCCAATTTATCGAAATAGATTGTCATTTATACGGTAAAATACAAATAAATTATAGCTCATATGTTAATATGTTAGTTACACATTATTACTAGTTACCACTCAGTAAAATATGATAGTATTAATGATTAAAAAAAACAACTTTCCTTATATACCCAGAAAGAACAGGCCAGCACAGTTTTCATCATGTAAGTCTTAAAATATTATTGTATATAAATACAAATATATATTAATATTAAAATAGCATTGTGTATTAATTTAAAAATATCCTATTCGTAAAATTTTTACAATTAGGATATTTTTGAATTAATGGAACATGCTATCTTAATAAATTCGCTCTACCATATTTATATACAGTTTAATGCTAACATAATGAGGCAGATTATTTATCGGATTAAATTTAAATTTATGATTTACTTACGTGTTTCACACAGTTTTCCAGTGTATCCATCTGTGCATTGACATGTATTAGGCTCAGCACAAGTACCACCATGTTGACATTTCTCTTTACATACAGCTAGAAGAATAAAAGGAAGTATAATATGAAAACAATGCATTATATAAAAACAGAAAAAAAAGTAAATTGTATTTCCAGACATACACAGCAATTTATATAATATAACGCTTTTCTCTAACTTTTAATAATTTTCTTTTCTAAAGTAATGGGAAATATTTATTTGGTATTTCTTTATATAAAACCTAATAATCATAGCTCCTAGAGTAATTCTAGAAGAAAACCTTGAATTAAATTTTACAAAATTATAAAATACCAATTTATAGAAAAAGACGACTTATTATAATAATATTAGGTCACCTTCTTCATTAAAAACGAATTTTCTCGAACCAACAATCAAAATTTCGTTATACAAAGATAATAAAGTTATGTCTGCATCAAGTCGTTATATAATACAATATTAATCTTCCATTTTATTTCTGTGAAGATATTCAATAACTTACGTGTTTCACATAATTCTCCAGTATACGCAGCTGTACATTCGCATTTATTAGGCTCAGCACAAGTACCACCATGTTGACATTTCTTCTTACATACAGCTAATAGAATATAAGGAAATGTAATATGAAAACAATTCATTAAGTAAAAATAAAAGAAAAACAAAATTTGCATCTTGATACACACAAACCATTTTAAATAACGCTTTTTTTTAACTTTTAATAATTTTGTTTCCTAAGGTAACAGAAAATATGTAGTTGTATTTCATTACATAAACCTAAGTAAACCTAATAGCCAAAGCTCATAGAATAATAGTAGAATAAAGCTTTTAATTAAATTTTAAAACATTACAAAACACCAATTTATAGAAAAAGACGACTTTTTTATAATATTAGGTCAACTTTATCATCAAAACGAATTTTCTGGAAACTGCAATTAAATTTTTGTTATAAAAAGAATATAAAGTTATGTCTGCATCAAGTCGTTATATAATACAGTATTAATCTTCCAATTTATTTCTGTGAAGATATTCAGTAACTTACGTGTTTCACATAATTCTCCAGTATAATCAGCTGTACATTCGCATTTATTAGGCTCAGCACAAGTACCACCATGTTGACATTTCTTCTTACATATAGCTGGAAAAAACAATAGGAAATTAAACTTTAAATGAATCCAACTGATGATGGTTAGGAAACCAGAAACAGTCTGTCTTGTATTTCTGTTATCATAAATACTAAAACAGCTCAGTGAATCCTCATTTATGTCCGGTTATGTTTTATATTGTAATGTTATTGTTGATTATGAACGTTAAATTTGTGGTTAAAGTTTTGACTGCATTAATTTGTTATATACTATGAAGTATAATACTATATTATTTTTCCAATTTAATTCTAGGAATAAATTGAAATTCAATAGCTTACGTGTTTCACATAATTTTCCAGTATACTCATCTGTACATTGACATTTATTCGGCTCAATACAAGTGCCTTTATGTTCACATTTTTCTTTACAGATAGCTAACCAAAAAAATAAATAAATAAACATTACATAACATTATATAATACAATATTAATCTTCCATTTTATTTCTGTGAAGATATTCAATAACTTACGTGTTTCACATAATTCTCCAGTATACTTATCTGTACATTCGCATTTATTAGGCTCAGCACAAGTACCATCATGTTGACATTTCTTCTTACATACAGCTAATAGAATATAAGGAAATATTGTACTTGTATGAAAATAATGCAGTATGTAAAAACAGAAAAAACAAACAAAATTTCCATTTTGATACACACATCATTTTACATAACGCTTTTCTTTAACTTTTAATAATTTTGTTTCCTAAGGTAACAGAAAATATGTATTTGTATTTCTTTATATAAACCTAATAATCATAGCCCATAGAATAATAATAGAATAAAGCTTTTAATTAAATTTTACAATTTAATCAGGCTCGAGAAAATTCGTTTGATGATAAAGATGATCTCATGTTATTATAAAAAGTCGTCTTTTTCCATAAATTGGTATTTTATATATTTGTAAAATTTAATTCAATATTTTATTCTAGTATTATTCCAGGGGCTACGATGCTTATGTCTGCCTCAATTTATTATACAATACAATATTAATCTTCCAATTTAATTCTATGAAGATATTCAATAACTTACGTGCTTCACATAACTTTCCAGTATATTCATCTGTACATTCGCATTTATTAGGCTCAGCACAAGTACCACCATGTTGACATTTCTTCTTACATATAGCTGGAAAAAACAATCGGAAGTTATAGCTTTTCATATTTATATAGGGATGAGATTATCTTAAGTTGTCAGAACTGTTTATCTTTAACTGTTAATCAGAATTTTGTTATAAAAATATAACTGAAACTTTTGTCTGTAGCTTGAACTTATAAGGTAATTAAAAGATTATTCATATAATTACTTCTAAGAAATGTAATTCTGTTCAACCTTTGAAATGTGTATTACCGTTAGTATTTAGTTAATCTAAAGTAAACAATAATCACTCGTTATCTAAGAATGTTTTAACTGTGATTTTGGTTAATCGCGGTTGCTCCCAGATCCCATTTATTGATATAAGAAGTAGTGGTCTTAAGAAACGAATGTGAAGGATAAAATCTCTGAATAATTGGAAGAATTTATTACAAATCCACGGTAAAGTGAATCAGAAGATGAAGTGGGAAATTTTAACTGTAAATACTGTTAAATACTACAAATACTGTTCATATTTGTGTAACAATGTATAGTATAGATTAATTATTGATTTAATTCGCTCTTTACATTCTATTTTCTTACTTACGTGTTTCACATAATTCTCCAGTATACTCATTTGTACATTCGCATTTATTAGGCTCAGCACAAGTACCACCGTGTTGACATTTCTTCTTACATACAGCTAATAGAATATAAGGAAATGTTATATGAAAACAATGCAGTAACTAAAAATAAAAAGAAAACAACATTTGCATCTTGATACTCACATACCATTTTACATAACGCTTTTCTTTAACTTTTAATAATTTTGTTTTCTAAGGTAACAGAAAATGTGTAGTTGTATTTCTTTACATAAATCTAAGTAAACCTAATAATTTTAGCCCATAGAATAATAGTAGAATAAAGCTTTTAATTAAAATTTAAAACATTTCAAAACACCAATTTATAGAAAAAGATGACTTTTTGATAATATTAGATCAACTTCATCATCAAAACGAATTTTCTGGAAACTGCAATCAAAATTTTATTATAAAAAGAATATAAATTTATGTCTGCTTCAAGTCGTTATATAATACAATATTAATATTCCAATTTATTTATGTGAAGATATTCAATAACTCACGTGTTTCACATAATTCTCCAGTATACTCATCTGTACATTGGCATTTATTAGGCTCAGCACAAGTACCACCATGTCGACATTTCTTCTTACATACAGCTAATAGAATATAAGGAAATGTAATATGAAAACAATTCAGGAAGTAAAAATAAAAGAAAAACAAAATTTGCATCTTGATACACACATACCATTTTACATAACGCTTTTCTTTAACTAAATTTTGTTTCCTAAGGTAACAGAAAATATGTAGTTGTATTTCTTTACATAATCCTAAGTAAACCTAATAATCATAGCCCATAGCATAATAGTAGAATAAAGCTTTTAATTAAATTTTAAAACATTACAAAACACCAATTTATAGAAAAAGACGACTTTTTTATAATATTAGGTCAACTTTATCATCAGAACGAATTTCATGGAAACTGCAATTAAAATTTTGTTATAAAAAGATAATAAAGTTATTTCTGCATCAAGTCGTTATACAGTATAATACGGAGGGTTGTTTACAATCTATGGTAACGATTTGGATTCGGGTCTATTTCCCAAAAATTCCCTTTCTCCACCAACGATCATGCTCTATTTGATGGCCATGAGATACTGCTATCGCTCTGCAGCGCAGTTTCCATTGCAGGAGACTACTGAGAAGAACGGGAAGACGTTGCCACTCCTGCTGACATTTCCAGAGTCCATCCAATAAACGAGGACGTCGGCTTCCCAAGGCTCGTTTTAATAGTCCAAATGGGCAAAAATCCATGGGCGATGCGTCTGGAGACTTCACTGGTATCTCGGTAAACGGTATAGCCTGGATTCCGGTTTGCTGTTCCATTCGTGTCAGAAAATTCTGGGTCGATTTGGACGTATGGCTGGACGCCTTGCCTTGGTGGAGACGGACCTTGTAAACGTCGTTTCCGTAAAGAGCAGGTAGTTCCTGTGTATAAATTGGTTTCAGTACGTTATCCTGATAGTACGCAGAATTCATCTTTACATTTTGAGCCACCCTCTGTATCTGTAGCTTGCCTTGATAGGAATAACCCGCGACGATCATGAATCCCTTCGAAAAAGTTTCACGACATTCTCTGTACCAATTTGGAAACGATTTGGCTCCCACTGGGCGATAAAAAATCGCCCTTGGTTTATTGCAGTTGGACAGCTAAACATATGCTTCGTCACATACTTCCATTTATCTCCAGCGAGATGTCGTTCATACAGTTTTCTGCAATTTGTCTTACGTTCTGAAATGTGCTTTGGTAAGAGCTTGTGAACCTTGCTTTTATGTCTCTTTTGAAGTCCCAATCTTTATGGATAATCTTGTTTACGGTATGAAGAGATGTTTCTACCTTCGCAGCAATGATCCTTTGGGTCGCTGGATTTTTCCCCGTCACCATTTTCTTGACTTTCTGAATGACAGTCTTTGTGCGACTTGAAGGTGTCCTTGGATTTGCTTGCTTTTCAGTCCCGGAAATCTGTCTTGTACGGGCCAAACCAACACCAGCCAACACATTATGAACTCCTTTCTTCGAAATGGTGAAACCTCTTTTCCTACATGCCGTAATTATTGCGGAATAACTAAATTTCGCGTCGGAAAGGGCTGTAACGTATTCTTCCCAAAACTGTGATACTTTCGGCGGCATTTCTCCGTACAAACTAACCTGCACCCCTCCACACTAATCGTTAAGTACTCACATGTATGTTTGCATACATTTGCATACCTACTGTGATTGGTTGAGACATCATGCGCCATGCAAATCGTTACCATAGATTGTAAACAACCTCCGTACAATATTAATCTTCCAATTTATTTCTGTGAAGATATTCAATAACTTACGTGTTTCACATAATTCTCCAGTATACTCATCTGTACATTCACATTTATTAGGTTCAGCACAAGTACCACCATGTTGACATTTCTTCTTACATACAGCTAATAGAATATAAGGAAATGTAATATGAAAACAATGCAGTAAGTTAAAATAAAAGAAAAACAAAATTTGCATCTTGGTACACACATACCATTTTACATTACGCTTTTCTTTAACTTTTAATAATTTTGTTTCCTAAGGTAACAGAAAATATGTAGTTGTATTTCTTTACATAAACCAAAGTAAACCTAATAATCATAGCCCATAGAATAATAGTAGAATAAAGCTTTGCATTAAATTTTAAAACATTACAAAACACCAATTTATAGAAAAAGACGACTTTTTTATAACATTTGGTCAACTTCATCATCAAAACGAATTTTATGGAAACTGCAATCAATTTTATTATAAAAAGATAATAAAGTTATGTCTGCATCAAGTCGTTATATAATACAGCATTAATCTTCCAATTGAAGGGCTGAGAAACATAGTGGGCCATGTGCCATTTTTTAAAAATGGAGAAAAATAAGACTAATGTTTATTTAATCTCATAATTTATTCAATAATATTTAGCATAATGTGACAGGCATATCATAAATAACATATTAATTAATCTCTAGAAAATGTAAATGAATGATTATCTGGCTTTACAATGTATTAATTACAGTGTTTAATATTAACATTTTTCATATTGATGAATATGGCCCATTTTGGTTCTAAAGTAGTTACACAATATTGGAGTTGGCCATCTCCATTTTTCATTACAAAATGCTTTTAATTAGCATTATTTTCTTCTTCCTCTTCTATTGCTAGACCTCTGTAAAATTCATGATAAACTGGAGGAATGTATGGAAGCATGGAAATTCCTTTGCTAGCTTGATAGCAGCAGTGTAAGCTGGTGTTAGTTCCCATGGTGAAGATACGCGAGACGTTACTTTAACTGGACGCCTACCTCTGCGGTTTGGAGAAATGTCAAGAATTTTCCTGCTCTCCAAATCATTCAAACTGTATCGAAACTTTACTTTGAAAGATTCTTCAGATTCAAATCTAAACCATTTAATTTTAAGCCATTGAACCTTCTCTCCATCTAAGGTTTCATTACGTATAACAAAATGATTTGCAAGTTCTTTAATACCCAGAAAATAAGACTGCACCATTTTTGTCACATGAAAAGGTTTGTTCTTTCTACATTTTTTCACTAAATCAAAATAGTCATCAATGCTCAAAATACTCTTTCCTTTCGTTTTGCTATTTCAATGCTACTAAAATCTCTGTCATTCGGTAAATAAGAATGACCCGATTCAAGAAATTTGTGGTCAGTCTTTTTAAACTGAGAATAATGGACCAGAGAAGCCCACACAGATGCAATGTATTGATTTCTGTTTTGCCCCCCACAAGTGTCCGAATAGGCTACTAAGTGAGTATGCTTTGCATCAATGTTCACATTTTTTAGATAATGTAGAATGCATGATCCCACCTCGGTTGTGCCCCTCTGTGCTGTATTCTCACCCCAAATTTACATAAAACCCTTGTCTTCTTGGCAAGTATGCACTCCTGCATTATAGATCCAAAATTTTCTCTTGTAAAAATACACACTACTTGTTAGAAATGGAAGTGGGAGAGTTTGTTGCATATCAAAGGTTTTAGTATGTATTTTCCCTTCTTTTGATAACTGCATATCCTTTTTCATCTCCGTTTGACCCTTTTCTGCCCGTGATGCTCCCACTCTATTTCTAATTCCTTCATTTTTGCTTCATCAATACTGTCACAATGAATACTTATTTGCATTTTGTCACATACAGTACAGGTGTCACTTTTCGGTGTCTGAAAAGACAGGTTAAACTGGATATTGAAAACATTCCTATAACACCATTCTTTAATGGGAATTCATTTTCTTTCTGTGCACAGTGCATGATACAACTCATACATTTTACTTACTGATAAATCCCGGGGAAGGTATGAACGTTTGTCATTGTCTTTGCAACTGTGATGGCTAGACTAATGGAAAACTTCCGATATGTTCCTTAATAAATGCAATGTCATCATCTGGTATCTTGTTTCCTGGAATATGTTTGCCACGTTCGTCATGAACTGCAACAGGGGACTTATGAAGAGTTTGCTTGTGGAGCACTCAAGACAAACGTCCATTTAATTTATTGAATCCTATAGATTTATTGCATATTAAACTAATTTTTTATTACATGACATACAGGCCTATCATGCAGTTTTAATCTGCTTGAATTTTAGAAAACTTTTAAACAAATAAAAGCTTAATTCAAAAATTTTTATTTTTATTTTATAATAATGTTATACAAAACAAATTTATGCTTTCAAAATGATCTGATTATTTGGGTGTATTTAGATCTAATCTCCACAAAATGTAATCTAAATCTTACCTTCATCTTTACGTAATAAATTTTGGAGTGTTGCTTATGACTCTGTACAGTATCATTACTTCCTCTGCGTCGTTTTATATCTATAACGTAGATCACAGCAGCAATATGTGCATTCTGTTCATCAAAACTACCAATCTTCCAAAATGAATCATGAACATGCTTCCTATCGGCACACGTGTCTAGACGCTCGAAGCAACGGAGTCTACATCGGCAATCTTCAGTTACATAAACTTTTCCGTCTACAACCTTGCCACTAACACTAGCGCATGCGTCACCACTATTTCTCATCTTCTTTCGCACATTTTTCACCCAATTTTCACAATTTCTACTTCTTTTCCTTGAATTTATACCTTTGTTTACATCAACCTCGCTCAAAACGTCTGTCATGTTTTCAACTAGTCACGTGACTGTGAAACCGTAGCGTCATTCGCTGTTTGGATCTGGACCATTGTGGGTCTGAGCAGAAGTGAAAATTCAATGTGATTGGATATTTTGAAGCTCTTTAAATCATAAATAAAAAATCGTAGAGATGGACCACTGTAATATATGACGCACAACTATAAAATATACTGATAGATGGCATTAACTGCTTTTTCCTTGTGGACAGAGATGGCCCACTATGATCCTCAGCCCTTCAATTTATTTCTGTGAAGATATTCAATAACTTACGTGTTTCACATAATTCTCCAGTATACTCAGCTGTACATTCGCATTTATTAGCCTCAGCACAAGTACCACCATGTTGACATTTCTTCTTACATACAGCTAATAGAATATAAGGAAATGTAATATGAAAACAATGCAGTAAGTAAAAATAAAAGAAAAACAACATTTGCATCTTGATACACACATACCATTTTAGTTAACGCTTTTTTTTAACTTTTAATAATTTTGTTTCCTAAGGTAACAGAAAATATGTAGTTTTATTTCTTTACATAAACCTAATAATCATAGCCCATAGAATAATTGTAGAATAAAGCTTTTAATTAAATTTTAAAATATTACAAAACATCAATTTGTAGAAAAAGACGACTTTTTTATAATATTAGATCAACTTCATCATCAAAACGAATTTTCTGGAAACTCCAATCAAAATTTTGTATTAAAAAGATAATAAAGTTATGTCTGCATCAAGTCGTTATATAATACAATATTAATATTCCAATTTATTTCTGTGAAGATATTCAATAACTTACGTGTTTCACATAATTCTCCAGTATACTCATCTGTACATTGGCATTTATTAGGCTCAGCACAAGTACCACCATGTTGACATTTCTTCTTACATATAGCTAATAGAATATAAGGAAATGTAATATGAAAACAATGCAGTAAGTAAAAATAAATGAAAAACAAAATTTGCATCTTGATACACACATACTATTTTACATAACGCTTTTCTTTAACTTTTAACAATTTTGTTTCCTAAGGTAACAGGAAATATGTAGTTGTATTGCTTTACATAGTGGGCCCGGTAGCCGAGTGGGTAAGGGCGCTTGGCTGTGGGTTTGAGATGGCGGGTTCCATTCCCGGCCTCGGCGGAGGGCGGGAATTTTTCCACGCTTCTTTCTCCTGCAAACGGGTCTAGGGTCTACCCAGCCCTCTGTAGAATGGGTACCGGGTTTCTTTCCTGGGAGTTAAGGCGGGCGGGCGTCGGGCTGACCTCCCGATCTCAATCTAGTCCTGTTGGTCTAGAAACACTGGGAGCCTTACCTCCCGCGCTCCCGTGGGCCTGCATGGCCTGTTAATGGGATTGCTTAACTTTTTTTTTAACTTTTTATTTCTTTACATAAACCTAAGTAAACCTAATAATCATAGCCCATAGAATAATAGTAGAATAAAGCTTTTAATTAAATTTTAAAGCATTACAAGACACCAATTTATAGAAAAAGACGATTGTTTTATAATATTAGTCAACTTCATCATCAAAACGAATTTTCTGGAAACCGCAATCAAAATTTTGTTATAGAAAGATAATACAGTTATGTCTGCATCAAGTCGTTATATTATACAGTATTAATCTTCCAATTTATTTCTGTGAAGATATTCAATAGCTTACATGTTTCACATAATTTTCCAGTATACTCATCTGTATATTGATATTTCTTCGCTTCAATACAAGTACCGTTATGTTCACATTTTTTCTTTAAATACAGCTATTCAATAAAATAGTATACTTTACAGAAAAACCTGGTAATATGTTTTATTTTGTTTTTTTCCAAATTTATATATACAGGGTTATTCATAATTTCATGACACATTTCATAGCCTCGCAGCTCCGCATTTGCACTTTCCATCAGTTTTTGCATTATTTTAAACTTTCTTTCGGGTTTTATATTAGCAAACAATAAAATGTTTCTACTCATAAATCATAAGGTCTTTCACATACATGAAAGTCTATAGAATAAGAAGGGCCTTTAAGCTAGTGATTATCTACGTTTGTTATTATTATCAGAATTGGCATAAATCACCATTCATTTCTTTGATAAAATTCACCTTGCTGAAGTTGGTAATAATAAACCGCTTTATTAACGCCATGAACTAATATGAAAAGTACAGTAAACTACCGATTATCCGCGGGCGGATTATCCACGGACCTCTCCAATTTCCATTTCTTTTTTATTGTACAATAACTTACGGAATCAACAAACATTTTTTAAATCTAGAATAAGGTAAACAATAAAAGAGGCACATTTAGCGACGTCCAAGTAGGGTGTTTTCGTGTTTCCACACGAAAAATCAAATTCAATTAACCGATTGTTTTGTTAAAAAGTAAGAAAATAAAGTATTAGTATACTTTATTAATACTAATACTAATAAAATAATTGTTTATGATGTATGTACTGACATTTTAATGTAAATAAAACATGTTAAAAGCATTTTTGTCTTGATTTTCGTCCTTTTTTGTCCTATTTCGGATTATCCGCGGAATTCGTTTATCCGTGGTTTGCTGCGCCACCCATCTCCGCGAATAATCGGGAGTTTACTGTACATCTACGGTTTCCAAAGTTAGTATATTTAATGTTTTGCATACGTGTTTCACAAATCTTTCCAATATATTCCACTGTACATTGGCATTCATTAGGCTTAGTGCAGCTGCCTCCATGTTGACATTTTTCTTTACACACGGCTATAAAATATAAGAGGAAAATCCAATATAAGGACTATGAATTACAACGGAGATAGAAATAGATAGAATACAGTTAAAACTATAAATACTACTTCATATTTATTTACTGTTATTTGATTGAACTTGCAAGGATAATTATAAGCATATATGATTAATCATACATAATATGAAATTAATTCTGATTTAAATTAAAAATTGCCTACCTTATATATGCGCGAGTAGTTTTTAAAGAAAAACAAGCTAAAATTCAAGCTACAGTGAATTTTAGATTGTTTTTATTTAAAAACTACCCGTGCATATATAAGGTAGGCAATGTTTAATTTGTAATTAGCACATTTTTTTTTTAATGAATAATTCTGTTTTAGTTTTTGACATTTACTATAAGAAATATTCAATGTAATTATTTTTGGCTTCTGTGCAGAGCGAGAAACAATGAAATTTGGTGGGTAGATAGACCTCGCGGAGAGAATATCGAAATTTATGATATGCTTCTAAATTAGGTTTTAGGTCATGACATGGAGAGGACGGTCCTGTTTGCAGCAACATTGATGCAGTATTTTCTGCTTGAACATTAGCACTATTCATTGTCAACAGAATAAAAACAATGTCAGAGTCATTGTTAGTCATCAAAAAATGGTTTATAGAATAAGTATGACTGAATTCTACTCTTTATATCTTGTAGCACAGATTCATCACCTTTAGATGGAAATGTTCTTAATAGAAGCTGTGGAGAGTTTGCGGTTATCAACCACTACAACTCTTCAATCGCTTTGAATAAAAAGATACTTTTACAGAAAAACACAAAAGCCTAATTTTTTTTTCCAGTATCGTGTATGTCTTTAAGGCTAGGAAAAGGTACATGGTTTCTTAATTGGCACGAGCGGTGGACTGTCCCTTAGTTCTCAACGTTTAGCTGGTGATCTTATCTCCTATGCTGCTCTAAACAGTTTAAGGCGTCAGTATTTAAACTTTCATTAAGCGATGTTAGTAAAAATTCAATTTTATTTCTACATATATTTGTCATGCATGTGTATGTTCGAAAAATAGGGAACGCTTAATCAAAAGTCCTTCATTACATATTTGAAGCCTAAATTGCAGAAAACTGCAATTCGTAAGACCTATTTCCACTTAACTTCAATTACATTTCCAGTAGATTGAAAGAATGTTTGTTCTTTAAGCTATCCACTAAGCCATCTAGAAGTGTTAAATGTTCCTTATTCATCCTTCTCCTGATGAAATTAAAAACGGTAGTGCTTATGAATTTGACAGCAGTTTTCTTCTGTGTTTTAGATAATGTTTCTTGTGTGAACAGCAAAAAAACATTTTTTTGATGTTTTGTCGTTAGGGACTCATCGAGGATGACACACACAATATGCCAAACGTTTATCTTTTGTTGTTTAATATTGGAACGATCCACCAATATTATTATAAAGCTCTTACTTTCCTTCCGTAGCAAGATTTTGTGTGCTATTCTTTAACATTTTGCATTGCGACTTTTGATCATAATTACAAATCATTATGGTCCCAAAAAAACCCTCGACATAATTTAGAAGATTAACATATTTTTAATATATTATGCATTTAAATTACTGTAACTAATTCTGCAAGTTAATTTTCAATTTCAATTGGTTTAAAACATTATTTATTTCTCTGATAATTATTAGTCTTGCTCAAGTTGGGAAGCAATACATTGCAATGAAGGGAATTATTGTTTTCAATGATGAAATACCATGAGATACATGCACTATTTGCAGTTTCAATATATGTGATTCTTTCCTTACGTGTTTCACAGAACTCTCCAGTGTATTCCGTTGTACATTGGCATTCATTAGGCTTAGCACAACTGCCACCATGTTGACATTTTTCTTTACACACGGCTATAAAATATAGAAAGCAATATTAGACAAGAGGAACTGTGAATTATTAAAAATAAAAGATTATTTCTGTAGTGATAATAGGTAAAGTTGAAGTTGTGAATACTATTTATTTATAGCAAGTTCTTTGAATAAAGGATAGTTACATGCAATCATTATTTATGAATTGTTATCATATGAAAATAATCCTCTTTTAGGCTTTGAAATTTAAATTAAATATATATTTCCGTATTTCACAAAGTTTTCCCGTTTATTTCTCTACGTGATGTCCTTCATTAGACTTATCGCAAGTATCACCATTTGTTGACATTTATCTTTGCATACAGCTATAGATAAATAAACATATCAAACACTGTTAAACAGGTCGAAAATTATCAAAAATTTAAAATTGGAATAAGATATAGCGCTGAATATGTAATTAGTAGTTTTCGCCAAAGCAGTAAATAAATAAACACAGTAATATGAATATTTGTTGACTGCTTAAATACATAAATAAATACATCAGTACACATTTCACATAGAAAACGCCTCTAAAAACCAAATTCTTTTGAAATTTGACCACAATTGTTAGTGAACTACAAATGGTACTACTTATCACATACAAAGTTTCATCAAAATCAAATATGGTAAGACAACGACCATTTCTTGATGTAGCGTGCAAAGACCCTACCAATATTATCGAACATATTTTTCCTCCAAATTATGACTTATATTTGAATAATTACCATATTTTAATATGTGAGTTTGTAAATACAGGCCATTATGATAAGAAAAAAAGAAAAAACAAACTCGAATAATTTAGTTATATATTATAACTGTGATTAATTCTGTAAGTTGATTTATAATTCGAATTGATTTAATCACTCTGTATATACAGGGTGTTCATAATTAAGTTTCACATTTCGAAAGGCTTTAACTGGACAACCAATCAGCGAATGACTTCAAATTTGACATGAGGACGTCTGAGGCAATGGAATTTTGTTTGTCGTAAAAGAAATGTTAGATCCGAAAGTGGTCTCCAGGGCGATATATGGCGCTGCAATACCCATAGTGGATAAAGCAAATAAGCAATGCCCGCAATGATACGCAATAGGAAAAAAGCTGCTATAAAAGCAGGCAGATGAGTCGCTTCACTGCATTAATGTCACTGTTACCGAAGAATCGCATACTTCTCATGAAGCTGTTTTACCGAAATAACTAACAACATAACGAAAGTTTATGATATTAAAGGGACTAAAAATGGGCCCTAAGACTACAAATGCTTCACGGAAAATGATCCGGAAATTTGAAATTCTTTAGAGGTCAAGCCTGGCAGAGGACGGAAGCAGGCAGCAGAGGTAGTAGTCGCAGCATTATAACGAAAGGATGGCAAATGTCGTAGCGGCACAAGGAGTGTTGCACGATGGCTAGACAAACCCTTAATCACAGTTCACAAAGACAAATTCTGCGCTAGTACTTAATTGCTCATTTGCTTAAGCCTGAATCACGTGAAACTTTTTCCTTTCAGTTTCTTGCTCGGACTGAACTGAACGACGATTGGCCCTGGAAAATGTTGTGGACTGATGAAGTTCACTTCCATCTGCATGGTGATGTGAATACGCAAAACTGCAGAATTTGGGCACCTGCAAACACGTCGTGCAACAGATTCCACATCATTATGCAAAGGTTACCGTTTGATGAGTTTTTACAGCGGCTTTCATCATTGGACCTTCTTTTTCATCCTGCGGGTCTTGTCTCTTAGCCAAGCCGGTGATTCCAACATTTTAACAGGGTCAGTAACAAGATTCAATAGTTTTCATGCAGGATAGTGTCCCACCTCACACAACCATATATCTCTGATATATTAGCCATGTTTTGAATGAATATATTATAATGAATGAACTGTTGTTTTGAATGATTAAACACCATGGACTTCTGTAGCAGATAAACCTTACAGTTTACTCTTTGCTTACGTGTTTCACAAATCTTTCCAGTGTATGAGTCGTTTTCTTTGCAATTGGTGTAAGTCCATTTTTGACAAAAAGTTAGTTAATGATAACAATGAATGCAATCTGCTATGACGTTTTATCTGTAAACAGTTCAAAAAAAAATCCTTCAAAATTTCCATCATTTTGTCAATATACATTTTCGTAGTTAATGAAATTACAAATATAATTTAAATTTCAAACCCTTAAATATCTCCATATAATATAAAATGGACTTACACCACTTTCAAAGAAAACGGCTCATATTCCTGTGTACATTGGCATTCATTAGGCTTAGTACAACTGCCTCCGTGTTGACATTTTTCTTTACAGACAGCTGTAAAATATCATATAAGAGGAAAATCAAATACAGGGACTGTGAATGTATGGATTACTAAGAGTAAAGATTACGTCTGTAGTGACGTAAATAAAATATCCTTGAGACTGAATATACTATTTATTTATACTAAGTTATTTAAATAACGAGTAATTACAGACAATCATTACATATGAAGTACTACCAAACGAAATTAATTCTATTGTAGGCTTTGAAATTTACTTTAAAGATATTTAAACATAAGTTTAGATAAATTAAAAATTGGAACACGCACATATTAAGATTAAAACATTTACTAAACAAATAAATAAAAATACACGATCGATTTCATTTAGTAACCGCTAACTTGTCTTCAGGCGTACAAATTTGATAAAAACACTCCCACTTATAAATCCGTTAAATAAATAAATTAATTCGAATGAAGTCGAGGCGTTAATTTGTTTATTTAACGGATTTATATTGGGAATGTTTTTTATCACATTTGTACGCCTGAAGACAGTTAGTGGTTGCTAACTGAAATCGACCGTTTTGTTTGGTAATGTTTTAATGTTAATATGTGCATGTTGCAATTTTTAATTTATCTGAAGTTTTTAATACTTAGACATAGATTTACGTTTTTCACACAGTTTTCCCGAATATTTCTCTGTACATTTGCATTCATTGGGTTTGGCACAAGAACCACCATGTTGACATTCATCTTCACACACAGCTGTGAATAAAAAAAGGAATTAGATGCTATTAGACAAGTCGAAAGCAAGCTATCGGAAAATTTCTAAATGGGATATACATTTAAATTTATCAGTGTTAGAAAAGCGTAATTGGTAACTATATTAAGAAAAGAGCTACCCTCCATCTCCAGCTAAAAAGCTGGATATATAAATGCAATAGATTATTATATATTAATCCTTCCGAAGTACTTCAAATGTCTTTACCATAAAAAGTCTGAAAATCTAAATTTAGAAAATCACATGGCAACATATTACGAAAGAACTCACCATTTCTTGTAACTTATGATAGACAGCATTACAACAATTATTTTATCATTTTTTTTTTTGATAAATGAATGATGAAACACCATGAAGGGATTGAGTATTTAGATCTTACAGTTTGCAATCTGAATATGTATCTGATTACTTACGTGTTTCACAGTGTTTTCCAGTATATTCCATGGTGCATTGGCATTTATTAGGTTCAGCACATGTGCCATCATTCTGACACTTCTCTTTACAAACAGCTAGAAAAACAAAAGAAAAGTTAGAAAAAAATCAATAGAATGTTCATTTAATAAATAAACAATAAAAGCGAACTTTTTAGTTGATAAAGCTCCAATAATGTCGTATAACAAACTCAGTCTTTCATTATAAATTTTAAGCTTGATGTTGTGAAAAATCGAAGTACATAAGCCTAACCTGAAATTGTAGGAAAAACATTTCCGTTTCATTCAAATCAAATCTTAAATAAACCGAAAAGAAAAGGAAAGAGCAGCTTTTTGCTGAGCCTTATTAATACTGCTAATCGATTTATATACAGTATATATAAATAATAAACCTTATCTATAAGCCAGAAAGATTTTTTTTTTCGAAATTTTGAACAGTGGTTTCAGGCTTACATATGTTGGAAGTTATATCATACCAAGTTTCATCAAAATCTAGAATGGTAAGACAATGACCATTTATTTGATTCAAAATAGAATTACTAACAATATTACGAAAAGCTTTGTTTTGTTTCCGTCTACATGTGAATTTTTATTTTTGAAAATGGCTCCTTGTGACTTCATAACAAACTTTTATAATGTACTATAATATATGAGGGGGCTAGAATCAAATGCAGCTAAATCCATGTTTTGAAATTTTACACAAACAAAAAAAAAACGTTTATTTTTTGTTTACGATGGTAACATTGTATGAAGAAAGCATCAAAATACGTAAGAGTAGCAATTAGAACTCAACGGATAGCACACTGAATGCCTATAATGACGAATTATTATTTTATAATTTTATTTTTTATTGAATAATTAAAATGGACTTAGCTGCTTTTGATACCAAATGACTGGATTTAGCTGACTAGTCAATCACTGTGACTAGTCATGTGCCTAGCCTACGTATCTAATAGAGTATCATCGAGGATTAAGAATGATAATAATTGAGGCGTAGAGATGCAAAAGGACATTATCCATTTTCTAAAAAACTACAGAAACAAAGAAAAACTTATAATTACTCATATAGTTGTACAATTCCTAATTTCTGTTCACTAACTCATGAACATTTGACGATAAAGGTGGAGTCTACAATTTTCAGTTAGAAAAAATATCATAAGAAGTTATTGAAAAACAGTATTTTAAACTGGATTAACAAAATTAACAAAAAATGGATAATGTCCCTTTTGCATCTACACGCCTCAATTGTGTAAGAAACAACTGGACTATTAAAAAAAAACAAGCAAATATAGGAACAAAGGTTATACCGGCATCTTGACTTTTCGGAAATGGAGCGCTGTGATTGGCTGGCCGCGATTTTAGCTGTGTTCGTTTCCAACACCAGTGGATATAGCTGTATTCGATAATAATCATATTTTTTAAAGTGGATTTTCGTAGAAAGTTATCTGCATTTGATGCTAAATGATTTCAAAACCGAATTCGATTTTGTTCGAAGAATATAGTGGCATTCATAACTCAAAAAACGATTTAGTATGGATTTAGCTGCGTTTGATTCTAGCCCCCTCATATGTACTTAATAAACTACGGTAAAGAAATTCCGTAGCTAAAACCTTGAAGGGGATTCATATGTTTTTAACTAATCTTCAGACATTAAAATTAGCTATGATTTAATTCTGTAAGCTGATTTATAATAAAAATTAGCTTAATTATTAGCTAATTAGCTGGGAATAATTAAGCTAAAATAAATGATTTATTGCTTTGAATGATTAAACCCCCAAAAAATGACGAAACCGATAAGCCTTACAATTGAAATCTCATCCTTTGCTTACGTGTTTCACAGAACTTTACAGTTTATTCCTCTGTGCACTTGCATTATTTATTAGTCTTAATATAACTACCTCCATGATGACATTTATGTTTACATACATTTGGGAAATATAAAAAGGAAAAATCAAATACAGGGACTTTGAAATACAATGAATAAAGATTATTTTTATAGTAATAAAACAGTGAATAGAAATTTTTTTATAGTAACTTGCTTGTAATTATATAATTCTGTAGTAGTCTTATATATACACTCATATTTACGTTTTTCACAAAGTTTTCCCGTAAATTCCTCTGAACAATGACATTCATTAGGCTTGACACAAATACCTCCATGTTGGCATTTTTCTTTACAGAGAGCTATAAAAAAATAGAACATAAAGAAGTTAATAATATACTTAGAATAAGAGGGAATTTTTATATTGATAAAAGATCTAATAGCGTCACAAATTTCAGTATCATTTCAAATTTAAATTCAGTAAGATGTCTGAGATTTTCGAAAAATTATAATTTTAATCTATAAGATTAAATATTATTAAACGAGCAGTAATTCTATTTCTGTATTTGCCAATGATTTAGAATTTATATAAATATATTCGTACGTGCTTCACAGAAAGTTCCCGTAAATTCCTCGGTGCATTGGCATTCGTTAGGTTTAGTACAAGTGCCTCCATGTTGACATTTCTCTTTACACACAGCTGGAAAAAAAAATAAATCATTAAATACTTAAGACATTGCGGCTTTAATAAGCGGCGTATTCGTTATTTAAAACATACATAAAAATGCATTGTTCGGCTCCAATGCATTTCTATGGGAGGTTTTGCCACCTTTTCGCGTTAATTTCGCAACAAGGTCCTGCTTCAAAAGGATCTCAAATATAAAAGATATAAAAGGATATCAAATATAAAAATATCTTCTCTAGCCCATAAATACACATACCAAGCTTTAAGAAAACCTATCCAACGCACTACAGAGGTTCAAAAGTTATTAGGGAACACAAATACAAGCACACATACAGACTGAGTGATTTCACAAGCCTACGGAAGCAGGCTTAATAAAATTAGTAAATATTTAAAATGTATCTTAACCCAAATCCAGCAAAACCTGTAGTGATTACATTTACTTAGTAAGATTTACTATTAAAGGATATAAATTTCTAATTTTATGTTTTAATCTTTATGAATTTTATGTGTATTCCAATATTTTTCGTTTATTTCAAATGTAATTCTTTTTTCCGTTCCTTGTTTATTTTCAAATTTAGTTGATTTATCTGGTAACTGCCTGACCATTTAAATTTCTGCCCTCTGATTTGTTAATCCCTCCACCAATCAATTGTTGTTTCTTTTAAATTAAATTTAAATTGCTCCAACCATCATTTAATCTTTTGGAAATGACTGCAAGGCCCAACACAAGAATAAACAAAAACAATTGCCTTTTCCGATTCATTTCTATGAGGAGGACTAGGGAACAGCTATTTCACCATTCTACTGGATCATAATCGGAAAAGGCAATTGTTTTTGTTTATTCTTGTGTTGGGCCTTGCAATCATTTCCAGTAGATTTGTCAGCACGTTAAACCCATTTATTTTAGCTATCATTTAATCTTTTGTTTGTAATTATTTATTTAAAATCTGTGTCTTATAAATAAAACAGTTAGATCTTATTTTGTCAGCCATTGACTCCGAACTTTGCTCTCCCCCTTACATCCCGTGACAATTCCAATTTTTTTTTTTTTTTAATTTTACTATTTAAATTATATACATAATATATTTAAGGCTTGAAAAAGAAAAGACGTTTAATCTTTTCGAAAATTTGCTTTTTCATATTAAAGGTAGTTTTTACATTTAAATTTGGTGTGATGTTACAAAGATTTAATAGTAGAGGCTTTAGGAGAAAAGATCTACTAAAAAAATATGGGAACTTTACTATATATGTGTTTGTATAGTTAGCTTAAATATATATGGACACACTTTCACAGTTGGTCTGTATATTCTGCGGTGCGGAAACATAAATTTTTCTTAGCACAAATGCCAATACCACAAATTTCGAAATAAATACAGATAATAGAATATTTAAAAGTGATGTATTGATGTTTAAAGCTACAGATCAAGGAATAGGTTGAAGTGCATAAGCTAAATGTAATTTAATGTAGTTTTCTAAGTTTAAAACTGAAATAAATATATAGGATTATTTTATGATTAATAAATTGAATATGCAAAGAAGGTTTACTAGAAATCTATGTAGATGCATACTTACGTTTTTCACACAACTTTCCAGTATATTCTCCAGTGCAGTGACATTCATTGGGTTTTGCACATATGCCACCATGTTGACATTCATCTTTACAGATAGCTGAAAAAAAAATGAAGAAATATTACTTCAAAATAAATATTGTCTACTTGAAACTCTGAAACGAAGCATGTTCTTCAAGATTATCACTAACTTATTTTTCAATTTCTCTCTAAAGAAACCAATTCCATGTTGCTGATAGTTAGCAACATTATATTATTTCTTAATTTTTGCTTCATCTGAAATCATTGCAATGGCATTGTTAAGCGCCATAGATAAAATTAATTTTTGCCTGTATTTATAGTCCAGCAGTTTTATTAAATACAGTTTCAATAATTATTATAAATAAATATTATAATCATGATTCTATAATTTTTTTAACAGCAAGAAATTTCGAGTATATGTAACTATATGTATATAAAATTTATATTAAGAATCATTATACTAATTTTTAAAATTGAGAAAGTACTCACGTTATGTTCTGGATGTAATGAACAAAACATCATTATTTTGTTTGTTTTTTTTTTTTTTGCAAAGGAAAATTGTTTTAATAAGAATTTTCTTTACAAAATAAAAGATGATGTTTTGTTAATGATCAATATTGAATAATTATAATTAACTAAAATAATTAAAAAAATAAAAACCCAAATTTTAAACAGATTTGTCTAGCAAAAATCTGTAGAATTTCCACTTTCTTCCATTCCTTCATTTTATTAGTCTAATGTTTCTATTGCTTCTAATAATATGCGTTTCTTAATCAAATTTGTAAAATAATAAAAAAGATACTTAATTTTGGATTAAGTTATAATCTAAATAAAAACAATGTCTCGATACTAGCCAGCACCACTGATATTTGAGTCTCAGCAAATGTGAAACACCTGTACTTGGATGTCATTTTATGAACACAAGGTCTTTTATTAATTCTGACTGATAATTTTATAAGCTTTTTCGTTTTTTTTTAAGGCAGTCTTTAAATCACTTGAGACTCGTCGTAAAGCTTTCATAGAAACTTTTGTTTTTATGTTTATAGTCAGGTTGGGTTTCGCTTTTTTTAGTTCTTGGGATTTCACTCCATGACTAGAAGTACTTCATTTAATGTCAACAGTTACTCTTAACAATAATCCTAATTTAATATTGTGCTTACCTTTTTCACACAACCTTCCAGTGTATTCAGCAGGACATTCACATTCGAAAGGCCTAGCACATATGCCACCATTTTGACATTCCTCTTTGCATACAGCTAGGAAAGGAAATAAGAATAAGAATAAATTGTTTGTTTACCGAAATTTCAGGTTTATATTGATACATAAGAAATTGAAGCGTAGCATATATTGGAACTGAATACAGAGTTGAAGAAAAGTCTCTAAATACCCAAACAACTGTTAAATGAAGAATTTTGATGGAAAAAGTGTGTCTGTAGGAAAAGTGACCCTTCCCTTTCGAATAACAATGATCGTGACATTGTTAGCAGACAAGAGACAAGAGGAGAATATTTAAATTATAAAAGTATTAGAACTTAAGCTCAGTAGTAAGAAATAACGCTGATACAAACGAATTGAATGAAAGGTTGTGAACGAATATTATTGGAGATCAGACGTTCGATGGATGGTCTACAACAAGTCACACAAGCGATATGAGATAAAAAGGTTATTAAGTGACACAGTGGTATGTATGTGAAGAGCTGTCCTTTGAAGAACCAAGGAATTGACACAGAAAATTTCAGTAATTTCATGATTTTAAAGTTGGTATGACACACATTTTCCTGCTAGCTCATATCCATGTCTGGCAATTGTTTGTTTTGCTGTTCGTTGGCTTGAAGGTATCAGGATTTAATTACTTAGTAAAAATAATAACTTATTTATTTATTTCTTCATTTACAAGACTTGAATTTAAATTTGATATTGTATCTCTGTCCTTTATTTTTATATAAAAATAAGTAGTAAATAAACGCTAATTTTTATAAAAAAAAATTGCTCTGTTGAAATAAACAAAATAAAAACAAAACAGATACACCCAACAGATAAACCCAAGATCATCAGACTCACAGAATCGGGATACTGGTGCATCCTATACAATTAATACTTCAGCTGTCACTGAAGTCTAGGAAGTAACAACAGTATATGGTTTGCAATGAGGGGCTCAAATGTACCCTCATAATAAGATTATACTAAGAAAGTTAGTTGTCCCACTACAGGCCTATGGAGGTCCGTAGGGTCGCGGGAGGTAAGGTTTCCTAAGTTTCCTGAACTGGACTAAGTTGAGATCAGATGATCAGCCCGACTCCTGCCCTACAGGAAAGAAAACCAGTAAACATTCTGCAAAGGGCTGGGTGGATCCTAGTACCCTAGTCTGGAGGAGAATTGAGCTAGGAAACATCCCCGCCGGGGTTGGGGATTGAACCGGGCACCTCCAGTCAGCACTCAAGCGCTTTAGCACTTGGCTACCACGAGATTATAATAAGTTCATTTCATATGTATCATAGCCGTATAACTAGAAACTACAATTTATATTTCTTTTTCTGAAATTACACCAACATTTACTTATTTTTAATTTTAGAAATTTATCTTTTTATGTTCTACATAGTAAGAACTAAATGATATTAATATCTTTGAAATTTTTTTTTATATAGACTACTAATATAATTTAAAACTAAAATTGTATGTCATGTTATAATCATTGAGGTAAATACTTAAATTCCTTCTTACCTTTCTCACAGAGTTTTCCTGTAAATAACCAAAGGCATTGGCATTTATTAGGCTCAATACATGTACCACCATTTTGACATTTCTTTTTACACACAGCTAAAAATGTAGAAAAGAACAGACAATAAGGACTGTAGTCTTCTTCAAAAAGTGACATTTTATGCTCAAAGAAATATGAATCCATATTATGCTGTTTACAGTTTTGATCATGGACGCTCATAGTAATGGATGCTCGAGGCAAGCGCGGCAATTGCCTCGTATCTCCTAAACTTTTAATACAACTCATGTAATCAATATTTGCATGAGCTGTAGCAAATAAAAAAAAAATTAATTTGAATTATTCTATGAAATTTTTCAATTTAAATGGCATTTTACTGCCACTTCACAATTTAAATTTTTCTTGTGAAGTGGTAGTTTATTTTTATTCCCACATCCTCGGGAAAAACAAATTCTGCGAGCGACCATGATCTTTATATATTAAAAGTTAGCTTACGTGCTTCACATAACTTTCCCGTATAATCGGCGGTACACTGACATTTGTTGGGTTCTACGCAGGTGCCACCATTCTCGCATTTTTCTTTACAGACAGCTATAAAAAAATAATAACATAGAATGTATGCAAAGGCCTTTCTTACATAATATAGATTTTACATTAATATACACTGTCCGGCCACTTTATTAGGTACACCTACCTAGTAGCGTGTTGGGCCTCCTATAGCCCTCAAAACAACCTGAATTCGTCGACGTATGGATTCCACAGGATGCTGAAAACGTTGTTGAAGTATTTTGTACCAAGCAGACATGAGTGTGTCATGCAGTTCCTGAAGATTTGATGGAGGTGTAGGCCTGGAGCAAACAGCGCAGCTCATCCCACAAATTTTCAATCGGGCTGAGATCCGGGTAATGATCGGGCCATTGCAACAAGGAAAAGTCATCGTCATGTTCCATGATGATGCGGGCTTTGTGCACCGGCGCATTATCCTGCTGGAAGTAGCCATCTGCATGAGGATAAACCATTAACAAGTATGGTTTCACTTGGTCAGCTACAATGTTTAGGTACGCTCTAGCATCCTGACGTGCCTCCAGAGGTATCAATGGATCAACGTGTGCCAGAAAAACATTCCCCACACCATAACCCTGCCCCCACCGGCTTTGAAGAGTTGTTGTGAGACACAGCATCTGTGCGCACAGAATGAGTGTACCTAATAAAGTGGCCGGACAGTGTAAGTAGAATGCTGTCTTAAGCTATTAATGTTATTATAGTTAATAGATAACAAGATATTAAATCTTCTAAGATTAATTAAGAGGTACATATTAATGATTATTTGTTATCACAAGAATATCAGTTCTATGACAACCCTAACATTCTACTCGGAATTAATTTCAAGTGTATTCTTACGTATTTCACAAAGGTGTCCTGTATATTCTGAGATGCACTGACATTCATCAGGCTTTATACAGCTTCCACCGTGTTGACATTTCTCTTTGCACACAGCTGGAAAACAGAAGAAAATCTTTTCTGGTATACTGGAAATAAGATACGAACATCGTGCCAATATGAACAATTAATATCTAGTAATTTCGTGTTCTATATTAACAATTAATGTTTTTAGATGCTTTTTTAAATAAAGTCAAAGATTTAAGATTTTAATATGCTTAGTTCTTACGTGTTTCACAGATGTATCCCGTATATTCTTCCGTGCATCGACATATATTAGGCTCAATGCAAGTACCGCCATGTTCACATGGGTCTGTACACAAAGCTGGAAAATACATAACAACGAACATAATTTGTCAGAAGAACGATTTAGAATCGAACACTAATAAAAGAAACTTTAGAACTAAATTCTGTGTTGTTTTCGTTGGTGATAGTTCTGGAAAATTGTGGATTTTATTAGAGATGGTCTGTAAGCTAAGAACAGTAACTAAAAAGGATACAAGAAGTTAAATTTTTGCAATTTGCAATAGACGTACCTCACGTACGTAAGTAAGCTAGAAAATGAATTAACTGTGGAGTGATATGTTCATGAGGAGACATAAAATTCTCGAATATTCAACGAAGCTAGTAGTAGTGTATAGAGACCATCATGAAGAGAATTCATGATGAAGTAATGGTATGAAGGGACTAGCGATTAGCGTGTCGTAAACACATTAAACTTTAATCTCTGAGCACCGGGGTTCAATTCTCATGCGGTTTACGTGGAGGTGACGATCCATGCTGGTAGGTTTTCTCAGGGCTCTCCCGTTTCTCCAGTACTATTCCCACCATTGTTTTTCCATCATTCTGGCCTTCCTTCCGTGGATTAGTATAAATAGACCTTAGATCGCGGTGCTTGACTTCCAGACATCCCATTTACCAAAATCTAATCTAATCTAATCTAATTTAATTTAATGGTACTTAATAATTTCCAATGAAAGTTTGAAACATCTTCCTTTTTGACATATTCCTGTCTACTTTCAGTTCCAAACAAACTTCAAAAAGAAACGTACACCAGAACGTACAGAATAACAATGGTTAACAATCACTAATACTCTATTAGCGATTCAACATTCCACCTAGTAACTATATAGTGAAATCCACCTTTGAGAATAACATTTTGTTTTGTTTTTTTATCGTTTCTGTAGCAGTTACAAGTTCTCCATTTTCTCAGTTCTAAAACAGAAAACCTACTGAAAATTCAGAGAAACTTAAATATCTTTGTTTAAAAACAATCATGGATGTCGTAATTCTTCAAGTAATACAATAAAACTTACAAAACTTCTTAAACTCCTTTATTAAGATGTAAGGCTTGAGGAAGGAGGCCGGTGAGGCCTTTGAAATATTGCCAAGGT
>JAFIDM010001028.1:38773252-38796777 GCA_023159025.1 Thereuonema tuberculata | reverse complement strand
TTAAACGTGAAAAACAAATAATAATGAACTTAAACGTGAAAAACAAACAATCATGAACTAAACGTGAAAATTCAATATGACATTTTTATATAAACAAACAAAACAAGAAAACTTAGCTAAAACAATTAAAAATTAAAAATTAAAATTGAAGTAATTAAACCAAATAAACATTAAACCTTGAATAATGTTGTTTAATGTTGTTTTGTGTATCTTTATGGAAGAAGAATAGTTATTTTGCTTTAATAATAGTTATTAATATTTAGGTTACCTTAATGTGCAGTAGAAATTAACTTTATAATTTATAGTTTGAGAATATTTATTCTCTGCTTACGTGTTTCACACTGCTTTCCAGTATATTTATCTGTGCATTGACATGTGTTAGGCTCAACACAAGTACCACCATATTGACATTTTTCTTCACACACAGCTAGAAAATAAAAGAATAAAATAAAATAATAAAGAAATCGAAAAAAGAAAAACAAAAGTCGTTATTGATAGAATTCGGCTATAATTGGAAGGAAATGGTTTGTTTCTCATTGTGAATTCTTTTCTTTCTTTTCTTTTCATGAATAAATTAAGTTTTCTGAATTTATAATATTACAGCGACTGAAAAATCTTTACATAAATGCCATTAGAAAAAAAATAGAATTTTCGTTAGAATATGACATCAAAACAACAATAATTGTTGAATTTTCACGATTTTTTTTTTTTTATTTCCTTTAATTTTTCAAAGCGAATTTTTTTATGTAGTAGAGACAAGCATATTGTATCCAAAGCATTACCTTATTTCTCTTTTTTCTTCTGTTTTTAGACGCTCAATAGGGATGTCTTCCCGATATTAAATAGCATCTTAAATGTACGAGGGTCGTTCAATAAGTAATGCAACACATTTTTTTTCTCGGCTAATATTTGATGAAAAAACGTGAAATTTTCTGTCCAGTATCTTCAAACATTACCGCACTGTCTCAAATTGTTTCATCATTCTCCGCTGTGCAGCAGCACTGTAGGTAGCGTTCAAGATGGCGTCTGTGAATGAGATGTGTTCCAAACAAAAAAGCAGTTATTGAATTTGTTTTGGAGACCGTGACAAATATTCACAAGCGCTTACAGAATGTCTATGGAGACCAGGCAGTTGATAAAAGCACTGTGAGTCGTTGGGCACATCGTCTGTCGTCGTCGGAAGAATGAAAAGGGAAGCTGTCTGATCTCCCGCGCTCTGGCCGACCGCACACAGCTGTGACTCCTGCAATGTTGCAACGTGCAACAATCAACTCAGAAGCCTATGTGAAGACTCTTGAGAAACGATTCCAGCATGTTCTTGGCCACAAAGACGTGAACAAACTTCTACTCCACGACAACGCCAGACCACATTCAAGTCTGTATACCTGCGAGGAGATCACAAAACTTCACTGGACTGTTCTCCCTCATCCACCCTACAACCCTGACGTCCCACTTTCGAACTTCTACCTATTCGGACCTCTAAAGGATTCAATCCACAGGAAGCGATATGGCAACGATCAGGAAGTTCTTGACGCAGTAAGAAGTTGCATGAGGCACAGACCAGTAGAGTGGTACCATCAAGGCTTATAAGCTCTGACATCTCGGTGGCGTAAGGCCAAAGACTTGAACGGAGATTATGTTCAAAAATAGTTTTTTTTGTAGCTAAAGAATTAAGGATCAATGTGATGTATTTCAAACAAACAAGTCTTTATGTCAAAACAAACAAAAACAAATCTTTGAGAGAAAAAAATGTGTTGCATTGGTTATTGAACGATTCTCTTATTGTTACCACATTGTCTTAGCAATGATGTTATTTTTTCAAAGTGTTCACTGTTTATCATATTGATTTAAAGATGTCTCTTTCATATATAAAGATATAAGATTATATTTTTTTTAGGACGTTTATCCATGATAAGGTATTGAACTCAACTTCCTCTATTATATAGTTAAATTATTCAACTACAAGCCTACTTAGCTCTTGTACTATGGTCTAAGGAAATGAGGCGTTTTCTGACCAACTGAACTACGTTGCGATTGGTGGTCATCCTGATTTTAACTTCCTGGAAAGAAACCTGGTACCTATTTTATAGAGGGCTGGGTTAATCCCAGGGACAGGAGAAATACCATGGGAAAAAAATCCTTGACCTCCGTCTAGAAATGAATTCTGCAAATTCAGTGCCTTCCCACGTTCCGCAGCGCAGGGCCAAGAACTTACTACACAACTTCGTCTAAAACTGTCAGTTATATTCATTAATGATAGGATTATTTTTTTTTATTTCTTATTAATTATGATATGCAGTCCTAGGAAATTTCAAAAATCTTTCTTTAGATGCTGATTTAGATACTAATCATTAAAGAAAAAAGAAACTTTGAACCTAAAATTATAAACACTTTTTGTATAATTAGTCACTATTTAAAATTTGAAGTTCATTGTAACTTCCAAAATTTCAGTCTGAATATATTTAAATGATGCTTACGGTTTTCGCAGAACTTTCCAGTATAATCTGTAGTACATTGACATTCATTTGGCTTAGCACATGTGCCACCATTTTGACATTCCTCTTCACAGATAGCTAGAAAAAGAAAAAGAGAATATAATTTCGGAAGAGGATGTATTGTATTGAAGAAAACGATATTTAACGCGAAAACAGATATAAGATCATCTAACAGTTTAATACGGGTGATCCAAATTAAACAGGAGATGTTTAGACCTCTCTATAGGAAAAACTATTGGTTGAATCGCAACGAAATTTCGTACACATACTTTCCTGAGTATGTGGTTTCGATTTATGAAGAAAAAAAATAGTTCAATTTCGGCCGCTAGGGGTGAATTGTGGTCCAAAGGTACCCGTAATTTACATATTGCATAATATATCTAACAAATATCGGCAAAAAAAAGTTAACGTGCAATAACTTTATTGCAGTCACATGTGGAATCATCACAGATACGGCTCCACGAGCCCTCCATCGCCTTGCTCTACAAATAGCATTCGCTGCTTAACACACTCGACAGCAGAATGCAACTGATATGTGTTGAGTTGTGTCTCATGTTTTGAAATTCTATCTTTAAACACAGCTAAGTTCCGAGCATTGCCTTGATAAACGAGGCTCTTTAAGTAGCTCCACAGCCAAAAAATGTTCATTTGCGATTTCCTGCTTCACTACTGCAGTTGCAACTTCATCTGTTCTCTGCAGTCCACGTGGCTTGCGACCTCGTCCGGCTTTTACAGCAAATTTCCGAATGAAAATGATAATCGTCAGTGGACGTAAACCTTTTAACTGCCGAAATGCCTCAAGTGAAGCGGAAGCATTGCTGTTTCACTGATCGAAGAGATTAACAAGTAACGCGCGATCCGGTAAGATGAGCTTCATGAGACTGCGCTATTTGTGGATTTGTGAAAATTGCTTTGTGATTCCTTTTATAGGCGGAGGTTGTTCGATTACGTCACAATTTACAAAATTTACGGGAACAACAGCGCCACAGTTCATCTTTAGCGGCCGAAATTTGAACTATTTTTTTTTCTTCAGAAATCGAAACCGCATACTCAGGAAAGTACAGTATGTTAATACGAATTTTTGGTTGCGATTCGCCCAGTAATTTTTCCTGTACAGAGATCTATTGTCCTCCAAATGAGAGATGGCCGCCCTGTTTTTGTGAGATCTGCGCATGTATGATCGATTAGTCTGGTCAGGCATTTCCGTCTGATTTTATGACAGGACGCCGCCATTACGGTAATCGCTTGTTACTTTGCAAAAGAGCCTTGTATTTATAAATAATATATATTTATTTATTTATATAAATACTTATTGTTAGCAACTGGTATTGAAATAACGCTAAATAGGCGAGAGAAGTTTTAATTTGGCGTTATCAACATGTCTTTCTCAGTGAAAACAGACGACGGCGTCCATTGTGACAGGAAAACCTAATTGATCAGCTACCGGAAGGGCTGCGCAGTTCAAATTTCCGCCGGCCAACTTTCATTTGGAGGACAGTAAACATCTCCTGTTTAATTTGGATCACCCGGCATGATTAATCACTGAAAACTTATTATATCACTAGAAATTTTACGGTATTTTCTTAAGAATATGCTAACTTACTTAAGATCTACGCTATTTTAATTTGATTATTAATTTATTTGTATGTTTTGCTTACGGGTTTCACAGAGTTTTCCAGTGTATTCTGCAGTACACTGACATTCATTGGGTTTAGCACAAGTGCCATTATTCTGGCATTGTTTTTCACACACAGCTGGAAGGAAAAAATATGGAATATATAATATGTCAGTAAATTTCCTTGGAATAAAAGACTTGCTATGATTATTTTTATAAAGGGTCGCTTAAACTAAGAATACATTTCCCTTTATTAAATAATAATTATGTTGGGAATGAAAAGTATAATTGTTTGAGTGATGATTTATTCCAAAATGTAATGCACTGATAATTAATTGATCTGAATATATTCAATAATAATAAGTTCAAAAATCAACCTTCCTTTGGAATAAACCAACTACAGACACGCTTGATTAGTCACTTGCCTGCCTCGCTATTTGTCACTGTACAGCTCATTGACTGAACTCTGTACAACTGAATATTCTGGGTTTAATCTGAGACAAGCAATTGTAATATTAGTAAAAATAATAAGCAGCACTAATGTTTCTTTTTCCTTAAGTTTAACATTAGTTTCCATTATACAATAACTGGAAACAGCATACAGTAACATCACATAGGTTTCCAGTATACAATAACATCACATACCGGTAGGTTTCAGTATACAATAACTGGAAACAGTATACAATAACATCATATATGTTTCCAGTATACAATAACATCACACAGACTTCCAGTATATAATAACTAGAAACAGTATACAACAACATCACATAGGTTTCCAGTTTACAATAACTGGAAACAGTATACAATAACATCACATTGGTTTCCAGTATACAATAACTGGAAACAATATACAATAATATAACGTAGGTTTCCAGTATACAATAACTGGAAACAATATACAATAATATCACATAGGTTTCCAGTATAGAATAACTGGAAACAATATACAATTACCATTCATTAGGCTTAACGCAAGTGCCACCAAGTTGACATTTCGTTTTACGTGTCGTTGAAGTTAAAAAAAAAGCTTAATATGGAAGGAAGTACATTACTTTGCAAAATATCAATTTTTATATTTCGTTGTCGGCAATGCAAACATTTTAGTACAAATATCTTTGGAAAAATAATCTTTATAGCATAAAGTTTCAAGTAGAATAATCTACGAGTGTAGACCTGTTTCTATGCTTACGTGCTTCACAGAACTTTCCAGTATAATGCTTGGTACAACGACATTTATTAGGTGTAATACAAGTGCCTTCATGTTGACATTTCTTTCTACATATAGCTAGGAAACAAATAAAAAAACAAACTTTGAAAGAAAGTAGTTAAATCTTTAAATAGATATAGGTATTAAATAGATATAGATTATTTGAAATTAATAACTACTGCAATAAAATATTTGAAGTTTTCAAGTTAATTTAAGATAGGCATCATTACGACATATACGAAAATTTATTTTCAGTGGATACAAGAAAAAGTTGCTTACGTTTTTGACAGAAGTCTCCAGTATATTCCTCAGTGCATTCACACTCATTTGGTCTAACGCATGTACCTCCATGTTGACATTTCGGTTCACACACAGCTAGCAAGAAATACGAAGAAAGAAACATGAAGTATTGCTTTTATTAGACATTTTCTTATATGTAGTTCTGTTTAAAACTACTCGGCAGTTATATATTCGGCAGTTTCATTTTCTAAGGTTTGATTTTTGTTTAAAATTATTTTTTAATTAGTTTCTTTAGCAGTGATCTATATAAAGTTCAAATTTAAAAGTATACAATGTTGGAAATTCTTGGACTTACGTGTTTCACATATCTGTCCTGTGTAATTTCCTATGCAATGGCATTTATGTGGTTCAATACAAGTTCCACCATTTCGACACTTCTCTTCACATACAGCTACAAATTTGAATAGAACATAAAATGAACGGATTATTCATTACACATAAAAATTTTAACACAATCTTGAAGTACAAGATTTCTCAGAAACTTGGAGCCATTATTATTACTTTTCTTATGGTGTAGATTTACAAGACAACCTGTAAATATAATGCAGTTTAACAGTATTATTATGATTTGAAGATAATATATGTAAACTCTTCAGGAGAGTTACAAGCATTTTACTAGTTCAGAAATTATAATTATTACTTTCTTTCAAAAGGTCTGCACATTTTTTGTTCTTAATGTTAACCAGTCCTATTATGTGTAATTATAAAGTTACTCCTGTATTATATACAGGTGCTGGAAATTTAATATATCATAAACAGTTGTGAAAAATAATTTTACTAATATGTATTCTTACGTTCTTGACAGAAGCTTCCTGTATATTCCGTGACGCACTGACATTCATTAGGCTTAATACAAGTGCCGCCATTTTGACATTTCTTTTTACAAACAGCTAGGAAAAATAAAAACAAGTTGAAGAAAACATTATAATTTGATTGAAAAATAGCATTTAATATTCGGATTGATCATAATTCCAAATAATATTCTCTCAAATCTCGTATGATAATTGAACTTATAAACATAGTATTTTGATATATAACAGTAACTTTACTATATGTTTTGGACTTAATATTTTGTATATTTGCATGTTACAACTTACGTGTTTCACAAGATTTTCCTGTATATTCTGCCTTGCACTGACATTCGTTTGGCTTAACACATTTACCATCATGTTGACATCCATCTGTACACACAGCTGCAAAAAACACGAGACAAAAAAGATGCACATTATGAAAAACTCTTCATTCGTTGGAAAAGAATAATTGCTACATTCATCAATACAGTCAATCAACGTGATAGGCTTATGGAATAAACGTTTATATGAACTATTATCAATGTTCTTTCCGTTTAAATCTAATTTGAAAAACTTTACGTTTCTCACACAAAATTCCAGTGAATAACTCAGTGTGTGTATAGGAAAATATATATACATTCGTCAGTTTCATTTTCTAAGGTTTGATTTCTGTTTAAAATTATTTTTTAATTAGTTTCTTTAGCAGTGATCTTTTATAAAGCTCAAATTTAAAAGTACACAATGTTGGGAATTCTTGGACTTACGTGTTTCACATATCTGTCCTGTGTAATTCCCTGTGCATTGACATTTATTGGGCTCAATACAAATCCCACCATTTTGGCATTTTTCTTTACATATAGCTGAAAGTATAGAAACATAATTAGATTTAAAATTATAAATGTATGCACTAATAATAATATAATCTTTCTATATTATAGAATCTTTCTATATTATGTATGTATAATCTTTCTATATTAGATCTCAGGATAATTTAGAAGCGTAATGTATATGGCTGATTAACGGCTGATTTCTCCAAATAGTCTTAAGCTAATCCCGGATTAAGTCCAATTGAATCGGAGAGAGTTGCGTTATTAGCTGATACTAATACCATTTGGAGAAATCGGCCATAAATGTAGCCTAACTTAAAAGCTAAAAAGCTTGTAAGCTAAAATATATGGTTGCTTTTTGAGGTATAATCCTAGTATAATCTAGTCAGAGACGTGAAACATTTTATGATGTTTGTAGGACTTAATTATAATATTAAAATGTTTAAGTTGCTAATATTAAGTAGAAATCTTATTTGTGTTAATTGCTTTCTAGAATATCAAAAGTAAAACATCTCAAGTTTTTCAGTTTTTCTATTAATATATTATTTTCTTACGTTTTTGACACCACTTTCCAATATATCCCTCAATACACTGACATTGGTTAGGCTTAGCACAACGGCCATTATGTTGACATTTCTGTTTGCATATAGCTGGAAATAGACACAGAAAAAGATATTACTATTGTAATTTATTATTGAATGAAGACACGTAACTAGTATTTCTTAACATTTATTCCATTGTTGTTATGGAGATGTTTATTATTGTTATGAAGATATTTATTGTTTTGGGGATATTTTGCGAAAACTACGAACCCTCGAAGGTGGAATTTTTCCTAAGAAATTTTAAACAAAATTTTTACAATTTTCGATACAAACATAAGACATACGTAGATACCTGAACATACATAGATAAAAACAGGGGAATCTGCCATCATGCACCAGAGAAACTTAAACAAATTCATGTCTAAAGCTTGTCAACGAAGTGGAGTTTGGGACGGCCGTTTCATCGTTTTTACGAATCATCAGCCAAGCTTACCACTTCGATGACAAGCAATGAAGGTATGAACATAAGTGAAACCCACATTCGCTAATTACAAAATAATTTTTTTTTGCTGTATGATGGAAGATTCCCCTGTTTCTTAACGTTTCCTCTACACGTTAAGCTTATTTTCTCTTAGATTCAATTACATTTCTGTGGCTTTTTGTTTATAATGTAATCGCCACTTGTGCCCAAAGGCTGAGGGCCAATTTCTTAAATCCTGTTAAGTAACAGATATTTTTCTTTTGTTGTTTGTTTTTGTCGAGCTCACAGCCGGGAGGAGATGTGGGCTCCACTGATGTTCATGCTTCACTTCTTGTCATCGAAATGGTAAGTTTGGTTGCAGATTCGTAAAAAACGTTGAAACGGCCTTCCCAAACTCCACTTTAGGAAGCTTCAGGCGTGAATTTGTTTCGGTTTCTTTGGTGAATGACAAACAACATTCTCTTATTAAGCTCATTTTCTCATACATAGGGTAAAGTTGTAGTTATTTAAAGTTGTTGTAATATTTCGGAACAATATGAACCTTTTCAAACTTATGCGTTTGTTGCAGTTTTATTAGTCAACATCCAAAAAGCTTTTCATGCAAGTTAAATATGCATTTATAAAAAAAGTGAGGTATTCAGTGATGCATCCTAAAGCTAGGCGAACACCTTACAACATTTTGGGCCAACTAATCGAGCGACAACATGTTGGATGAGATTGTCGGGGCGAACACGAGACGACAGTCACCGCATGTTAGTCGGACGTCCAACCCGATATGAAATACGTCACCTGTGACGTCACGAATAATGCGGTGTTGAAGTTCCATACCGACTATAGGTTTTTGTGATTTTCAGCAGACGTTAAAGATTGTTTTCAAATTCTGTAGGCGAAGTTACTGTTACGACATCAATGCAACAATAACGAATGTCCAACAGCCAATAACAATCCCTCCTCCCCGGGCAACAATAACGACCCGTCGTCCCCTACTACGTCGTCCCTTCGTCCACTAGCGAGCGGCTATCCCGGAATTCCGTGGGAACACCGCCGATGCTGTGAAATTATGAATAAATCGAGGTTTTACAAATTATCTGATATATTCTGACGCATAAACTTAATGCATTTCAGTATAAACTTTATTTCTGTGTGAACGAAAATCTCAATACTCTGAGAATAATTGTGTAATCCGCGACGGAGAGAATCTGAAGTGGGGAGAATAATGTAGTCGTCATGTCTCCATATAGGTGTGACGTCACGACTGACGTGTTCCACCGCTGACCTATGATTGGTTAGTTTCCGCCCGACATAAGGATGAAATAAAACCGAGCCAACAACAGGTTGGCAGTCTTTTGTCGGCCAGAATGAAGTCAACAACGTGCTCAAGCAGTGCTCAAGCGACATGTTGGCTACACAACACGGCGGCATGTCCCATCGAGTTCGCCCTACTTTAGGATAAAAACACTGCTACAAACAGTTAAGCAACTTTTAATTATTCCATATGAAATTGTAATGTTTAGTAAGGTTTATTAAGTTTTAATTAGATTTCTGAATGAAATTCTCCTGTCCTTAATTAATGTTTTTAATCCATTACAACTGACAGTCATTTTAAGCCAAATAATTACTAGTAACCCTTACAGAACTTCTGATAAATAATATTCTCTATCTATTTTTCTGGTATTTTCCTAATTGTGCATTAAAAGCTTATTTTACTGAGTGTTAACTGATCATCTTTATGTCGTCTTGGTAACTGTCTGTAAACAATTTAACATGGAGATATAATTTAATCTTAGAATGCAATTAGTATATTTAATTTTCTGCTTACGTTTTTCGCAGAACATTCCAGTAAATTCAGCAGTGCAATTGCATGTATTAGGTTTAACACAAACGCCACCATTTTCACATTTTGTTTTACAAATAGCTGCAAGAAGAAAAAGAAAAGCAAAATTAAAACACTTTAGATCTTTGAAAAAATATCAGTTTTTTTTATTATCTTTAAAGTTTTTTAAAACTATTAATAAATTTTCTTCTCTTTGTAAATTAAAATAAAATTTTGGGATAATTATCAATATTATTCTCATTCTTGAATGTATTTTCAACTCAAATTTAATTCAATCTTTTTTCTAGTAATTTTAATACTGTTGTCAAAATTTACACATATTCTGCATTGGCATTCATTAGGCTTCCAACAAGTGCCACCATTTCGACTTGTCTAACAGAGCCAGAAACATATTTAAAATATTGCCTTGAAACAGTTGTAATATCTATAACAAGTTTGAAGTTTTATTAATTTTAAATATGTTTGTGATTCTTCATTATCATATGAACCGAGTTTTAATTTTAACAGAGTTGTAATTTTTTTCTTAATTTTTTATAAAAATAGTGCGTTTTGTAACAATAATACTTTTATAGTGATAGGATATTTGCTTTAAGGTGCATTGCTGTTTTTGTCTTAAAAGTGTGTGTGTATTGCTCGACTTTGAAATGTCCCCATCCACAAGGAGTTAGCGGATTGACATGAAAGTTGATAAATTGTTCAACAGATGACTATACAAGTCATTCAAGCATTCTGAAATTTCTCGATTGTCAACATACTGAGATAGCATCAGATACTATGTATTAAGTTCAAAGAAAATACGTGGTACAATGAACCCTGTATCTTTTTTGCTTCCGTCTTCCAGAATCTACATGTTAGATGCATACTGAAACTTAGGGTTTTCCCATAGATATCCATACAATATTACCTATAAGTTGCTCTTATTCTCTTTTTTGGACGAGAATATCTCTACCTGAAATAGAAACAACTGTAAACTGTAGAAATATATGGGTTTTATCCAACTTCGTACCACCATTATAAATTTGGAACGTTTCATATTGTCTTCGATGTATTTTATTTATTAGTACAATAAAATCATTCTTCCTAATTATAGTACAAGATCCATTTAAAATTTATGTATTTTATTTGCATTTGCGTCTTATTGAAGATACTGATCTGCCAACAAGACGAAATTCACGCTATCACTCAAAGGGTCTTGTGTTAGGACTTTCTGAAGTTGAGTTTCAATATAAACTCCCCCTTTTATTAGATGATACTAAACTGATATCCTTTCTAAACCGTTGGAAATTTTAATTATTACATTTATTGATAGTTGTAATTTTGTACTTTTGCATTAAACATTCTCGTTTCTTCTCGAATTTCATAGCTAATTATATCTTTTTCATATCTCGGTATATGATAATATGGCGTTCAGCATTGGAAATGCTTCCAGAATTTGGTGTTGAAAGTTATGACATGACATCCTGAATCACCCTCTAGAAGCTATTAACATTCGGAATTTTTAAGGATAATAATAAATTTCAATGAAGTGTAAACTACAGATCAAGTTTCGATGAATTCAATATTAAAATGGTCAGTTTTACATATATTTTTATAATAAAGCTTACGTTTTCCACACAACTTTCCCGTATAGCCCTCGGTGCATTGACATTGGTTAGGCTTAGCACAAGTGCCACCATTTCGACATTTCTCTTTACACACAGCTGGAAAAAAAATAAAAAAGGACATTAAAAGACTGCGTGTTATTCAGAAAATGATGAAAACTTTTTTGATGTACAATGATGTGAAAGAAATGTTAACATATTATAAACTTTTATTAATAATATATTACTGAGTTTTATATATCATAATTAGATACTAATAAAAGATATCGAAAACTTAAATTAATCTTGCCATATACCTTCTTTTGCCGGTTTCTCCAAATAATATTAGTAACAGCTCATGTCGCAACTTGATTGAATTCGATAAATCGACTTAATCCAGGATTAGTTTAGGAATATTTGGAGAAACTGGTTCTTAAAGAGTCCTTTTTGATTCTCTTTTTATTTACTTGATATAATTTAATCTATTTTAAAATACATTTTTTATATGAAACTGATCTCTTTCTTTGTGTATTTTTCTTTATTATATAATTTTGATTCTTGCGAACGAATTTGAAGTTGTATAGTTTTTCCAATGCAGTTATTATACATTTTCCAAGCCTGCAGTTTGCTGTTAACGATTTTCAATTTAATTGAGTGAACAGTGACCTTTTAACGTTTAAAATCACCGATTTAGTTTATCATTATTCAAGACTCTCAGAGAAAATAGTTTGTTTCTTTTATTTTGTATTCTTTTCCTTTGTCTGTACACTGTTATTAATTATGCTTTCAATTTATTAGAAGACAGTTTAAATTTTTGATATTGCCATTCTATCACAATAGAATTAATATTAATAATACTGTAATAAGTAAAAGAAACTGAACGTGGATAATGTCAAAGATAATCCATGCAGCTTATTTCTATCGAATCTACATAGCTTAAGTATCTATCCTTACGTTTTTCACACAGATTTCCTGTGTATTCAGGAGTGCAGTTACATCTATCAGGTCCGGAACATGTGCCACCATTTTTACATTCTTCTTTACACAGAGCTGAAAAGAAATTGAAAGAAAAGTAATAGACATCACCACTGTCATTGTTTAGATAAGTTAATAAGTACAAAAATATTTCTAAATTTACAAAATTATTTATTGGTATAAAAAAAGGTAATTGATGAAGTCAGAATTAGAAGTCATTAAAACTTAAAAATATGAAGAACCGATATAATACGACATGTAGAACTAATATGAAGAATATGAAGAACGTACTAAGTAATAGAATTCACTTAGATATATATCTAGAAAAAAATGTTAGCTTACTTACTTATCTGTAAGTACAAGGCTGGAAATAGTAAGAAATAAATCAAACGTAGAACTTTATAAGAGGTTACCTACAATCTCGTTTTCCAAATCTGAATAGTTAAGCCCATTGCACATGGATCCGAAAATCGGTCGGTCGGATCCATATGCAATGGGCTTAAGGGGAGCGTTTGAGATCAAAATTATCACATTGAAATGAAAAAAGGTAAAGTGAATAAGGGTGTTTTGGAACACAATTGAATGGGTGAGTTGAAAAAGGTACATATTCCACAAATGTAAACTTTTGGAAAACTAAAAAAAACTGGTTTTTAAGAAAACTAATTTTTTTACAAAAAAAATTTCTATTATCGATTTATACCTTTAAGTGAAGTGAATTCATTGTGCTTTGTAAATATATAGATATATAAATTTTTATAGCATAAAACTATAAAAATATATCTCAGTTTAGTTTGTCAATTTTGTGGAATATGTATCTTTTTCAACTCATTCATTCAATTTAAAAATAGGGTGATTCAGTCCAAAATTTACATATTCAAAACATCCTCATTCACCTTAGCTTTAGCCAAGGAAACTTTTGAAATTATTATACGTATAAGTTTCCATACTCAGTGACTTTTATAAAATATTGAACAGTGTTGGGTGCGTTATTATTACTAATAGATGCTTCATGTTCAGTTGAAATTGGGTTGTACTTGTCTATGCTGAAACGCCATTCGACAAAGTAACCCATAGAATATTTACAAATTTCGTTTTCATACAACTGGATCCCCAACCCACTTCATGTTCGAAATGATTAAAATTGGCTAATTAGCTTTTGAAATTATATCGCCCATTATTAGAAAACTCAGTTGGACCCATAAAAATGACTTACATGCAGTGTTATGTAAATAGACTGTAACAGTTATGTTCGGATTGTCAGTTATAATTTAGTTTTCTTTCTCTGCTTACGTTTTTCACACAACTTTCCAGTGTAATCCACGGTGCATTGACATTTATTAGGCCTAACGCAGGTGCCATTATTTTGGCATTCCTCTTCACATACAGCTGTTAAAAAATAGACATAAACATAATATATAAATAGTGTTATGGGTTTAATAAATTGGTTATAGAAGGCTTCCAAAACTATTTACAAATTTTAGCAAATGTATATTAAGATGTTTGAACTGAAATTAAAACTATGAAATATAATCAGAATTTTGTTTTTCAATCCACATGCAACAGAACTGAAGTATGTTATCTTTTCTTTAAAATATACGTTAGTGAAATCATATGTGACAATTAAGTTTATCATATTTCTTACAGCGTGAAAATATCTTTTCAATCTTTTCGTTTTCTATGAAACGAAGGAAGCTTAATTTAATTTTAATTAAAGTTAGAAAATGTCCTTTGTATGCTTATTTTTTTTAGACAAACATTAAAGGAAATGAACTAAAAACTCGTTTAGCCGAAATGATTTTAAGAATATTTTATAAATATACAAAAGCATTTTTCCGTGGCTATAATCAATATTTAATAGCGTACACAAGAGAATATGTAACTATAACTGTAATTAATTAATGTAATCTATATTACTAAAATCTTTTATTTCTCTGTCTGTCCAGCACAATTGTTAATTTCCTGTGAAAGATAGAAATAATTACTACAATGAAACGTTCGCGACGGGAATCTTTTCATCCTAAATCAAACGTCTTATCCATTAGGCCACAGGAACTATATTCAAATTATTGTTTCTTATCACTCCCTTTGTGTATGTGTGGCACAGTGAGAGAAGAGCCAGAGAAAAAAAGAAAATAATTCATTAATTTTAGCCTACTAGATTAAAATTTAAATTTCAATGTTCGTTTTTTTTATGGCGTGCGATATCAAATAATGAGTTCATTCAAAAAGGAATAAAATATCACTATTTGCCATAACCGCTTGGAATCGATTCTTCTTGGATTATCTCATACTTACCAGGGGGAGACATGGGGATGCCCAAGTTAATATTAATAAAAGTATATGTAAACTACATGTTTAATACAATATATTCGGATTATTTGAAATTTCTTTTATTAGAAACGGACGCGGTTCCATCAAATTCGGATAAACTAGTTTTTAGCATATTTTAGAAATAAATGAATTTTACTTTATATAGACTTTCTTGGACTTTGAAAACGGATAATAAAGAGTCCTCATTAACGTAAGTGTATCCCAGGAAGAAAAGTCAGAATATTCTGGAAGGTCACTCTAAAAAAAAAGATTATATGATCATCTGTTCCATTGCGAAAGGTAATTCCGAGATAAATCTGTTTGAATTAAATATATTCGCAAAATGAAACGTCAAGATTCACTCAGAAGAACAGTACGCCATATTGTCACACGAGTTGCAAAGTGCATCGATGTTGGCTGTAGAATTTTTGAAAATTTATTGTAAATTGTAAAAAATTTGTCACATAAACAAAAAAAATATTAGAACTAGAACAGAATATTTATTTCTTATCAATAATTTTGCAACTCTACATTCCAATAGTTCTATTTCGGAATAGGACATAGCCTATGCTCATATAAACTTCTTTTCTTAAGATTGACCGATGCTATGACCTTCCTGAAATTAAGGTTTTCTCTTGGGACACCCTGTATGAAAATATGTTTACACTTTATGATAGTGTAATTCAACTTAATTCTAATAAACAAAAGACTGAAACCATTACATAACAGACATTTTTATAACATTTTGAATACAGAATTTTTTTCTAAAAAACCATTAAACTGCAAGCCCGGGCTATGTAGTATTTTGATTAATGTTTCGATTTGTGGAATTGTTTTATTATAAAAATTCTATATTGCTTAATTGACTTAGATGTGGTTCTGAATAATTTACCTGACTAATTCACGCGATTAGTTGTAGTAATATCAATGCAGTATTAGCTAAGTATTTCAGTTCAGTGTGTATATATTAAGTTCTTGACTTACGTGTTTCACAGAATTTTCCAGTATATTCCTCAATACATTGGCATTCATTTGGATTTATGCAAGTGCCATTATGTTGACAGTTGTCTGTGCACACCGCTGCAAAACAAAGAAAAATGCTTAAAATGAAGAGTATATTAACAATAGTTATTAAAAATGGTAACGATTTTATTATTTGTATACTTGAAAAAGAAGAGATATTTTATCTCTTCGAAAATTCGCTTAGTTAATAAATGTATTGTTTTTTACATTTATTTTTATGTGGAAATGTTGAAGATTAATAATAATGAAGAGTATATTTTCAAACTCAATTTTAATTATTATTTTTTTCTATATACGAATAATGCCATCTACAGTCGATACTAAAATGTACACTATCCCTCAAAAAGTATTTAAACACACCTTGATTTGGCGGTTTCATCGCCATATATTTCAAAAGCATGTCTTTTCCGATAGACGTGTGTTGGGTTCATTTCACCATTGTTGCTACGTGTTTGTTCTAGCATTAACCTGCTTATCACTTCACTGTATTGTGAGATTTAGAACTAAAATCTGCTCCTTTGTAGAAAAGAGGAGTTGTAGTATGGTATGAAACAGTAACATATTGAAAGAAACATTGTTATATACCAATACTTCTCAAACCTTTCTTGGTTATATTTGCAATTATATTTGCAGCAATAACACGACACAACCTTGTTCCTCGGCACACCGAACTTTTTCATTGCGTATGCTGGAATCATTTGAAAAAATACCTATGATTTATACATGAATGTAAGTCTATTTTAAACATTTAAAGATACCCTGAAATATATTTTTTAAGCCGATTTGCAAGTGATTTAATACCTTAAATTAATTAACCTTAATTGTTAGAACGAAACAGAATTTAATTGATATTTCTGTTCGCGCAGGTTATTTGATGTGTAGATTTTACTCTATTTACCAGCATTTGGCTAACGTAAAGCTGCAGATGAGAGTTTTGAGAGTTCAAATTTTCTCGTGGCACACCTAAGATGTCCCCAGCCGGTTGAGAAGGCAACTTGGATATACTAAAGATCTCCTGAACAGGCAGCTTGGAATTACTTGGAATGTCCACTATCTCGTTTGACAGAACAATTCCCATTGTATTTGATTGTGTCCTCATACTTTTTGGGAAATAGTGAACTCGTAGTATAGAGTAACATGCTTCAATTTCTTTGAATTCATATTTTTATGATAAGTTAAGACTAATTTAGATTAATTAACTTAGATTATATTAGATTAATTTATATAAAATATAAGTTTTCAATTTACTTTTCTATTTATTGAAGATTTTCCCTTACGTTTTTCACACAACGTCCCATTGTATTCCGGGGTGCATTCGCATTTATTAGATTCAACACAAGTGCCATTATGTTGACATTCCTCTTCACAAACAGCTGAAATAAGTAGTAAAGAATAAGAAAATACTCAGCAATGTTTAGAAAGAGAAAAGAAAAAGTAATGTTTTATCGTGATATGCTAAAACATGGTCACAGTTTCAACAAAAATATCATGCATTCGTTAACATTTGAATTTGGGCTATTGCCTCTGAAAAAAAATTAAATCATAACTCTTCGAAAAAATATAGTGTCTAAAAATAATTAAAAACTAATTATGTTACTATGGAAAACAAGTGAAAAAAATTCCTGTAAATCGATTAAATTTTACAAACTTTTTAAAATCGATTACGTAATTTCAACTGCTCAACTGAGTTTATAAAGTATTGGATTGACCAAAAAGTTCGCTCGGTTCCTTTACTTAAGTTGGCTCTAGTAGCGCTTAGGTGTCATTAGCGTCATTCGACACCATTTGCTAGATTGTATTGTGACACCTGTCATATCAGCGTGCATTTAAAATAAAAACTGATCAAAATTGATAACTTTTGTGTCGCCAATTTAATACTGAAGATGGAACACATTAAGCACGCAAGACCCCGTATGTTTCTAAGTTTCTGAAAGGCTTCTATAAATAGGATAGCAATGATTAGATAAGAGGTTTACTAATCATTGTTAACTCCTTAATGGCCAGTTATTGTCTTCACCTAGAACGCTAGTATTATTAAAATTAGGTTTATGGCCTTTATTCAAACAGTGCTGAGATCATAACTGTTTTTTAACATGTTTATTGTTATTGTATGATGTTTTTTGTAAATGCATCATTTAAATGTTGTGGAGACTCATCACAGAGAATGGAAGAAACCACGTTGCGTTCAGTTTCAATTGTGGTTTTATTTTCTTGATACTAATTCTCATATTTACACTGTCTTGATGATTTTTTAGGTAAAATTATCATAAACTTTAATTTTGCTTAAATGGCTTAAATGGCTGTAAGTGTAGAAAGTTTGAATTCATACTTTCTACACTTAATTCCATTTGCTTTTAATCAGTGAAATGAATTTGCATAGGTGAAAAAGAGAATATATTTCCTCCTTTCTTTATTTGTTAATAATTAACAAAATTCCAAAATAAAAAAAAAATATTAATAAGGAACAGATATCTGTTGAAGAAAAAAAGACAAACAGCAACATTATCACCCCCTTTTTGTTGGTTCCACTTGTCCGACCATTACAAAAAAGACAACCACTTTCTCTAAACGCAGTACTCTGGAAACTTAAGACTTACGCTTGTTATTTTCGAAGCAAACAACACGAAAGGAAATTTGAGACTTGTCTTGCACTTTTAAGCAAGTTGTCGGAATGAACACAGTTGCTTTCGACTGTTTTCAAGATGGCCGAAACGATTTTGAAATTGAGGGTCAGTGAGAACCATGTTTAAAATAAGGAGCATTTCGAAATTGAAAACTGGGGGCGGGGATTCACCCTTCACGGAATCGACAGAAACTAATCCATCAGAGCCCGATCAATTAAACAGTTAAGACAATGACAATTTGATAGATCCCTGTTAGGTCATTTTTCTGCCTTCACTGTCTATTTAGTGAAATATTCCAACATATTCACGGTCTTGTGAAATAATGCCAAGCATGGAAAAATAAAACACGGAAAATAATTTTCCGTTAACTAAATATAACCAACAGTGTTACCGAATCGTTTGGTTCCAAAATAACAAGTATTCATTTTGATTTTGCAGAATACTGCGTTCTGTATAAATGTCGTTACTTTATTTTTAATCTTGAAAATTCGTTTTTTTTATTTTTATGCTTACGTTGTTCACAGAGCTTTCCAGAATATTCCGGCAAACATTGACACACATTAGGCTTAGCACAAGTACCACCATGTTGACATTGTTTTTTACATATAGCTGGAAAATATAAATGGAATATAAATATGAAGTGAGAGGGCATTATATAGGGATGTTTTCATTGCTAATTGAAGATATTACCAATTACTGATTGGATCACAGACTAGTTTGTTATCTATTCTAGTAAACTTCATAATATCTTGGAAATACAATCTTGGATGGCCTTAAATAATGTTCGGAAACTTTTGTAAAATATTTTATATATTTATGTAATTTCTAAAATTCATTGAAATTGGTGACTTTTTTTAAGTCATTGTAACAATCATATCATGTAACAATATGATTTGATTCGCATGTTTTTAATTATCTTTCAATAAGAATAATTTTTAACTTTAATTTAAAAAATCCCTTTTCTTTGATCTAAATATCAATTCATTTGAGAAATTGATATGTTAATATTAATCTAAGCTAGTTAATTCTCTAGTATTAATTTAATCTCAATAGTATGGTTACAGAATAAGAGTGAATAGTTTAACTATACTAAAAAACAGATGTAGGCTTACATTGGATGGCAATAATTTAGTATTTCGACATAGCTATGTATTTCCTATATTTTTCACTTTACAATATACTTAAATAATAATGCTTATATTCTACTAAACTAATCACTGACATTTTTATACTCATATTGACAATAAAGATATTTACAAATTAATAAAGATATTAATATTTATTAATTTATATTCTCCATTCCTAAACTTAATAATAATGGCTTTTGCTAAAACTTGAGACCACATTCACAGTTCTAAAATGTAATATCTCTGTAAAAATGTGATAATGAATTGCTAACCATTAAAATTTTCGCACTTAAGTTAAATATTTAATATTTTATGCTTACGTTTTTCACATACTTTTCCAGTAAACCCACGAGCACACTGACATTGATCAGGCTTCACACAAGTACCACGATTTTGACATTTTTCCTTACATACAGCTAGAAAAACAAAATAAAAACCTTCTATTTTAAATTCTGAACATTTTTTGTAAAAGATGTTGATACAAGCATGAGGCAGCTCTAAAATAATGAGAATTTCTTCTATCATTAAGACTGATTCAATATACCGGTATAATAGACTAACTGTCGTAACGTATTCTATAGAGCATTCAAAGCAACAAATCTTTATATTTATGAAAGCTAATATCTGGTTGTATTAACACCCTCTGACATATCAGGACGTATTTTGCCGGGTAATTGTCAAGGATCCTACGGATATCATAGAATACATATTGTTTTGAATTTATTTGTTTTTCATCCTTTTCTCACCAATAATAGACGTGGATCAGTACAGGGAATTCTACTATAAGGCTTTTTTTTCTCAATTACTAAATATTTACATTTATGACCTCATAATAGGGGGTACGGGAACTTCCCGGCCACACTGTACCTAAACAATATTAAAAAAAAGTCCAAATCGGCCCATGGGACCATCAAAGAATAAATACTTTAACATCGAACAACATGGACACTGCAATTAAATTCAAATGCTGTTTCTATAATTAGTAATAACAAATGTAACACTAACTCAGTCTTCTAATTTTCATATTTAATGTACTTACGCTTTCGACAGAACTTTCCAGTATATTCGGGCGTGCATTTGCATTCATTGGGATTAACGCATGTGCCACCATGACCACATTTATACAAACATATAGCTGCAAAAATAAAAAAGAAGCATAATATAAAAGAATTGGCCAAAGAATAGATAAAAAATTATTTAAATATATGGAGTGATTTATGTAGTTATAGTTATGTAGTTATGTACTCCAGTACCGAATTTTCATAGCTTTTTTATTCTGTATACAGAATGTTTTAGTTTTACGCAAGAGATGCTTTTTGCTTAGCGCCAGGCCCTTTGGATACCTTTTAGAGAAGTTGAGGATAGTAGAGGGTAGAAAACCCTGGAAGGAAGGCTCCACTGATCAGCAGTCGATCGGGAAGCAGTTGAGTTCGGAGATCCAGTCCGACGCTCTCCCTCCTTGTAAGATCTGTGCCCATTTGCAGAGATCCATGTGGATGAAAAATATTGAGATGGAGAGAGAACCCTACATGATTCCTTTGAATTATTCCGTACAAATTGCAGAGTGTTCTTTTTATTTTCCATACGGAGTATAGAGGGTCAACAATTGCAAATCATCTTGGAAGACTAGCAAAGAAAGATGTTCAACTAAATACACAAATATATGGGGGAAATTAGCGAGGTGATTACTAATAAACGATGAAATACACCAACCTTCCCCCATTTTGGCCAAATTTGACTCTTTAAATTGAAAATTCAATTAACAAAAGAGAGCTTGTGGTTTTCACTTATTAAAATAGCTGTACGGTTTAAATAACTTGTTGAAGCACAGCTCGAGTGAGAGTATCCTGGATTCAATCATACCTACCATTCATGATAAATGCTTTAAATATTCATTTTCTTTTGTTGTTTTAAATAGTTATTCTTTAAATAATCATTCTGATTATTTACCTAAAAAATGAATATATCAATGGATATAAAAGATATATCTGCAATTAATTGGACAACACGATTTTATAGTTACTTTCACTTCTTAATTTCTGTATCAGGGCAGATCCGTTCTTCACGTGATATTACAGCTGATTAGAAAAGTGATCATGAACCAAGGAAATAACCAACAAAATCTGGACAAAAACAGTCTTTATTAGATATTTTATTTTAGAGAAATTGAAAAGTGTAAATAAGAAACTCGTTCAAATGTTTGGTGACAACAAATGATTTTTCTTTTACAATGAATGCAAATAAAATATATAAAATAAATAAATATATATAAAGATACGATCTTATTTTGATGATAATATCACCAAGTAATCTTCATTAAATTCTAAAATAAATTAGAAAAAGTGAAAAAAAAATATTATTAAATATGGAATGAATGTGAAAAAATTACAATAAGTGATTAAATCTCTTGTCTTTCAGAAAACAAACAAAAAAACAACTAAAACAGTAGTGGTAAAAAATAAATACAAACGAAGTTCGATCCATCTATCTTTTTTAAAAAATATTTGAGCGGCTTCAACTACGGACAGATGAGGATTTTACTTAGCAAAGACTCGGATTTACTATAAAAATTTCTGTTTTATTAACAGTAGTTAATTAGTGAAATTGTCCAAAATGAAAATGCTTGCTTTTCTCCCCCCTCCATCTTTAGTAATCACCTCGCAAATTTTCGTTTATGTTTACGAGTTTCATTGTAAGCTTTTCCTTCGTAAACACCGAGGAATGTCAATTTTAATTAGAGTTCTAATTAGAGCGTTGTCATCTTAGTGCTTTTGTACGTACAGATCTTACAGGAATACAATTGCTTTTCTTGAGGAACATTGCTTTTCTTGAGGAACATTACAGCTGATTAGAAAAGTGATCATGAACCAAGGAAATAACCAACAAAATCTGGACAAAAACAGTCTTTATTAGATATTTTATTTTAGAGAAATTGAAAAGTGTAAATAAGAAACTCGTTCAAATGTTTGGTGACAACAAATGATTTTTGTTGTAAGTAAAACTTTTCCTAATGCTGCTCAATTCGAGAGACTGTCAGACGATTGTTTGAATGTTTGCTATATCCTAAGTAGGCAAATACACCGCTCACAAAATTTAGGAGATATTGCGAAATGACTATAATACACCCAAAAAACATAACATTTGAGTTTATTTATTATTTATTTATTTATTAAGGAAAATTATCAGAGAAGCAAATGACACGAAAATGGAAGTTGTCTGAACATGCAAATGTGATGCAGAACGTTAATTTGCATGTTTGCCCACAATCTTGTATAAAGAGGCTGGCGCTGCTGGTTAATCTCCTCTTTCCTGGATCAACAAACAAGTGGCAGAGACTGGCACAGTACCAAGAAGACCAGGGCAGGGTCGCCCACGTTCCACCACTGCAACAGAAGATCGCTACTTGACGCCAATAGCACGAAGGAACCGGCGAAGCAATGCAACTGAGCTGCGAGGACAGTTTCTCCCTGCTACTCGATGACGAGTGTGTACTCAGAACGTGCGAACTCGACTTCGTCACGGTGGACTGTACGCCCGACGACCAATGGTATGCATTCCGTTAACAGCTGAACATCACAGAACTCGCAGAAGGTGGGCTGAAATGCTTCTTCCTTGGAATCGTGAAGAGTGGTCCATGGTTCTCTTCAGTGACGAGTCAAGATTCAGCCTGCAGCCTGACAATCGTCGTGCCCTGATCTGGCGTGAACATGGAACACGGGAGAATTCACGTGAAACAAGAAAGACATTGAAAAGTCTTCAAATCTTCAAAATAAAAACAAAATAAACGTATA
>JAFIDM010001028.1:38749839-38773152 GCA_023159025.1 Thereuonema tuberculata | reverse complement strand
ATACTAAACTGATATCCTTTCTAAACCGTTGGAAATTTTAATTATTATATTTATTGATAGTTGTAATTTTGTACTTTTGCATTAAACATTCTCGTTTCTTCTCGAATTTCGTAGCTAATTATATCTTTTTCATATCTCGGTATATGATAATATGGCGTTCAGCATTGGAAATGCTTCCAGAATTTGGTGTTGAAAGTTATGACATGACATCCTGAATCACCCTCTAGAAGCTATTAACATTCGGAATTTTTAAGGATAACAATAAATTTCAATGAAGTGTAAACTACAGATCAAGTTTCGATGAATTCAATATTAAAATGGTCAGTTTTACATATATTTTTATAATAAAGCTTACGTTTTCCACACAATTTTCCCGTATAGCCCTCGGTGCATTGACATTGGTTAGGCTTAGCACAAGTGCCACCATTTCGACATTTCTCTTTACACACAGCTGGAAAAAAAATAAAAAGGACATTAAAAGACTGCGTGTTATTCTGAAAATGATGAAAACTTTTTTGATGTACAATGATGTGGAAGAAATATTAACATATTATAAACTTTTATTAATAATATATTACTGAGTTTTATATATCATAATTAGATACTAAAAAAAGATATCGAAAACTTAAATTAATCTTGCCATATACCTTCTTTTGCCGGTTTCTCCAAATAATATTAGTAACAGCTCATGTCGCAACTTGATTGAATTCGATAAATCGACTTAATCCAGGATTAGCTTAGGAATATTTGGAGAAACTGGTTCTTAAGAGTCCTTTTTGATTCTCTTTTTATTTACTTGATATAATTTAATCTATTCTAAAATACATTTTTTATATGAAACTGATCTCTTTCTTTGTGTATTTTTCTTTATTATATAATTTTGATTCTTGCGAACGAATTTGAAGTTGTATAGTTTTTCCAATGCAGTTATTATACATTTTCCAAACCTGCAGTTTGCTGTTAACGATTTTCAATTTAATTGAGTGAACAGTGACCTTTTAACGTTTAAAATCACCAATTTAGTTTATCATTATTCAAGACTCTCAGAGAAAATAGTTTGTTTCTTTTATTTTGTATTCTTTTCCTTTGTCTGTGCACTGTTATTAATTAAGCTTTCAATTTATTAGAAGACAGTTTAAATTTTTGATATTGCCATTGTATTTAACAATAGAATTAATATTAATAATACTGTAATAAGTAAAAGAAACTGAACGTGGATAATGTCAAAGATAATCCATGCAGCTTATTTCTATCGAATCAATATAGCTTAAGTATCTATCCTTACGTTTTTCACACAGCTTTCCTGTGTATTCAGGAGTACAGTTACATCTATCAGTTCCAGAACAAGTGCCACCATTTTTACATTCTTCTTTACACAGAGCTGAAAAGGAATTGAAAGAAAAGTAATAGACATCACCACTGTCATTGTTTAGATAAGTTAATAAGTACAAAAATATTTCTAAATTTACAAAATTATTTATTGGTATAAAAAAGGTAATTGATGAAGTCAGAATTAGAAGTCATTAAAACTTAAAAATATGAAGAACCGATATAATACGATATGTAGAACTAATATGAAGAATATGAAGAACGTACTAAGTAATAGAATTCACTTAGATATATATCTAGAAAAAATATTAGCTCTTTATCTGTAAGTACAAGGCTGGAAATAGTAAGAAATAAATCAAACGTAGAAATTTATAAGAGGTTATCTACAGTCTCGTTTCCCAAATCTAAAATCGATCGGTCGGATCCATGTGCAATGGGCTTAAGGGGAGCGTTTGAGATCAAAATTATCACATTGAAATGAAAAAAGGTAAAGTGAATAAGGGTGTTTTGGAACACAATTGAATGGGTGAGTTGAAAAAGGTACATATTCCACAAATGTAAACTTTTGGAAAACTAAAAAAAAACTGGTTTTTAAGAAAACTAATTTTTTTACAAAAAAATTTTCTATTATCGATTTATACCTTTAAGTGAAGTGAATTCATTGTGCTTTGTAAATATATAGATATATAAATTTTTATAGCATAAAACTATAAAAATATATCTCAGTTTAGTTTCTCAATTTTGTGGAATATGTACCTTTTTCAACTCATTCATTCAATTTAAAAATAGGGTGATTCAGTCCAAAATTTACATATTCAAAACACCCTCATTCACCTTAGCCTTAGCCAAGGAAACTTTTGAAATTATTATACGTATAAGTTTGCATACTCAGTGACATTTATAAAAATATTGAACAGTGTTGGGTGCATTATTATTACTAATAAATGCTTCATGTTCAGTTGAAATGGGGTTGTGCTTGTCTATGCTGAAACATCATTCGACAAAAGTAACCAATAGAATATTTACAAATTTCATTTCCATACAACTGGATCCCCAACCCACTTCATGTTCGAAACGATTAAAATTGGCTTATTAACTTTTGAGATTATATCGCCCATTATTAGAAAACTCAGTTGGACCCATAAAAATGACTTACATGCAGTGTTATGTAAATAGACTGTAACAGTAATGTTCGGATTGTCAGTTATAATTTAGTTTTCTTTCTCTGCTTACGTTTTTCACACAACTTTCCAGTGTAGTCCACGGTGCATTGACATTTATTAGGCCTAATGCAGGTGCCATTATTTTGGCATTCCTCTTCACATACAGCTGTTAAAAAATAGACATAAACATAATATATAAATAGTGTTTATGGGTTTAATAAATTGGTTATAGAAGGCTTTCAAAACTATTTACAAATTTCAGCAAATGTATATTAAGATGTTTGAACTGAAATTAAAGCTACGAAATTTAATCAGAATTTTTTTTTTTTCAATCCACATGCAACAGAACTGAAGTATGTTATCTTTTCTTTAAAATATACGTAAATGAAATCATATGTGACAATTAAAGTTTATCATATTACTTACAGCATGAAAATATCTTTTCAACTTCTATGAAACGAAGGAAGCTTACTTAAATTTTAATTAAAGTTAGAAAATGTCCTTTGTATGCTTTTTTTTTTAGACAAACATGAAAGCAAATGAACTCTTTTCGTTTATCCGAAAAGATTTTTAGAATATTTTATAAATATACAAAAGCATTTTTCCGTGACTATAATCAATATTAATAGCGCACACAAGAGATTATGTAACACTAACTGTAACTATATAACTAACTCTATTAATAACATTAATGTACAGTAATTAATGTAATTAATAATAATAACATGTACAGTATATGTTTAATACAATATATTCGCATTATCCGAAATTTCGTTTATTAGAAACGGGCGATGTTCCATCAAATGCGGATAACGTGTTTTTAGTGTAGTTTAGAAATAAATGAATTTTAATTTATATAGACATTCATGAAAACGGATAATTAAGAGTTAACGTAAGTGTATCCCAGGAAGACAAGTCAGGATATCCTAGAAGGTCATTCTAGAAAAAAAAAAAAAGGGTTATATGATGATGTGTACCATTCCGTAAGGTAATTCCGACATTTCTTTTTGCGAATATATTACATATTGCTTGTTTGAATATATAATATATTCGCAAAAAGAAATGTCAAGGTTCATTCAAAAGAGCAGTACGCCTTATTGTCACACGAGTTGCAAAGTGCATCGATGTTGGCGGTAGAATTTTCGAAAATATATTGTAAATTGTAAAAAAATTGTCAAATGAACAAAAAAAATATTAGAAATAGTACATAAAATTTCTTTTTTATCGGTAACTAATGATAATATATCTCGTCCCGTCATGGCGAGATATGTCTCAAACGAGTCTTCATGTGGTCGCTGGAAAAAAATGAACATTGGCATTTAAATTTTAATCTAACTAACTAACTAATTAACTTCATGGCACTACAGCCCATGTAGGGCCTTGGCCTCCTTAACAGTATGAGCCCACTCTTTTCTAGTTCTCCTCCATCCTCGTACCTGGAGCTTTTTCAAATCGCGTTCCACATCATCAAGCCATCTAAGTCGTGGTCTTCCTTTTAATCTTCTACCACCAGGGTTTCCAATGAATAGTTTCTTAACTCCACGGTTCAAATTCATCATTTGGAGATGGCCTACCCATTGGATCCTTTTACTTTTAACAATTGAAACCAAGCTTGGCTCCTGAAACAATTCCATTAGTTCTTTATTAGTGCGGATTCGCCACAAACCTTGGTCATAAATAGCTCCATAAATCTTCCTCAGAATTTTCCTTTCCCATGCACCCAGTAGGAAGATATCCTTACATGAATCTAGTAGGCTAAAATTAATGAGTTATTTTATTTTTTCTCTGGCTCTTCTCATTACGACACAAACACACAAAGGGAGTGATAAGGAACAATAATTTGAATGTAGTTCCCGTGACCTAATGGATAAGACGTCTGACTTCGGATCAAAAGGTTGCAGGTTCGATTCCCGTCGCGAACGTTTCGTTGTAGTAATTTTTTCACAGGAAATTAACAATTGCGCCGGACAGACAGAGAAATAGAAGAATTTAGTAATATAGATTTTGCAACTCTATATTCAAATACTTCTATTTCGGAGAACACTCGGAATAGGACATATGTTCGTAAAACTTAAGACTGACCGATGCTAACACCTTCCTGAAATTGAGGTTTTCTCTTGGGACATCCTGTATAAAAATATGTTTACACTTTATGATAATCTAATTCAACTTAATTCTAATAAACAAAAGAATGAAACCATTATATAACAGATATTTTTATAACAATTTTTTAATACAGAATTTTTTCTAAAAAAAATAATTAAACTGCAAGCTCAGGCTGTAGTATTTTGATTAATGTTTTAATTTGTGGATTTGTTTTATTATAAAAATTGTATATTGCTTAATTGACTTAGATGTGCGTTCTGACTAATTTACCTGACTAATTCACGCGATTAGTTTTAGTAATATCAATGCAGTATTCGCTAAGTATTTCAGTTCAGTGTGTATATATTAAATTCGTGACTTACGTGTTTCACAGAATTTTCCAGTATATTCGTCAGTACATTGGCATTCATTTGGATTTATGCAAGTACCATTATGTTGACAGTCGTCACTGCACACAGCTGCAAAACAGAAAGAAAAATGCTTAACATGAAGAGAACATTTCCAAACTTAATTTTAATTATTATTTTTTTCTATATAAGAATAACGCCATCTACAGCTCGATAATAAAATGTACGCTATCCCTCAAAAAGTATTTGAACACACCTTGGTTTAGTAGTTTCGTCGCCATACATTTCAAAAGCATGTCTTTTCCCTTAGATGTGTGTTGGGTTCATTTAACCACTGTTGCCACGTGTTTGTTCTACCCATTAACCTGTTTATCACTTCACTGCATTGTGAGATTTAGAACTATAAATCTGTCCTTTGTATATCCACAAACAGGAGTTGTAGTGTGGTATGAAACGTTAACATATTGAAAGAAACATTGTTATATACCAATATTTCTCAACCTTTCTTGGCTTCACGGCACGCTTACAATGCAGAAATTCCGCGACACACACAACCTTGTTCCTTGGGCACACCGAACTTTTTCTTTGCGTATGCTGGAATCATTTGAAAAAATATAGTATCTATGATTTATACTTGAATATAAATCTATTTTAAACATAAAAAGATACCCTCAAATATAATTTTAAGCCGATTTGCAAGTGATTTAATACCTTAAATTTATTAACCTTAATTGTTAGAACGAAATAGAATTTAATTGATATTTCTTTGCAATCATATAGTTGCCATTGCTCGGAATAAGCAACATGAGAAACTTATCAGAGAAACTAACAACGGAAGTTGTTAGATCTGCTCCCACCTTGATATAATTGATATTTATATATATATCTTTGCTTTGCGAAACTCGAAGAGGCAGCTTCAGGTTTGCCTTCAGATTTATATATATATCTCCCGAAGAAGGCCCGAGGCACCGAGCCGAAATATCGAGAAAATATCTCATCCCGGAGTGGGCAAATCCCTCAAAAAAAAAAAAGGATCTATGTAGTTGATATTTCTGTTCGCGCAGGTTATTTGCTGTGTAGATTTTACTCTATATACCAGCATTTGGCTACTGTGAAGTTAAATGCTGAATACAGATAAACTCTCAAAATCTCGTGGCACATCTAAGGCGTCCCCAGCCTGTTGAAAAGGTCTTGTATATCTCCTATACAGGCAGCTTGGAATTACTCGGAATGCCTAGTATCTCGTTTGACAGAACGATTCCCATTGTATTTGATTGTGTCCTCATACTTTTTGGGAAACAGTGTATTCGTAATATAGAGTAATATGCTTCAATTTCTTTGAATTCATATTTTTATGATAGGTTAAGACTAAGTTATATAAAATATAAGTTTTGAATTTACTTTTCTATTTATTGAAGATTTTCCCTTACGTTTTTCACACAACGTCCCATTGTATTCCGGGGTGCATTCGCATTTATTAGGTTCAATACAAGTGCCATTATGTTGACATTCCTCTTCACAAACAGCTGAAATAAGTAGTAAAGAAGAATAATAAGAAAATACTCAGCAATGTTTAGAAAGAGAAAAGAAAAAGTAATGTTTTATTGTGATTTGCTATCGTGACATGGTCACAGTTTCAACAAAAATATCATGCATTCGTTAAGATTTGAATTCTGGGCTTCTGGTTCCGAAAAAAAAAAAATCACAACGCTTCGAAAAAATGCAGTGTCTAAAACAATTATTAACTAGTTATGTTACTATGGAAAACAAGTGAAAAAAAATCTTATAAATCGATTAAATCACAAACTTTTTAAAATCGATTACGTAATTTCAACTGCTCAACTGAGTTTATAAAGTATTGCGTTGACCAAAAAGTTCGTTCGTTTGATTTAAGAACTTTGGTTCAAGTAGAGTTTTGGTGTCTTTATTGTAACGTCATTCGACACCATTTGTTTGATTGTATTGTGACCGCTGTCATATCAGCTTACATTGAAAATAAAAACTGATCAATTGGTGACTTTTCTGTCGCCAATTTCATATTGAAGACGGAAGACAATAAGCACACAAGACTGCATGCCACCAGGTAAACAAGCTAGGGATAGCGATTAGTAAACCAATCACAGTGCTTCGCAACGGCTTCTGATACGTAATTTATGTTGAATTATTGCTTTAATTTCCTTATTATTATAAATGTGATTGTTGCGAATGCAAATGGCGCAATTGTTGGGATTGTTGAGCTGATGAGAATTTAATGAGATTTTAATGATACTTGTTCACAGACGGATGGACAAACCCAGAATACTTGTATCAGAAGCCTGAAACTAATATAGTTTGGCTGGGAAGTTCTGATTCATCCGCCCTATTCACCAGACATTGCACCTTTGGCCTTTACAAAATTCTCTTAATAGAAAAAATTCAATTCCTGGAAGACACCAAAGGCACCCGAAACATTGTTCTGCTCAAAAAGATAAAAAATTGTGAGAGGATGTAATTATGAAGTTGCTTGAAAGATGGCAGAACAAACCGTTGACGAAGTTGCTCAATAAAATTATTGGTGAAAATGAAAAATGCGTCTTTCAATTTTACTTTTTTGGCTAATCGAACGAACTTTTTGGCCAACCCAAGAATAAAGATATGACCGAAATTCAGAAATAGTAAAATTTCTGAAAGGCTTCTTCTATAAATATGGTAGCAATGATTACATAAGGGGTTTAGCAGTTAACTCCTTAATGGTCAGTTATTGTTTTCACCTAGAACGCTAGTATTATTAAAATTAGGTTTATGGCCTTTATCCAAACAGTGTTGAGATCATAACTGTTTTTTAACATGTTTGTTGTTATTGTACAATGTTTTTTGTAAATGTATCATTTACATGTTGTGGAGACTCATCACAGAGAATGGAAGAAACCATGTTGGGTTCAGTTTCAATTATGGCTTTATCTTATTGAGACTAATTTTCATTAAATACTGTCTTGATGATTTTTTAGGTAAAATTATCAAAAATTTTTATTTTACTTAAATGCTTAAATGGCAGTAAGTGTAGAAAGTTTGAATTCATACTTTCTACACTTAATTCCATTTGCTTTTAATCAGTGAAATGAATTTGCATAGGTGAAAAAGAGGAAATATTTCCTCCTTTCTTTATTTGTTAATAATTAACAAAATTCCAAAATAAAAAAAAAAATATTAATGAGGAACTGATACCCGTTGAAGAAAAAAAGACAAACAGCAACATTACCACGCCCTTTTTGTTGGTTCCACTTGTATCCGACCATTACAAAAAAGATAACTACTTTCTCTAAACGCAGTACTCTGGAACTTGAGACGTACGCTTGTTATTTTCGAAGCAAACGACACGAAAGGAAATTTGAGACTTGTCTTGCACTTTTACGCAAGTTGTCGGAATGAACACAGTTGCTTTCGACTGTTTTCAAGATGGCCGAAACGATTTTGAAATTGAGGGTCAGTGAGAACCATGTTTAAAATAAGGGGCATTTCGAAATTGAAAATTGGGGACGGGGATTCACCCTTCACGGAATCGACAGAAACTAATCCATCAGAGCCCGATCAATTAAACAGTTAAGACAATGACAATTTGATAGATCGCTGTAAGTCATTTTTCTGCCTTCACTGTCTATTTAGTGAAACATTCCAACATATTCATTGTCTTGTGAAATAATGCCAAGCATGGAAAAATAAAACACGGAAAATAATTTTCCGTTAAATAAATATAACTAACAGTGTTACCGAATCGTTTGGTTCCAAAATAACAAGTATTCATTTTGATTTTGCAGAATACTGCGTTCTGTATAAATGTCGTTACTTTATTTTTAATCTTGAAAATTCGTTTTTTTGTTTTTATGCTTACGTTGTTCACAGAGCTTTCCAGAATATTCCGGCAAACATTGACACACATTAGGCTTAGCACAAGTACCACCATGTTGACATTGTTTTTTACATATAGCTGGAAAATATAAACGGAATATAAATATGAAGTGAGAGGGCATTATATAGGGACGTTTTCATAGCTAATTGAAGATATTACCAATTACTGAGTGGATCACAGACTAGTTTATCTATTCTAGTAAACTTCATAATATCTTGGAAATACAATCTTGGATGGCCTTAAATAATGTTCGGAAACTTTTGTAAAATATTTTATATATTTATGTAATTTCTAAAATTCACTGAAATTGGTGACTTTTTTTAAGTCATTGTAACAATCATATCATGTAACAATATGATTTGATTCGCATGTTTTTAATTATCTTTCAATAAGAATAATTTTTAACTTTAATTTAAAAAAATCCCTTTTCTTTGATGTAAATATCAATTCATTTGAGAAATTGATATGTTAACATTAATCCAAGCTAGTTAATTCTCTAGTATTAATTTAATCTCAATAGTATGGTTACAGAATAACAGTGAATAGTCTAACTATACTGAAAAACAGATGTAGGCTTACATTGGATGGCAATAATTTAGTATTTCGACATAGCTATGTATTTCCTATATTTTTCACTTTACAATATACTTAAATAATAATGCTTATATTCTACTAAACTAATCACTGACATTTTTATACTCATACTGACATTAAAGATATTTACAAATTAATAAAGATATTAATATTTATTAATTTATATTCTCCGTTCCTAAACTTAATAATAATGGCTTTTGCTAAAGCTTGAGACCACATTCACAGTTCTAAAATGTAATATCTCTGTAAAAAATGTGATAATGAATTGCTAACCATTAAAATTTTCGCACTTAAGTTAAATATTTAATATTTTATGCTTACGTTTTTCACATACTTTTCCAGTAAACCCACGAGCACACTGACATTGATCAGGCTTCACACAAGTACCACGATTTTGACATTTTTCCTTACATACAGCTAGAAAAACAAAATAAAAACCTTCTATTTTAAAATCTGAACATTTTTTGTAAAAGATGTTGATACAAACATGAGGCAGCTCTAAAATAATGAGAATTTCTTCTATCATTAAGACTGATTCAATATACCGGTATAATAGATTAACTGTCGTAACGTATTCTATAGAGCATTCAAAGCAACAAATCTTTATATTTATGAAAGCTAGTATCTGGTTGTATTAACACCCTCTGACATATCAGGACGTATTTTGCCGAGTAATTGCCAAGGATCCTACGGATATCATAGAATACATATTGTTTTGAATTTATTTGTTTTTCATCCTTTTTTCACCAATAATAGACGTGGATCAGTACAGGGAATTCTACTATAAGTCTTTTTTTTCTCAATTACTAAATATTTACATTTATTATCACATAATAGGGGGTACGGGAACTTCCCGGCCACACTGTACATAAACAATATTAAAAAAAAGTCCAAAACAGGCCATGGGAGCATCAAATACTTTAACATCGAACAACATGGACACTGCAATTAAATTCAAATACTGTTTCTATAATTAGTAATAACAAATGTAACACTAACTCAGTCTTCTAATTTTCATATTTAATGTACTTACGCTTTCGACAGAACTTTCCAGTATATTCGGGCGTGCATTTGCATTCATTGGGATTAATGCATGTGCCACCATGACCACATTTATACAAACATATAGCTGCAAAAATAAAAAAAATAGCATAATATAAAAGAATTGGCTAAAAAATAGATAAAAAATTATTTAAATATATGGAGTGATTTATAGCTATAGTTATGTAGTTATTGTAATAGTTATGTAGTTATGTACTCCAGTACCGAAGTTTGAAACCTTTTTCATTCTGTATACAGAATGTTTTAATATTCCAAAAGTTACGAAAGAGATGCTTTTTGCTTAGTGCCAGCCCATTTGGATACCTTTTAGAGAAGTTGAGTAGAGGGTAGAAAACCCTGGAAGGAAGGCTCCACTGATCAGCAGTCGATCGGGAAGCAGTTGAGTTCGGAGATTCAGTCCGACTCTCTCCCTCATTGTAAGATCTGTGCCCATTTGCAGAGATCCATGTGCTGCTCAATTCGAGAGACTGTCAGACAACAGTTTGAATGTTCGCTATATCCTAAATAGGCAAATACACTGTTCAGAAAATTTAGGGGATACTGCGAAATGAATATAATACACACAAAAAACATGACATTTGAGTTTATTTATTAAAGAACATCATCAGAGAAACAAATGACACGAAAATGGAAGTTGTCTGAATATGCAAATGTGATGCAAAACGTTAATTTGGATATTTGCCCACAGCCCTGTATAAAGAGGTTAGCGCTGCTGGGTTATCTCCACTTTCCTGGATCAACAAACAAGTGGAAGAATCGTTGAGTGTCACCTGAAAATGCCCCTGCAACGTGATTTACCCGAATCTGAAGCATGGAGAGTCATAGGGGCGTCTTGAATCTGACCAAACACAGATGACAGTGACAGCAGCGGTTGGAACTTTCCAAGCGTGATTAGCAGATTCTGGAATCGCTTCAGAACAGACTGGCACATGCGACGAAGACCAGGGCAGGGCCGCCCATGTGCCACCATTGCAAGAGATGATCGCTACTTGACGCTAATAGCACGAAGTAACCGGCGAAGCATTGCGATGGAGCTGCGGGGACAATTTCTCGCTGATACTGGACGACGGGTGTGTACTTAGACCGTGCGAAATCGATTTCGTCACGGGGACTGTATACCCGGCGACCAATGGTATGCATTCGACCAATGGTTAACAGCTGAACATCGCAGAACTCGCAGAAGATGGGCTGAAATGCATCTTCCTTGGATCCGTGAAGAGTAGTCCACGGTTCTCTTCAATGACGAGTCAAGATTCAGCCTGCAGCCTGACATTCGTCGTGCCCTGATCTGGCGTTAACGTATAACACGGGAGAATCCACGTTTCGTGCAAGAAAGACATTATTTTGGTGGAGGTGGAAGCATGGTGTGGGCAGGCATCAGCAATGGTGGTCATTGGTTTTGTTAGAAATGGAACGGGGAATTCTGTAAGATATCTTGATGAAATTTTATAGTGGTACCCTACTCTGGAGAAGTTGGGGCCAACTTTCTTTTTATGGACGAAAATATATGCGCCCACCGTACGCATCTCGTCAACAACATGCTGCTAGAGACTGGATTCGAGTGCATGGACTGGCCTTCCCGTTCTCCAGACCTGAATCCCATCGAACACACTTGGGATTCACTAGGAAGACGTGTTACTAATCACAAATCACCTCCCATAGAAGTTGTCCTAGTTCGCGAGTGGCCACAAATCCCACAGGAACTGCTGGACAATTTGATCCTCTTCATGCCTCATCGTTGTAAGTATGTTGTAGCAGTTTCAGGTGACCATACACCCTACTGAACAGTCAATGTGGACATATTTTTCACGTTTGACATGCAAATGTTAACCCCCATCCATGTGTCACATCTTGCTCAATCCCGATAAATGGGTTCTGCACCTCATTTGCATATTAGACAACTTCCATTTTCGTGTCATTTGTTTCTCTGATGATGTTCTTTCATAAATAAACTCAAATGCTACTGTTTTTTGGGTGTATTACATTCATTTCGCAATATCCCCTAAATTTTGTGAGAAGTTAGTATGGCAAATATATTGGCGAGCAATTAATAATAAAATGGCATCGCTATCAGCTAAAGGATGAGCGCGGGTCATATCAGAGATTATCGTATCTTAATGGATACGAAGAAATCATATGGGAAAGAAAAGTTATCTGAACGGTGTGATATTGTAAGAGCTGAAGAATTTAGGGTTTTCAGATAGACACTCGGCTATGCAATTACCAATTTTAGATATGATTAGGGCTGTGAATACTTTAACTGGGAAATGAATAACCCTTACAATGAAATGTATTTTTGCTTCACCATGATAACGTTAAGGGCATACCTTACATTACTTCTTACTTTCAATCGTATCTGCTGCAATAGAATGCTTACATTTTGTTATCTACATTTTTTCATTTTTTGTTTCGTTTTCTGCGTAATGTAGTTTCTTCAAATATCCTCCAAGTATAATGGTTAACTTTTGATTTAAGGACTATATGTTATTATACGAAAGAATATTTTCACTCACATAATTATAAAATATGTTTTTATGATTAAATTTCAATAGTATGAAATGTAAATTGAAATGAAACTTATATTTTTTCTTACGTTTTTTACAAAACCTTCCAGTATATCCCGGAGTGCATTGACATATGTTAGGCTTAACACAAGTGCCACCATGAAAACAAGTTTTACAGTAAGCTATATAAAAACGAAAAAAAAAACCGATAGTATTAAAAGAAAATATTTATATTGTTCTGACACATATTTTAAAAAAATATTTAAGCAGATTAAACATATTAGAAAATTCATAAATATTTCAGAAGACTTCAAACTTTCCCTGTATCAGTATACAGTATAGCATTGACAATGGAAGTTATTTGAAAGCTTCCGAAACGTATGTTAAAATAAAATATTCATAGATTAAGTATTGTTACTTATAGAAAATGTTCCTACTTATTTTCCTAATAACTGTGTGATAAGTTCAGTAATAATAAAAATAAAAATAGAAAGTAAACTTAAATAAAAAATACTACAATTAGTATTTTTTAATACGTCGTCAATATTAATACAGTGATAAAAAACGTTGCGGTTTGTTAGCCTTCATCAGTTCAAATTACTGCGGTATCTTCCTGTAGATACTTGGTGACGTAATTGTAGGATAATCCATTATTGATAGTGAGGGTTGTGGCTATGATGTAAGATTCGAAAGAAAGAGCATTATAGAATCATTATCATTCATTATAGAATCTTACATCATAGCCACAACCCTCACTATCAATGATGGACTATCCTACTACGACATCACCAAAGATCTAGGAAGACGGCGCAACCGCAATAATTTGAACTGATGAAGGTTAACAAACCGCAACGTTTTCTGTCACGGTATTAATATCGTCGACGTTTTAAAAATATTAAGTATATTTTAATTAATTTTCTTACCTAAATATTTTCGTTCATAACTATGAGCTTGATAATTAATAATAGGAACTAAGAAAACATCCTAAAAGGAAAAATTTCAACATCTAGAAGGATTGATTCCATTTTATTGAATCTCAGGAAGGTATCAGCATATAATGAGATTTGCTACTGCTTACATTAGCGTGTACAAATAAGGAAAATTAGCACTGCAGCAATCCAGTGAAATGATATAATTAGTAAGACATTGAACCAACTCGTGCAGCAATTCATGCATGAACACGACGGGGAAGGCTATCGTACAGCTTACAACATCTTCCTGAGAGATAAAAAAACCCAAGTAGCGAGAAGTTTCCGTTCCAGTTGAGTGATAGTAGTTGGCGCACCTCCTAAGTGTCGTTGGAGCTGTCGGCCCATCATGTCCCAGACGTGTTCAAAATAAGTGAAAGGTCTGACTGAAGACGTGCTTCCATGCGAGCAGATGTGAGTGATAAATGCAGTGCAGGATGGTCAGCTCACAATGAAAACTATAAAATCGTGTTTTAATCAGCACGCGTGTTAGGTATTCGAGATATGAATACTATTAATGTGTTATTTATTAGCGAGATGTATACAGTTGTTAACCATTTTATTACAGGACAATGCTTGGCCTTTTAAAAGACTTTTGATTTTTTTTTTATGATACGTAAGATAAAACGAAATGTAATCCTAACAATAACTTAAAATATTCCTTCTTATTAGATAATTTTTTTTAAACTTACGTTTTTCACACAACTCCCCAATATATCCTTTGACGCATTCGCATGTATTAGGCTCAATACAAGTGCCACCATTTTCACATTCCTCTTCACATATAGCTGGAATACATGAAAAGGAAAATAACATTAAAGCATCGTTCAGTAATTATCTGGATTATTTTAAAAAAGAAATTTTAAGATGATGTATTAAAGCTATTATATCTAACATTACCGTTTCACACAGTACAGCCCTCTTACGACCTAATTGATTCTTGAATAACTTTCGTTAAAAATGGTATTCAGTCGTCGTAAAACGAGCCATGAATTCCCAGGGAAATAACATTACAGAATATATGGGGGTTTGGTTCTCAGAAACAATTTTCTCACCATAAAAATATCATTAAAAAGTCTAATACATAATAAGCACATAAGCATGGACAAATATTTAAAAAAATAATACAGATATTGAAAAAAGTATTAAAAATTACACAAATCATATAAAAATTCACGTAAATATTTTAAATATGTAATCACTAAAATAGGCTTTGGTAAAAAGTTCCTTTTTGATGGAGACGACAAGTGGCCATTGAAAAATCAGTAACTGTGTTTCAGTTGATTCGAAGGGAAGTGAAGAGAGGATTTTCAGAAGAGGATTCCTACAAAAACTACTGTTCGTGCCCATTTATCTAACGGGATATTATGCTAGGTGTACGGGCTCCCCAGAGCTTGTACTGCATTATATCTACAGCCAGCGCATGCCGTTCAGTGTTGCCTCCTCGTGGCGCTAGATGGAATCTGCTGGAAGTCTGCGGTAGTAGAGGGCCCCAGTCTTAGGCCAAACAGGACTTGAAAATGGCTCACCTTACTTAATGCGGTTTACGATGTAGAATGACTGGTATCGGACATAGAATTGTAGGTAACATGATCCAAAACGGCTCGGTAATAAGGGGAAACGATGCTTGTCCCCCAATGTGGACCACCCCATTGGCATCTGTTTTCCTCGCTGCCCGAGAGGCTTTCCAAATCTGAGTACGGCAAATTCGGCTTTCAACCGAAGGCATCACAGAGCGGGTAGTCATACCTCGCGAACTAACTAGATGCTAACCTACGTAACATAGTACGGAAAGGCTCTACTGTCCTATCTGCCCGACTCTTTGGCCACTGCAGGACGGCAGACAGCCCCCTTCTCCAAAGGAAGCCGGGTAGGCACGATCAATGTGGTCTTTAATGGAAGTGTCAGCTTCCGTGGTCACCCAGAAGTCATCATTATCGGCGGGTAAGTTTTAAGAGGTGCTCCCGAGCCTCTGTGGTTATCTGGCACCACCGTGAGGGAATTTGTGTTTTGTGTGAGTGATGTCCTTTGTGTGTGTCGTCGTCCGTAGATAACTCTATCTCCCTTGTGAGCAGTCCTTTGCCGCCTTCTATCCTCCTCTTTCTGCGGGCCCAATTCTTCCAGGGTTGATGATTTCGTCCCAGTTTAGATTGTAGGAACTTAATTCCTCTTCCGGTGAAGCTCTTATGGCCAAGTGCATCAAACTTCAATTAACTTTGACGGCTGCATTGTGGACGTAGCTAAAATTAGTGGGGGGGGCTGCTCCAGAAAAATTTTAGCCTTTGTTTTAAAATTGTGTGAAAGGAAACAAACATGTATAAAAAGAAAATTTATTCAGAAACTTGATAAATTTCTTTTTATACGTTTGTTTCCTTTCACACAATTTTAAAACAAAGGCTAACATTTTTCTGGAGCAGCCCCCCCCCACTAATTTTAGCTACGTCCACAATGCAGCCGTCAAAGTTAATTGAAGTTTGGTGCACTTGGCCATTAGTTGAGTATAATGCGTGTACAGACTGTGTTCGTGCCCATTTGTCGGAATATGATCATCAGAACAGAATGGTCGAAAAGCAAGCGTGCTAATGCTACATCCATCGCATAAGAACTGCCTAGGTTGATTTCGGTCTTCGATAATTGTGTATCTGCAAGATTATAGTCATGGAGAAACCCAAAAGAAATTTCTGGATTCGTGATTTGTAAATTAACTGACATTTAGAATCTTAACAGTCCTCAGACGGATAGAAACAAGTTTTTCAGATATTTCCGTATGATCCTCCCCCTTCCTCAGAAAAAAAGTCCTTTAAATTGTTGAAAACAATTCCTGAACTTGAGAAAACAGCTTCAGAAGTAAATTCCCATTGTATAGTCGTTTGGGTCTGTCCCATACAATCCTGTTTTCCGTTTTTGTTTAAATTCTCTTGCAGTATTAACTTAGATTTCGTCATCGAACGAGATTGGAAATTTACAGGAAAAATCGTTATTTGGCGTCCATGTAAGGGAGGTGGCTGATCTCGTAACGATAATATTAAATTTTGTTTGGATGAATAATTTATATAATAAAAGAATAAAAGAATTGTTCTTGATTAATTTTTATAAACTAATATATGGTATGCTTACGTATTTCACAGATCGTTCCATTATATTCCGGAGTACATTGACACGTATTTGGCTTTATGCAGGTGCCACCATTTAGACATTCTTTTTCACATATAACTAGAAAAATAAAAACGAAAATAAAATTAAAATAAAATATGGAAATTTACGTGTGCAGATAGTAATTAAAAAATTGCGGACAACCAACACACAAGACTAGTAGTTAACAACCGGTTTCGTCTCCAATACGAGACATTGACGACTTACTCGCCTCGTATTGGAGGCGAAACCGGTTGTGAACTTTTTAATTGTATGTAATGTTTTTCAACCAGTCGTGTGTGCTGGCTGTCCGCCATTTTTTAATTACCATCTGCACAAGAAATTCCTATTTTTTATTATAGTGGCCATAAAATTAAAATATTTAATTACATTTCTATTTACTTTGAACAGGTAGTTTATTCTCCATTATTATTGAATTCAGTGATAGTGACAGTGTAATATTCAACCGCACGCCTTTCTGCTTAATCGTATGTTATTCACTGTTTTTCGTCAAAGAATTAATCAAGCACATCCACATTTCAAAATAAAATATAGACTGACAGAGGTCGCACTGGCTCCTAAATTTAAGCTACGTTGAATCTGTATTTCATGTTTTATTTTATTTTTTGTTCCTCGAAGAGTCACTGCTTACAATGGATAAAGGACAATCAAGAAAATGCAATTCAGAATTCATGTCTCGTGCTTTGACAGAAGGAATAATTATTGTAAGGGAAATATGTAGGAGATATTAATAAAACGCTTTTTGTTTACGGTAGGCTCGAGACAGCCCCCTGCTGTTCTACCAGAATCAAGAGCGGAATTTGTTTTTTTTTGCTTGCGTATTCCATACATGTTTGTGGAAAAATTCTAGGATCCTTGCAGACCGTTCCATTACCTAAACTGATAGTGAAGGACCCATCATATAACTTAATACTGACAGTCCAGACAACAGTATTGGGGTCCCTTATCTGACTTAGCACTTGAGTTTCCCGTAATACATATTAGGGGTCTTGGACTGAGCAGTCAGTCGTAGCCCTGATCATGGTGGAAACGAGACAGTAAATGGTAGACAAACAGCAATTTGTGAACATTTATAGATTTTTTTGTCAATGACATTTGACAAAAGTGATAACCAAATTACGTGGTGATTTGCCAAAAGGGGATGAGTCCACAATTGGCCATTTTGAGATAACATGTTCAGTCAATCCGTTTTAGATGCATCCATGATATGCCAAACCGATCTAAGTCCACTGTACATAGTTCAGCTTCTATACGTAAATAAAACCTTGCATTTTGCACTATGTATTAAACAACTCTGAACTTTCTTTTTCATTTTCCCAGAAATGTTGTTTCAGGACTTAACTCCTGTTAGCAAATCACCACACAATTACCAAAAATAGGCCAACAGTAATCTAAGGCAAATAACATTTTTGAAAAAAAAAATATTGGTTGCCATCAAAACGGATTTGTATTGTTGTAATGCTCACATTCATGATTTAGGTGAATTTTACGTCTATTTAGAAAGTGGTGTCATTTAGACTACTTTCTCCTATGTTTTGTAAATTGCAGTGTTACATAGCAAATCTTGTTTATATAAAATATGGAAGCGGATGACGCAATCAATAAGCAAATACATTGATAAATACCTGTTTTACACCGTTCATCTGTATAACCCTCGGCACATTCACATTTATCGGGTTTAACACATTTTCCTCCGTTAGCACATTTAGGACGACAAATGGCTGAAGAAAAACAAAGAAAATCATTATAGTACTAACTGAAATGTAATTAAAAGAAAAAAAAAACACACAATTATTTTTTGAACAAAAACTGTATATTATTTTCGATGGGAACCTAAGTCGAACATAATCCCTGTTCATTAATAGAACGTAGAATTGTAGGAATAAATGAAATTATGTCGAACTCCAGGAGGGGATAATTCTGTGTTTGTTACCTGAGGGTGAGGTGTCGTTGTGGGCGTAGTCTGTAATCTAACAATTATGATTAAATTGATGGATTGAGTGGGAGATTCAGTTGACCGTAATTTGTTTTGGTCACATGAATTTTGCTATAGACAAATAATCCTTAACACCCTCTCACATAATTTCGTTGCTGAATAGCATTAAAGAGTTAAGTTACAGTTTAGTATTTTAGGAATTACTTATCTCTAAAAAGCAATAATAAAAATACACTATATCTTATTAAAAATTATATAAGGAATAAATTATTAAGAAATTACTTATAATTTCAACAGAGAACTTTCAACAGAACAAACACTGGTGTTTAGGGCTATATTCTGTATTACCTTATGTTATTGGCGTACTCTGTCATATCCTCTTTGTAACGTAATAACACTCGTTACAAACAACTAGGTTATCTTTTAACTCGTTTTTATGAACGAATTGTAGTTTCTTGTGTGAGTCTATGGCAAGTAAAACAAGCCTTGTTTTCGCAATGCATTCTAGGATTATGGTGACAACGAAGTTCTTGATCCTTAAGCAATCCGAAAAACAATGCCGGTTTTTCATTTTATGAAACATCCTTAATTCTTCTTTTTACGTATAAATGCCAATTTCGTTTTATTCGCCTTACATCTTTTATGTCTCTCTTCAAATTGCGATTAAAATCAATGTTTCACTGCATTCTGTATCTGCTTTTGCTGAGGCTCAGTGGACAGGATTGACGCCATGTTGAAATAATGGATTTTCGATCTCAGTATGACGATCATAACACCGAGTTGCAAATGCCATTGAATCGGAATTTCCTGAACCATGAAACCAGGGCATCACTCTTATAATTGTTGGACAATCAATAAAAATTCCAGCACTTGATTAATGTATGTAGACTTATGTATGTAGACTGTTCGGTGGCTCACAATGGCATTCACGTATGTCTTGATTCTATTAGACCATTCCAACTATGAAATTGGGCTGTTCAGAGCGACGTCCTGCCATGAGGCTGATACATCTGAATCTGGATTCGAATTCCTAAATCGGCATGGAAGTGACTTTCTTCTGTGTTTCGTCTCTTTTTGCGGTTATAATGTGAGCTGCCTCCTACGGCATCCCTGGGCAACGATTCTTCGGCTGAATAACTAACAGTTCTTGCCCCTTGTAGAAGGCCAAAGATAGCAAGTGCCAGGAGCCCGGACGTTGGAGGGGAAAAAAAACCCCAACAACATGGACATTGTGATAGTTAAAAATAATTGTTACAGAGATCTACTAGAAACAAAACATACATCATACATTATCTTTTTTTTGTTAGTTTATTTTCGAATAGGAAAGGATGTGCCTCAAAATTAATTCATTGTCTGTGTGTGTTTATATATTCAATAAAAACATCTGAACCGTTGGATGGGTCTTCGTGAAACTTGGTTTGCACATTCGAGGACTAGGGACCATCTCACTTTTGTATTCAAAATCTTTTCGCTATCGAGGGATTATCTCTAGAAAGCGACAAAGAAAAGCATCGGAATCTAAACAATGGATTCCTTTCCTATTTTAACAATGAATTTTAATCCCTTATAGCTAATCCATTCCACATGACTAAAATTAATCCAGGTCATACAAGTTAAGTAAATAATGCGCAGTTAATTTTTTTTCCAGGAAAAGGAAAATTTATAACTTTTTTATTCAATAAATATTAGAATTTAATAATATTCGTTTTTCGTTTTTGTCGTTAACAACACTTTAAAAAAAAATAAAACCAAAAAAATAAAAATAAATTTTAAGAAATAAATATTTTAGTAGTAATTTAGTTTTAAGTCCTTTCGAGCTTCTTATTCTATTTTCATATATTTCCCAAATATTTCATCAAGCTAGATGAGAAATGTTTACGACAAATATAAGCTCTCAAAGTTTCTCTATATTAAGGGTTTCGCCAATAAATATAATCTATTTGATCACAAATGAAGGTAAAATGTTCTCTTGAATGTGTGTGGGTTTTTAGGAAACTATAGTTACTTGAATTTTGGTGGCATTTTAAGAGATTTTTTTTGTCAAAATAATAGTTAGTATTAATCATTTTCTGTTCTAGATTAACATAATATTCTTGAAACGATTAATTATTTATTTTGAATTAAACAGACTTGAAATGTGAGTGTTAAAAACTGCATTGCGTCTTCTGCTTACCATGTTGACAGCTACGACCTGAGTATTGGAAACAGACGCATACATTCGGTTCTACACAATGGCCACCATTCAGGCATTCAGGTTCACAAATAGCTGTAATTAGAAAGAAAGTTTATGAAGATACGATTCTGCAAAGTTAAGGCTCTGCACCACAAGAATATCTTTTTACTATTTTCATAAATCACATTATGCGCCAGAAATGAAGGAATTAACAAAATTTAATTACAGTCGGACCTCTATGTAACGAAGTCGCTAAATCCCGAAAAAAAAGTTCGTTTTATGGAAAATTCGTTAAATAGAGATTCACCTTTTAAATTTACTTTAAACTACATAAAACAGATTTAAAATACATAAACAATAAATATTATTAAAAAAGTAATAATTTTAATGACATAAAGCATATATTACCATATGCGTACTTAAATTTTACTAATAAAGTCTGTTAATTTTGTCTGAGTTTTTTTTTGAAAAAGTGTTTTCGTTCATAGTACGTCTCGCATCTTTGCAATGCACCAAAAGCCCCTTTAGTATTTTCTTAAAATTGTAATCCGCGTCGATTGTTTCAAATGATTTTTGCATTTCATCATATGAAGGTTTTTTTGATTTCTGCATCATGATCATTTCCATTTTCATCATCTTCATCTTCATCGCAATTCATTGCTGTATTGTTTTTATTTTTCACACTGTCCAAAACATCCGATTCAGTTAGTGTTTCCGAGGTCTTAACTTCAAAATCAAGTGAAAGATAATCATCAATCAGCACATCATCGTTAATTTCTTATTTTTCCCTCAGCTGTATCCACATTTCTATCATATCCTCTAAGGGAATATTAATAATACATTTCAAGGAGAAAAAAAAATAAATACCACGAAAAAGTTCGTTAAATAAAAAATGCACTTCGCTATTTGGAGGTTATTTTATGAAGAAATTAGCAAAATATTCTTGGTTCCAAAGAAAAGTTCGCAAAATAGAGGTTCCTTAAATAGAGGTCCGACTGTAGTTCAAGCTAAAATTCGAAGACTTAAAAAGCTTGCTTCCATCATTCGTAAATTTGGGCTAATATTTGGTTTATTTTGGAGTCCCCAATTCAAAAAATTTTGTTACTAACATTTATTAGAAAAGTTATTTGGGAAAATTAACAAAATAGGAGCTGTATATTAACAACATTGTTATTATTACAACTGATCATTTACTAAATTTAACAAAATTTCATTCCAATCTAATAAATGTGAAAAGCTTTTTCTTCCTTTATTTGTTATTTTAAATAAATGCTGCATTTTCAAATTAATTTAGTTGGTATAAAATAGAAATTTGCGATGTTCCCAAATGTCCTACACGAAATGGTCTACTTTTTATGTCACTGATGGGATATTATCTTAAATGGTCTTATTGTTTCTTTTATTTTTATTCTATAATAAATTACGAATTAGTAATTTATAATTTTGAAAAAGTAGGCAGTCGATTCCCAAATCAGTGGTTCCCAAACTTATTTATCAACTCTCTTTGTAAAAGTAAGGATTCCCAATTCTAAACAAGAAATACTATCAGTCCCTCTTTCAAAAATAAATAAATAAATAAATAAATAAATAAATAACATAATGAGCACAATACTTCTAAAATAACAACAACGTTATTTCATTTTCTTTAACAGGAAACTTCTTCAGGTTGAATAACTGAGGACAAGAAGTCTCTTTCATCTTCTCAACTGAATTCGTTATCCTCAGAGATTTCTTGTCCTCAGTTATTCAACCTGAAGAAGTTTTCTGTTTAAGAAAGTGAAATATCGTTGTTGCGATTAAAGAAGACATTTTAGGAGTATCTCATGATTAAACGAAGATTATAGATTTAGGAACATAACGAGCAGTTCAAATCAATCAACCTTTTAGATATTCTGTACTATTGGACTTCCACCTTTCTAATTTGAAAAAAAAATTAAAACATTAGTTGTCAAAATTTCTCGTCGACCTCTGTTCGATCCTTTGGCGTGAATCGATGCCTTTTCGAAATCTATTAACGCAGTATGAAAGCTAGGATTTAGATAGATAGATAGATAGATAGATAGATAGATAGATAGATAGATAGATAGATAGA
>JAFIDM010001028.1:38694455-38745952 GCA_023159025.1 Thereuonema tuberculata | reverse complement strand
AAAAGTATGGCTTGGCCGTTTCATGGAACTATTTCATCCCACCCAAAACATTTCATGTAAAATACGTTTCCAAGATGCTCATAACGCTTTCACTGTTAAAAAGTTATCAGATCTCATGTAGAGCCAAGCTCCTCACTATACATGCCTAACTCTAAAAACCCTACTATCTTGGTCAAAAAGTGTGCCTTGGCATACTCCATATCCTTTACATAACTCCATGGGATTGTCTGTGTGACAGCCACGAAACGGCCAAGGCATACTTTTTGACCAAGATATAGGGTTTTTAGAGTTAGGACTTGTAGAGTTAGGCCTCGTAGAGTTAGGGGCTTGGCTCTACATGAGATCTCATATCTTTTTAACAGTGAAAGCATTATGAGCATGTGAGTCTTGGCAACTTATTTTACACGAAGTGTTTTGGGTGGGATGTATTTATTAAATGTAGTTATTTTACATTTAATTTATTTGGTTGTTTTCTTTCTCTTTATTTATTACGTGAAGTCAACGTATTCTTTGCGTTTTGTCAGGTAAACGACCGGATGTTAATACAAAGGAACGATTCTTTCATCTTCAAACGGATCGTCTTTATTTCATTCATTTCAATGTTTCGGGTTTCGAACGTTTCATGTCACGAACCGAATTCTGAACGAATTAAGTTCGTAACCCGAACTGTACAAAATTCCTCCCGCTTCCCCACAAAAGCGCGTTTTATGTTACTTTTAGGTTTCTGGACATCTATAGCCGAAGACCTCTAAACTATTTGCGTGCGAGGATTTTTAAATGGTATGGGGTGGGGGTATGATAATCCCGCCTTTCAACCTAAAAAACAAGGGGCTACTAAAATTTGTATTTTGGCTATTTGTTTTTCTGTCTGAGTAAACTTCTAGATTAATTTATATTTTTTTAACACTACTATCCCATTTTCAGTGCAATCAAAGACAGATGATTCTTGCATGATAACAGTTAACATCAAAAATATTTTCTATCATAAAGAGTTAGTGTCAAGGATTTGTGAAGTTATTTGTGAGATAAATTTTTTACTGGAATCTTACTGATACTTAACTGTTCGTTCTTTGAAAATCCGATGTTTCCAAATACTAACTGATGTCCGTAATTTAGAGAAACATATCTTACCTTCTTTGCACCTTGGTCCAGTAAATTCAGAAACACATTTGCATTTATTAGGTTTTATGCATGTGCCTAGGTTTCTGCAAGGTGGTTCACAAATAGCTAGAAACGAGGAAGAAATAACAGATTAAAAGAAATAGCAGATAGGTTTAGTTACGTACTATTGGCTAATGCCAAACATTACTTCACTAACCGTATAGCAGTTCTGCAAATATCATTTATATAAAATTAATATGTTATTTCTAGAATGGGACTTTGAGATGCACTCTACGACACCTCATAAATAAAGACTTACTTGGGAATTAGTTGATAACTTACCATTTAACAACCCAAAACAGTTCTCTGTATATGTCTCGATTTTTACAATTATCACTTTTATTAAAGTTGATGAATATTTTGACTTAGAAATGCTGTTAAAATTTCAGTTCTTTCATAGATCATAACATTATGATTATCGCGTTAACAGAGAATTTTTTGGCCTATCCGCAAGAAACATCTGCTTTATTATCTGCTCGAATACATTTATGTGTACGTCTGATTACATCCTGACGTTATATGATAGCCTTGTGAGATAGCACGTGCCAACTGGCATTCAGCACCGTGTTAACTAATGTTTATCATTTCTGCCGATCTTGGTGCCCTACTTTACTGCGGAATCTGCAGCAGTGTCTGAGGCTGCTGAGATGCTGACTTGCCCTTCCTCTCGCGGGGAATCAGTTCTCCCTACTAAAGATCGGTATCATGCATTGATAAATGATCGTCGTAGTGTTGCCGAAGATCAAAGTAGAGTCGGTTGCGGAAAAGCAGAGTCAGTGATAAATTATACTGCGAAATCCTTTGATTCTCAGTGACATTTCTGCGTAATACGCAAATGTCACAATTGGTTGCCTAATCTTCACTTCCTTGAAATTACTTTTGAGTCAAGATAAATTTTTCAATGACAACATCACATATCTTTAAATAGTACAACAATAGTACTACATTCTTAATAATTTCACTGAACTTACCTTCTTCACATAAGTATCCAGAATATCCATGTGAACACGTACATTTATTAGGACTAGAACATTTTCCTCCATTCTCGCATGGTGGTAAACAAACAGCTAAAAAAAACAGCAAAAGAAAAATGGTTCAGCGAAAAAACTTTTGATGACCTAGAAAATCTACATGTTAATTTTTTTCCTGTTTTTTAATATGCATATTTTTCTATATTAATATAAAGATTCTTCTACACAGACATTTTTTAATACTAATTTTTACTATAAGTATTTATAGTTTAATAATATTTACTTAAACGAAAGGGAATTGTACAGTTTTTTATTTATTTTTGTAAATAGAGAACTACATTTTTTTGTAGTAGTGATAAGTGGCAATATTGGTGATAAAAAGATATAAATTATGACACATAAAAATCTTAAAGTTGGTATTTTTTGCGATTCATTTGGGAGCTATTGCGTTTGTGCTGTACGTCCGCCCGTTTGTTCGTCTCCCCCCCCCCCAACAACTCCAGAACGGAAGGTAGGAAGGTAGAAACACCGTAGGAATGGGATATTTATTTTAATTAACAGATATCAATGTAGAATTGTTTCGTAAAGCAGCGGATAAACATGGCAGCTCACTGTAATACTAAAGCGCCCGTATTGTAATTTCATTGTCTCAGTTGTCATCTTTATTGATATAAGGTCGATAAAATTGTTACGGCCTAGAGGGTTCCTTTCTGTTGATTCTGTGTGGGGGTAAAACTTTACATAATTCTCAATTTCGAATTGATCTCCCTCATTTAAAAGGCAGTTCTCAATAATTCTCAATTTCAACTGTTGTTTTCCGCCATCTTGTATTTGATCCACTTTCCTGCGAAAGAGTCCCAGGTAAATTTGCAAATTTCTTAAAAAAAAATAGATAAAATAACACGATTTTCGGTAATTATGCAGAATACCACTGAAATTAAGACGAGTATTCGTTACTTTGCACGAAACGATTCGGAAGCACTCAATTAATATCAGATTCTTCGAAAACTGTTATTATAACTAATATGAAAAATTTGCAAATTTAGGTGGAATTTTTTCTCAAGATTGTGGATGAACATAAGATGACGGAAAACGACATTTAAAATTGAGGGTTTTCCCGAAATTTCAAACGGGAGGGGGTTGCCATCCCCCATCTGGAATGTGACGAATAAATTCCCCCTCTACACAACAGTAAAGGCTGACAAATAAAAAAAGAAATTACGATATAGAGCGCTGTAAATCTTGAGGCCGCCGCCATGTTTTGCAGTGAAGCATACAACTCCGCCATGTTCATACACAGTTTTACCAAAAAACCCATCTAAATTTGTAAATTTCTTAAAAAAAATTAGATAATACCGAACCAGTGCATTCGAGATTAAGTTAGAACTCTTTCCCGGGCGGCGGATGTGCACAATTTGAAGGCAAGAACTTGTAGCGTCGCTAAGAAGCGAGCAAGAAACCCAACAGACGGGAAATTCGTAAGATCCTGCTCCAAGATCCCTGATTCGTTTGCAAATAAACCAAAAATTTTTTTTTCCTTTTAATTAACACTTGGTTAGGTTAAGTGAAGTATGATCGTTTCTAGGATGTTTCGTTTGAAAATACAACAGAAAAAAAACCCACTTACTTTTCATTTCGAAATGACCCTCAATTTTATAACTTATCGGTCAATCTCAAAGTAGTTCTAAGACCATCATTTTTCCTATTTTATACGGGTGCTTCCGCCTAAATTTCTAATTTTCTCAAAAACTACAAGAAAAACTTACAATTTTCCATCTATCTCATATACACTACGTCTTTCGGAATCGTTCCAAAAAGAAAATTCGTTTTAATTCAGGTATGGTACACAATTATCGAACAGGGTTTTCCATGAATATGATATTAACTAAGGATAAAACTGCAACAAATGAGGCACGAGGATAAACATGACGTCATGTATCCTTGCGCAATATCGTGAGCCGGAAGCGGTACAACGCCCGTCGGCAGTGAATCCTAACGAGACTTTCTATTGGCTAGTACCGGATTCTTCTAGCCTAACTTGAGTGCTTCTTAATCATTTTCGTTGCAAATTTCGTTTGTGTTCTTTGGTGTTCTGCATAACTACCCGGTTTTCCAGGAGAACGATACCAATTAAGTGTTTCCGAATCATTTCGCTGTAAGCTAACGAAAATTCGTCTTAATTTGGGTGATATTCTCCATAATAACCGACAAATATACAAATCTAAAGTTGAGAAAGTAAAAAAAAACAAATTCTAAAACTCTTACCTTGTTCGCACAAATGTCCTTCAAATTCTGACGTACATTCACATAAATTCGGCTTGACACATGTACCGCCATTTTTGCAGCCATCTTCGCAGACGGCTAAAGGGAAATTAAATAAAGAAAAGATTCTTTTAAAACGATTCACTGACAGTTTTTTGTTAAGATTCACTGAAATTTGTAATGAACATATTAAAAATAACCCTGACAGAAATAATTTATCTAAAAATGAATTTCCAATGAATTAAAAATGCAACACTCCCAGGAATACTTCTGCCCACGAGCAGTGTACAATGTGTTATCACTAGTCAACAATTGCAATCATTACTCAATGACTGAATGACGTGTTATAAGCGCATAAGTAACTTCTTTATTTATGGAAACGTGTTTGGGCAATATTCGTACTGAAAAGTATTTTTGTATATTTCTAATGCTCAGCGCCCGCATTTAATGACAACACATTTTTCCTCATCTTCTATTCCATACACAGACTTCTCAGCTTCTTCTGAGTCAAGTAATAATTTTTATTTTCCATATAAATGCATATTTTGACCGTTTGAATATATTTTGACTTTTTTCATTTGAGGTCATATCTGTAGACAAATCATATTTAAGAGCAGAAATAAGACCATTTTTGTCATGTACTTTTTGGGGAGGGGTAAAAGATGTAAGGGGATTTTTTTTTTAGTTGGATAACTCAGTTTTAGATAATGTTTTGCTGATATTTTTAGCATTGCTGTGCATTTATCTATAGTAGTTTTACAAAAAAAAAAAAAGGTTTGCCATATATGGTCATTACGTAGCGATCGATTTTGTCTGGAACAAACGTCACCAGTCATGACGTCATCAACTTGAACTCAGTCCAAGATGGCGTCGTTTTGTGATCGCACAAGCGTGACCAAGAAACTTTGCAAGAAAATTTGACAAACTTTGCATAGCCAAGCAAGGGGAATAGTGTGGAACGTTTTTAATTATTTCAATTTGAATTATTATTACGTATTCGTAACTGTAGGAAATACAAAAATCAGAATGTTTTCGTAATGTTTCTATTGTCCTCCCAATGAGAGTTGGCCGGCGGAAGTTTGAACTGCGCAGCCCTTCCGGTAGCTGATCAATTATGTTTTCCTGTCAAAATGGACGACGGCGCGGCGTCTGTTCTCACTGAGAAAGTATAGTTAACTAATAATAGGCTAACGTTTAATTATCGGAGAAGTTGTAATTAAGAAAAATACTTGTTTTTTTTAGAGAATTTCATTTATAAATTATGTCTCTCAGATTTTAGGTTTTGAAAGTATCCCTTCACAGAGGCAAGTATTTCTCTTGCTTGACGACGAAGAGTCCTTCCAGGCTATTTTTCTCCGCTGACATGTTGATAACGCAAAATAAAACTTCTCTCTAACATTTAGCATTATTTCAATACTAATCGCTAATAATAAATATTTTAATGATTTATAAATACAATTCCTTTTGATAAGTAACCAGCGATTAGCAGAAGGGCAGATTCTAGTCAGAAGATCAGACGGAAGTGCCTGACCAGACTAATCGATGCTACATGCGCAGATCTCACAAAAACAGGGCGGCCAACTCTCATTTGGAGGACAATAAGATTCAGTTACGGATGTTAGCAATAGAGGGCGCTGTTACGTCCTGGAAACATCAATCTATAAGGAAATTACGTCATCAAAAGCTCTTCTTTCATGAACTGAACTGTAATAATTTTTAGGTCACAAAAAATCCGACCCTATTTAAGATGCGACATGTCTCTGTAACGGAATGTAAACCAGTACTCAAAGATGAAGTTATTCCTACAAATCTCCATTAATCAGCAATGAACAGTCACAGTATTTGGTTCTTACAAGTAATTTGGTCTGCAGCAATAGGACCATTCTCCCATTAACTGAGTCTTATCCTATCAGTGCGATTGAATAACTTTAATGTTCCAATTTTCGGCACATACGATATAAGTTCTATGCTATTTCACTCAATTTTTATTTTACTATTGAGATGTTAGGGTTTTTACTGAAATTGGGACCAGTTAGGGATACGGGAATCCTGATTAGAGAAATCTAAAGAATAATGTCTAACAGATGGATGTTGACGATCCCGTATTTTCGTGATTTCACGTAATTTACGCGAGAATAGTCTCTATCCATGTCTTCTCACAAAATATTGAAATATTTAAATGAATTATAATACGGGGAAATGCATGAGACTTTTACTACATTTTAATATAGTTTTAATAAATTGAAAACAGTCAATAAACAAACAATAAATTCATTATGTAGCATTTTCCTAGTGACAGACATTAAAAATACTAAATTCCTTGAGACCTGCTGAAGAGGCTAATGGCGAGATCTCGTGTTTTCATAATTCTCGCGCAAATGTGATCGTCAACATCCATCTGTTAGACATTAGTGTCCTAATTTATTTTACTAAATTTAACCATTACTTTTTTAAGTTTTATTTAAAAAAAAAGAGCTTATGCAGTAGTCAGTATTAAAAAATGATTTTTCTTAACTTACGTTCTTGGCATAGTAGGCCCGTGTACATTGAAGTGCAATTACATAAATTATGCTTAACACAGACACCTCCATTTTCACATTCTGGATCACAGATAGCTGAAAGGATGAAAGAAACAAATGAAAACAACTCACGAAAATGAACTTCTTAGGTATTATTTGTGAAACTAAGTTTATTTAGGGCTTTGAACCAATTTAGTCAAAATGAAAGTGTGAATCCTAGCTTAGAACACATTGTCTGGAACAGGGAGTGGGAATCTGCCGCCTTTCACTTTAAATGTGAAACCTATGTGGGAAAGTTGCAAATAGAACAGTAAAGGATTATATTATAAATAATATCCTTTACTGTTCTATTATAAATAATATAATCACAATGCTGTAAAAGTCAGAGATGAAATTTGAAAAACTTCTCGAGTAGATTATTTACAAAATTGATTGAAATAAAGAATTCAAATATTTCTGTTTCGATAGAGTCATATTTCACTTAACGATGGAGTTAGGTTCCTAGAGAACATATTGTGAAATTTATTTTTTGCTAAACGAATAGCGATTTACCATTTACCCCATGTTATAATTCTGAATACGCACTTAGAAATTCATGTTTACTACTTTATAACTAATTATATGCATTTCATGATCTATATTGATAGCATACATGCATACAGCGCTCTAAAATTTCGATGTTGATATACAGTGTGGCCGGGAAGTTCCCTTATTATGTAGTAATCAATGTAAATATTTAGTATTAAATGTTATTTCAATTGTTGAATTTACACATGTTACCACATGGTTAATCCCACAGCTTGGAGACGTGGGTATTATGGAATGCATATGGCTACAGCAGGACGGGGTACCTGCTCACTTCGCAGTTACTGTGCGCGGGTTTCTTCATAAACATTTTCCAGGGCGCTGGATTGGTCGCGATACTCCAGCATCGTTAGCTCAATTGAAATGGCCACTCCGAAGTTCTGACCTCACGACGCCTGACAACTCCTTGTAGGGAATCATCAAGACCTATGTGTCTGAACGTCGTTATGCTACAAATGAATAATTGCGTAATGCATTTGAGGACGCATTTCGAACCATCACACCGGACATGCTCCAAAAAATGTCAAATAGGACGGGGCGGCGTAGGAAGGTGTGTGTACAGCAAGATGGCGAACATACAGACGCATTGGACACATTGTGTAAATATGTTCTTAAAATACCAATGAAGGGGTACGGGAACTTCTCGTCTAAACTGTATATGAATTTAAGCAACACGCAATGCGACCTAACGAATTCTTCGCTACATAATATGTGTCCTTTCACTGACAAAAGCTTCGCCACCAGTGTTTATATCCGGAATAATTACGTAAGAGAGCTTATTGTACTTTGATGTAAAACATTTCAAAGGTTGGTTTATGAGAATGTTGGTGAAGACTTACCTGATTTTGACTTAATGCAAAGATCAAAGAATAAAATTTAATAATTTTATTTTGACTGTCACCAATATTCATCACAGACGTGTTTTCTATAAGAAAATGTAGATGTACAGTTTAAATGTGAAACAGAAAATTTATATACACTTTAAATCCGAAGGGAAGATGGGTCTCAAGAGAGTAATTTTTTTTTATTTTTTGGTATTTTAAAAAAGTAAAAACACAAAATGCACAGTAGTCTACTGACTAAAACACAACTTTGATTCAAAATTTGTTCGCTATGTAAAGAACGAGAGAAGAATATTTCAAGGATATTACGTCGAGAAAAACAACTATTCTGCACATCATCAAAATTCCATCAACAATGGACCACTGAGGTTTACGCCCCTATCGACGTCACGTATGACGTGTATCCCACATGCGGCGAGAGCTTGTGGGATAAACAAACATATAACTTTATGTGAATTACTTAAAAAGTCGTCGATTTTCGATATTTCAAGACGTATGGTTCAGTACTGTGCAGATCCTTATTGTAATAATTCTGTAAAAACGCTTGGAATATCCTTCTTTAATATAATATTTCCTCTATATCCACACCGTTTAAAACAAAGCACCATGGCTTTGTTTATCCTATATACGAAGCAGTAGCCTGGTGGGATATGTTGTAACTACGAAGCCCCGCCTATCCTCAAATGGTCCATTAAGTTATATTCTTCTTTGAAAATATATTGCTGTCGTCTTCTTCAATAGGCGATAATCAACTCTACATCCAATCTGAAAATTGTAATCCAATTTGAAAATTACAATCGTTGCATCTAAATCAAATCTTTTAGTTCAGCCTCTATATCTACTAGGGTTAAAACGAAGCACATGGCTTTGTTTATCCCACAAGCCCAAAAGTAGACTGGTGGGATATTTTGGAACTACGAAGCCCCGCCTATCCTCAAGTGGTCCATTCCCGTACATTTCAAGCAGTTCTTCATCACGGCGGATGTCTTCCTCCGCTGACGTAACAATAATTCGTGTTTCTGTTGTACGCGAAGTACATCAATGAATATTTTGTAATTTACCAAGAAAGAGATTGACGGAGGTCGTAAACTTCCCACTGTCCGGAAAGGCGCAATGTTTTTGAGCTTCGTCATATCCACCCTACACCCCTTCTATTTCAAACTTCTGATTGAGGTTTAAAGAAAAAACAAAGCATAAAACAAAATTCCTATTATTTGAATTTTTTTCTTTTAGAAATACTGAAGTCGTTTTACAATAGACGCAATTACTTTATTGTCAATATTGAAAACACTACAAAAACATGTTTTTTTTCTTTTTCTCAGAACATTACAAATCTCGAATCGAAGTTACCTGTTTCTAAACACAAATGAAATTCTAGGTATCATTAAACTTTCTTTGGGTATTTGCATTATAATTAGTTTTTAGATTCAAAGTTAAAGGCGATAGGCCTAAGCTACAACCAATAATAAGACTTTGTCATCGTATTTAATCTTACCTGTTTCACAACGTAGTCCTGTATAATGTTTTGCTATACAAACACATACATTGAATTCTGTACAATTTCCTCCATTGAGACACTCAGGGTCGCAGTAAACTGAAAATATTAAATTGGAATAAATTAAATGAATTAAGAAAAACCAATGAGTAAATGGTGACGGAATAATTAGCTTTCCAACAGGTTCCTTTGTGAAAGGAAGAAAGCTCGTGTGAGTTAATGATTTTGAAGAAAATGAGAAGCAATGAAATAGTTAAAATTAATATTAATCCCTATGCTTTCATACAATCTCACTGTAAAGCTGTAGACAGACAACGTCATGTACAAAGACTTACCTCATAGGGAAGGGGGCAGATAAATGAATATGTAAAACTTGCTTAAAAATAATATTTATTGACAATAAATTATTTTATTCACTCTGCATTATTTTTAGTAAGTTTAAATACAGCTAATCGTTTACGCAGGATGATTCACAAGGAAATGTCGTAACTTCATCAGAACATTCTAGAGGCCATTACAAATCAGCAAGCTCATATCAATAGATGACCAAGTCATTAAAGAAGGGAGCTATGGGGTTTAAAGAAAAACAAAAATATAACAATAAAAAGATGAAATACATTTTACATTAAATACAATGGAGAATGGAGAACATTGACATATTACAGGTTATTTCCTATTGCCAGTAGGGGCCTAAACAAGTGTTGGAACGAGCATTTTGAATATTTGTTATTCGGATATTCCTTGATTTCTTATTATTTACTGTAATAAATACATTTCTTGTGTTCTAATATGTTTCTTTCACACTCCCACAGTCCTTCTTTCACAATGCTTTCTGTTATTAACATTAAATAAAATTACAATTTTACTCTTTGTTTTTATTAACATAGTGGCTTCTATTCCCTTCACCATTTTTCTTCCACAAGCATTCTCTCTCTCTATCACTGCCAAGTCTTTGACTTTTCGAGAATTTCTTTCTCAGAAGGTTGAATGTTGGAAGCAGAAATTTTGTCACCACTGCAAAGAAATAGTCATCAGTTTATCTGAACAGCTTTATGTAATATCAAGAGAGCGAAAAAATATTTTTCTATTTTCCCATTTACTTTGACGATGGCTCTTGCTGTGAGACACTTCTCCATCGTCTTTAAGATCCGTTTCTAACTCCAACGGGATCGGGAATTTTTTTGATTTCTTGCTCCCCAAGACATGTTCCTACGGTCACCCAGCCCTCCCGGCACTTACAGTATTTTGCCAAAAAAAAAAAAGGGTTTGCCATATATAGTCATTACGTAGCGATCGATTTTGTCTGGAACAAACGTCACAAGTCATGACGTCATCAACTTGAACTTTGAGCAGTTAGTCCAAGATGGCGATTGTTTTAAACAATGGTTCGTGGCTGCCTTGCGGTCGATCTGTCGGAACAAGCAAGTCGCTGCAAGGCGAACCTCGCACCTGAAGAGAACAAGCGATAACTAGCATTAAATGCAGCTTCTTTTGTGAAGAAAACTGTAGGTCGAGGCTATTTAGCCGGAGATAAGGGTAGGCAACATATCACAAAGCTAAGAAACTTATAAGGAAATCCTTGGATCCTCGGTGTCCTCATAAATTTCTTTGATTCTAAACTACCCAAATTAGTAGACTTTAAAAACATAAGTATTCAATAAATTGATATTCCTCCGGTATCAGAAACCAGGAATGTGGTACTGCTAAAGATTAATTTTTGCTCGGTTTGTTATTTTTATTATCCTTCGCAATTACAAAAATTTCACGCTGGATAAATAGAATCAAACTTATATCATGGAGTTTCAGAACTTTGTAGAATTCATGCTTTTTAAGGGAATAATACAAAAGACTTTTTATAATGAGGTGAAGTTGGGATTAGAAGTTCATTTTTACAGTTATAGTCGTACACTTCCAAATACATTACATTGCATCACCGTAACGGCTAAATCTATCTAGAACGACGAAGGTGGAAATTAAGGTATAATTTAGAAATTATACAATACAAATACAATGTGAATATAAAGCAAATAAACAAAAGAAATAAATGATGACCTAATATTTTGACAGTGACGTACATGATCTAAAGTTTTAGTTTCTAATTTCCTAAAATACTTATAAAATGATTAAAAAGGAATCTTTATAATCTAAGATCAAATTGTTAAGACTGAACCCTAATGAACAGCTTGGAACTTACATTCTTCACAGGTGGCTCCTGTAAAGTCAGACAGACATTCGCATCTATTAGGTGCTATACAATCACCGCCGTTCTTACAGGTAGGAGAACAAATAGCTGCAAGTAAAAATATAAGAAAATTCAACAACATATATTTTTCAGTTCTTACAAGTTAGATCTGATAATTATATAAGGCTATTTCGTTGAAAATTCATACAAGGTATGTCTGTTGTGCTTGGTGCATCATGGTTATAATTAATATGATGTAATCATAATAATTAACAAACAGCACCACATATAAACAGAGAAAGGGATATTTAATAAATGTTAATAAATAAATTATTTAATAAATAATAACTTTGCTATCAGTTATGCAAGAACTTTCAAATTGGAAACTGTCCAAGAAAGATCAACACGTCGTTATTTGTATGCTAAATGATTATAGCCATTGTAGATTCGCACGCGGATCGCTTGTCAAATATAGAACACTGTTAAAATCTGATGCAGAAAGTGTCTCCAACATCGAAAATATATCTCCGAAGCACCATGGCCAGGTCCGGATCAAATCCACTCACGGAAGATAAATTACATGCGTGAAAGATCTTATCAGGGAAGTCGTTCTCAGGCTGGGTCAGACTGACTTGTCAGTTCCGAACTGTTGATGGAGTTTAAAGAGCCTGTGCCCAACTTTTATGCAGAGCAAAAAGACTTTCAATTTGAAGCTCCTATAGTTTTATAGAGATTTCTTTCAATTGTAGCCTTCCGAAATCGACAAGAAATTCGTTGCTCAATGGGAATATCTGAATGTTCAGTGTAAGAACGATTTTTTTTTGTTAATGATAAAGGATTGCCATTGAACAAGCTAAATCTACACTGACTCTTACAGCAGTCGTTTCAGATTGAATGAGGTTATCAACTTAGTTAGATTATAAAGCTATCAACAGCTCACGGATTGTTATGGAATTATAAATCTTGAGTTTGGAAAATTCCTTAAAATTTTGCGCTTTCTATAATCCGTATTTTTAAGTTTGGGAGAAAAAACTTTACTATCAAAAATTAGTTCTTAAAGACAGTACGATGTTTTTGTCTAAATTCGTTGTAGGTTTCTCGTTAATAGTTTTCTTTTTTCTTTGGATTTAAATCGTATTATTTTAATTAATATTAATTTCTGATACATAAAGACAATTTAAATAAAAAATAAAAATATATACTTAAGTCATTTAATACAAAAATAAATGACACTTTTTCTGTTTGAACAGACTATTACAATGTTATATATTTTAATAAGTTTCTTTAAAAAAAAGAAAATGTATGTGAAAGTTTTCATGTACACTGATGGCAATGAAAGTAGCTTGTATTTGTTGCCAGTTGGGGTGTAGGTGTATGAAACACTATGTGGTCTGAATTTGATTATGTTGAGAAGGAATATGATAGCCTCGAACCAGTGTAGCCCCTGGATACTTACTCGTCAAATGGTGCGAAATGAGAGTGTAGACCTACTAAAGGAACTCAAAGCGGGCATCGCTTCCACTGGGATTTCTCAGGTGGCAGCAACTTCCTCCAAATTCATTTGTATGCCAAAATGGTTTATGGAGGAAATTGTGCTTGGCCCCTGAATTACAGTGATTGAATAAATGAGTTCTGCGTAGTAGTACTCTTAACAAAGTAGGCGTTTGCTAGTTGAAAATTGTACAGGGTTCCTAGCTTTTGTGTTTACTATAAAACAGAGTGAATTAACTTGTTTCGATTTAAGAGCCAAAGAAAAATGATGACTTCTAATTTACCTCAGGTAGTTACTATAAACTATCTTAAGACTATCTCGTAGTCATTTAATCCTAAGTTAAATATTTTAAATCTATGTTTACTTCTTCGGTATAAACCGATCACTGTTATATTCTCAAATGTTACCTGTTTCACAAGTTGCACCTTTATATATAGACAGACATTGACACACGTTGGGAAACACACAAACCCCTCCATGTTGACACGCTGGATCACAAACAGCTGAAAACAAAAAGATGGTCATTTGAATTACGATTCAGTTTAGATTCTCGTTAACTTGAAATTCAATCGCTTTAATAATCACGTTCTTACGTTCTTGACAGAGATCTCCTTTATACTCAACCGTACATTCGCACACATCAGGATGAATACATTTACCCTCGTTTTGGCATTCGGGATAACAAATAGCTACAAAAGATACGAACCAATTAATTTTACTTCCATTACCTGTCAAAGTGATCTAAAGATAGATTAGTTCCATTACAATGTCATTAGTATTGGATTTCTTAATAATTTATTCACCTCCATCCATTGGCTATATTACAGTACCTCCTTATCTTCTAAAACTTAAATTTTAATTAGTATGCCAGTATTCTCATTAATCCAATACCAAAATCCTATTTCGAGAAGTAAATGGGGAAATTGTGAAAAATAATTGAAAGTGCTTTTTGTTCAGAGTTTTTAAATATATATTAAAACCTCATCTTTGGAGATAACTTAGTTCCCCACTTGTGCATTTCATATCCAAGACAAGAATTTCAAGGCATTTGTTTATTATTGACTGACAAGTTCCAGACAATGAGAGTACTGTCTGTTTTTGTTTCCAAGAACCTTCAGCGCTTTTGCGCATGCGTCAGGTCTCTTTCGATTTCATCAAAATAGGGGTGAGGAGAAATAAAGAGGGGACGTTTACTTTTTATCAGTGTTAGTTTACTAGTAGCTGCGTTCCATTTGCGCTTTTCGGGAAAAAATTATGGAAAGAATAAATACTATTGCAAAAATAAAAGGTACTATAAGAAAAACAGGTCTTAGGAAAGTGTCCATCTCAGCGTATCACCCCTTTGCGGAGTAGAATCGTCCGCGAGTGGTGATTCTCGCTTTCGAAAACAAACAGTATTGGGATATTGATTGAACGCTTATTTCTTTGCTTACCCGTGCAGTACGGTTTTTTTTTTTTTTACTAAAATGGTAACTACGGAAGGCACAAAGCAACCAAAAGAATTTCGCACCTAGAGCTGTCACCGGGGAGAGTCTGGGACGGCCGTTTCTTCCGCTTTACGACTCATCAGCTAGGAACTCCGCCGATGACAGGCTCCGAAGGTGCGAATATATAAGAATCCCACTCTCGCTTCCGAAAGCAGGACCCAACAAAAGCAAAACACAATCAAAAAGACACAATTATAGATAAGAAAAGGGCGATGGTAATAATTTATTTAGATGTCATGGGAACCGTGAACAAAGAACGAACGGAAGGTTTGAACAATTCCACATTTGGAATGGAATACCAGAAAATACATCGCAAAAATTCCATGAGAAAAAGAATGTAAATGAAAATTTAATCATGTTGATATTCGTTGTAAAAATTACACTAAGCTGTGTAATAAACAACTCTGCATTTACGAACGCGTTCCGCTCCAAGACGTTGCTGGTTGTGTGTATCTTAGCTCCTGAGATTTTAAATACATGTATCGTATACTCCTTAAATAGACCAAACGCACAATTAAAAACATTTAGTTAAAATTACACATAAAATGAGATGTTGCGAAGGGCCGATCGCCCCTCTTCATCAGTTCTGACGTCAGATCTGCCGAAGAGGGGCGGTTGGTACTTCGCAACATGTCATTTTATCCAAAGAATTAGTAAGATCCCTATAAAATATAAAAGTACTAAAATTACTTAGGTAATTTGCGTCGTATAAAAAAATTACAATATGTCAGGACGTTTCAGCCTGCTGGCAGGCTTTTCTCAAATGTGATATTGATAGACTTAAATAGTTTTGTTTATATAGTTAAATAAAACTATTTAAGCCTCCCAATACCCACCAATATCACAGTTGAGAAAAGCCTGCAAGCAGCCTGAAACGTCCTGACATTTTGTAATGTTTTTTATACGACGCAAATTACGTAAGTAATTTAAGTATTTTTATATTTTATAGGGATCTTACCAATTCTTTGGATTTACATCTATTTATCCTTTTCTTTTGCATGTCATTTTATGTATAATTTAACTAAATGTTTTTATTATAATTGTGCGTTTTGGTCTATTTAAGGAATATTTACACCGCACGTTACAAAATGACTGACGTATATATGTTACCAGCCATTTCAAAGCATTAACCTGATGTACTAAACATTGAATGTCCTATACAATACATTTTATTATAATGAATTTACGTTATGGGTCTATCGTAAACGATACGTAAAGTAAAATAAGAAAATAATGAAAAAAAATAGTTTTTAAAAATTTATTTATTTAAATTGCAATTATGTTCACTATACTTTTGGTATTTTATTTTATATGCAGTTCGATCTGTTGGGGACTTTAAGAAATTTCATATAAATTTTGATGTTCATTATAGCCAATGTTCGTAAATTGAACGTTCTTAAACCGAGAGTTGTCTATATGAAATAATAATTAATAAATCCATCAACTTAATTAGTTTTATTTTTTTTAGAGTCAAATTAAGAAATGAATTTTTTCCTCAATTTTTTTTCTTTCTCTTAAAAATAATTAACAGGTATTATTTAACTAATACTTTCCATAATTAATAATTTTTATAAGTGTAAAAAATATTGATTATTATAAAAATAGAATAATTTAAAATCCTGATTTTAATTTAAAAAATTAATTAAAAGATAATTCTTAAATTTAATTAAAATAGTAAAATAAATTAAGGATTTAATTTCCAAACAAAATCAAATTCTAAAACTTGTAATATTATATGAGATAACGTAGTTAATATCAATAACAAACATTATTTAATAACGTAATATATTTATTCATGTGTTTGCGATATTAATGTTGAAAAATTATACTCCGGAGTATTAAATATATGTGACTGCCACGATTTAGCGAGAACGGAAAAGAAAAATTTCTGTCGGAATACTTTATTACTTGCTTGAAAAGATATAAGCAGTCAATGCTTTGTGTTAGCTCATGAGCATCTGGAAGATCCGATGTCATTTACGCACTATCAGTTGCCGGCATATTACGAGCTTATCAGTTCCGAACGCACAAGTGTACGCAGACCTTTATTTCAGAAACTATGTGTTATGATAGATCGTGCCGTAGAGATTAGAAAAGATGTAGATTTTTCTTATTTTAATTAACTATGTATTGTATTTTGTATAGACAACTATAAATTGTAATATAATGAATTTGGTTAAAAATACTCTCGTGAATCTCATGTTTACATGTATCATGGACTATTTTAGCATTTTGAATAGCCTAAATTAGGCTAAATAGAGTTTAAATTTAAAATCTATTTCTTACCTACATCGCAGAAGGGTCCCGAGTAATCGCTAGTGCATTTGCACTCGTCAGGATGTATACACACACCTTCGTTTTGACATTCTGGCTTACAAATAGCTGTGAAACAAAATAGGATTACATATAGGCTAATTACTACATACATGGTTACTTTAGTTAAATTGCTTGACTCCTTTTAAAATAAGGAGTTTTAAGATTGCGATTTCTTTGTTGCTTTTTTAAAAACATCTTAGCAAGTAAAAAAAAACAAAAATCAGTAATGCACAATCTTTGGTTTTTTGGTTAATACAGTCAAACTTGGATAATTCGCAGTTGAAGGGACCAGAGAAAAAGTTCGAAATATCCATAAATTCGAATTACATATATTCTCTCAAACAGAAGAGATAAGTAAAAAAGTTAAACTTCACGATCAAAGATACACATAAACTTTATCTAAGAATACTGCTACATTTTTTTATTTTCATTAAATCAAACATTTTTTACTAGCTTAATTATTCATCACTTTAAAAAAAAAAGGCAGATATTTTTAATTGCTTCATTTAATGCAATCTTTGAGTCATAGCATATGATTCCAACCTATCAATTGATACAAAAATACATTCCAACCCTCGCTTTTGTTTTCCTTAGAAAGTCCGTTAAAATAAATATTGTATCTTAGCTGAGAAAAGTCTCAGGAATAATTTTTACCGTAATATTTTAAGGACAATCGTACGAAAATTTCGAATTATCCAAAATAAAACTCGAATTATCCACGATTTTTTAACATTATTTTAATACAGAATTCTAGGGACCCAGCAAAAAATTCGAATTATCCAGAATTTCGAATTAAACAAGTTCGAATTATCCAAGTTCGACTGTAATATGCACATTGAACTTTGTATCTATGTTAACAAGTTCTTGAACATTCGTCCATCGCTAAATTCAGTGAAATCAATTAAATAAACTAATAATTTTTAAATTTCAATTCAAGAATTGATAAAGCATATAGATTTCATATAAAAAATGATGGCTGAAATCCATAATATTGAAACAAAACGCCTTTAACAGTTGATATCATCATTGAATTTTTAATTTGATAGGCTTTGGCCTATTTCAAATTTCTTGAACGAGTGTCAGATGGCAAACAGCGATGTTGACGTCTGCTTTGTTTCTGTTAGGTCATCGCAACAACGAATAGTGCTAAGCACAAGTAATTGTTACGGTGATCTAACGGAGTATCCATCACCCGCTATCTAACAGTAGTCTCAAGAAATTTAATATAAAATCTAGAGGTTTAGAGGTTGATGATTTTGTTTTTGTTTTGGAAAATACAAATGCTTCTCGATTTCACTAAAACCTAAGAAATTGCTGCATGAAAATGTAGTAATAAATTTAAGACTCAAAATTTAAGATCAAAGTAAAAAGATATTATAATTTTTAATAAATAATGAAAATAAGCAATATTTTGTAGAAAACAAATAATCTATATTAATTATATAGATCAGCTTACTTTATTCTATAATGAGCGACCCATCTGGAAGCTATTGTGATAGCAAACAAAATCGGTAACTATTGCGTTGTCCTGTCCGTCCGTGTCTGTCCTCCCCCTAACAACTCTCGAACGGAAAGTCGGATCGACAAACGGATTTCACCATCATGTTCAGAGGCCCAAACAACTTAGGAATAGGATATTTTAATGGGCCTAGTTCCCCCCATGTTCGAGATTTTTGGCATTGTTTTCATTGGATTTCCGCTATTAGCTATATATGTTAGAAATGCAACCACCTTATTTCGGTCGTCATCTATAGCTTGATGGGTAAGTTCTCGGACTCATACGCTGGAGGCTGTCGGTTCGAATCCGTACATCTACTTTTTTTTTTTCCTAACTTTTTTTAGGCTTCTGATACGAGTATCAGAAGCCTATAATCCCGCTTTGTCCGTCCGTCATTAAAATATATAGACAAGTATCATTAAAATATCATTAAATTATCATTAGCAACAATCACAACAATCGCAACAATTGCGTCTTTTGAATGCACAACAAACCACATTTTATAATACAGCTCTAAAACAATCACAACAATCACAATACTCGCAACAATTGCGCCTTTTGCGTCCGCAACAACCACATTTATAATAATAAGGACATTAAATCAATTATATTGTCTTATACGTATCAGAAGCCGTTGCGAAGCATTGTGATTGGTTTACTAATCGCTGTCGCTACCTAATTTTATTTTTCCTTACGTAATTGTACTTCCTTTTTTTATTATTATTTTTATTTTATTTTATTATTATGGGTCGCCCTTAAATTTATGCTTTATCACAGAATTATATTCACTTGTATTTTTCAATGATTGGACTGTTTTTTCACCAATTTTATAAACAGGATGGATTGGATTTTAATTTCCATTCGGCTGTGAGACAATCGGCCTCATTACTTCTGGTATCAAAAGAGTTCCAAACAAATCTCTAACCATTTGATTAACCATAATATACTATTGGCCTACCGCTGAAATAAGAATTACTTTCCGAAAACTTCTTACCTTTATCACATTTTGGTGGTACGTAACCCTCAGGACATTCACATTCGTTTGGAGCGACGCAAAATCCTCCATTATCACAGCCATCTTCGCAAATAGCTAAAAAAAAAGAAGGTAAACCTATAGTCTTAGGTATGTGAAGCATTTTTAATACTTATTCATTGGATAACAAACTATGATTAAGAAATAAAGGAGCAAAAATATGCCAAACTATGATGCTATAACTGCTTTAGATACAACATCTAAAATAAACATTTAGAGTAAACTCAACAAACACTGTTCATTGTATAATAATAATGCTGGTATAGCCTCCTTTGGGTGAGTGATTTATGCATCATGTATGAGACATAATCGAAACTAGTAACATTTTAATACAGGATAACTAACTCGTGCTAAGTAGCATTCATCAGCCACGGTCACCCAATTTTCAAAGGCTCAGAGGATTTGTGAGTAACTGAAGGTAATAAAGATGATAAGGTAACACTTAATCAAGTTTTAAGAATACAAAGAGACAGAGACTTATTCTCTTTACCAACTTCAAGGTAATGAAGTCAACGAAGAGATTAACTTATGGGACATTGATATAGCAAAAAAGAGGTGCCTGTACACCTTTTAACCCTAAAGAATGTAAAGCTGAAGATAAAATCATGATGTCTCTATATTTGTTTTTTTCCCCTAATAACTTTTGAACCCGTGAGTAAATCTTCTTGAAACTTGCCATACATATTTATGGAGATGATCGATCTTTTGTCCTTGAAAACCTCTCTTAAGCTCTGCGAACACCATCCGATTTTCGACCAACTTAGTTGGCCAACTTTCACTTTTCGAGTCGCTAGAGACAACTTTGAGCAGGTTTTTCAGCGACTTGCCAGCGATTTTAGTTGTTGCTGCACAACCAACTCGAGTTGGCCAACTAAAAGTTGGTCGGAAAAGTTGGTCCGAATTACCAATCACAGGGCAGCGTTGGAGCACGTCAGTCATGACGTCACGCCCATGGAAAGAAATGGCGGCTAAAACGATGTTCACCGATTCGAGTGGAAGACAAGCGAGTACACAGTGAATATCAGAGTATTGCGAGTTTCTTTCATGCATAAATAAAATTTATACAATGCAGTAATTGTATGCGGCATAATTTATCAGAGAGGTTTCAAAACCTCGATTTTTTTTCGGATTTTCCAAAGCCGCTGGGGGAAACGCATTTCATTATGGGATTGCTGCTATCACGGCCGACTTCATTTGCGAGTTGGATGGTGTTCGGGGCTGACAAAAGTTGGCGGACTCGAAGTTGGCCAACTAAGTTGGTGCAAAATCGGATAGTGTTCGCGTAGCTTTAGAGAAATTTAGTTGTTAAGACATCAATAAAATTCCCATTGAACACAATTAGAAGGAAAACAATTGACAGCAGTCGACGAAGTCATCAATTCGTCGTTTAAATTTGTGCGTGCTTTTACAAATTTAATTGGATTTAGGCGACTTAATTTAGTTTTTTTCTAATTTAATCACTTTCCTGTAAATAAGTTATTGGAAGATTTGATTGTTTGAATTTGAGTGGTTTTAAAAATTTAAAGAATGAAAAGGTTTCCTTTGAATTGTTTTAATGATTTAAAAAAAAAAAGTGATATTTTAGTTCTCATTAATTTCTTTATTTTTATGAGCATTTCATCTAAATGATTCAGCATTTCATTGGCTTTTAATTATCGTTCTTTCCCTGAAGATTTGCAAGTATGAAATGAGTTATAATTAAAAATTCAATTAAAATCCATTCTAGTACCATTAGTTCATGCTATAAGTTAGACATACAACTTTCAGTTTACGAACGTTCCATTTACGAGCATTCTCTGTAACAAACGTTACAATTAATACCAAGTTTCTTAAAGTCGCCACTAGAGGGAGTTGCCTATAAAACAAAATGGTGAATATAACTAAGTTTTAAATATATAAACTTAAAAAAAGAATCTTGATTTTTTTTATTCTTTTATTATTTTATTTAAAGTTACTAATCGTACACGATACACCGTAACGCATACTTACATTACAATAAAACGTATTGTATCTTTCGGTGACTGTTAACGTATACGATACGTGTTGTGAAAGCTTAGGAGTGCAACGAACAGAACGTAAAGTGAAAACGGAAGTCGTTCGTAAATCGAAAAGATGGCTGTGGTTTATTTCAATTATAAATGTGCTTACGGATTTCACAGTGAGGGCCAGTGTAGGACGATTCACAGGCACATACGTCGGGATGAATGCATGTACCCCCGTTTTTACATTCAGGAAGGCAGATAGCTATAAATAACAAGGGGAAAAAAACTGAATTGCAGATTACGTTAATCGATAACATTTGAATTATTATATCTATTTATTGTTGCAAATCTTGCAAATATTTTTTTTTCTATAATTATTCAATATCTTTAATGCAAGTTAACTGTATTATAAAATTTCTAAAGAATTTTAAAAACTGAGGTGGGCTATCCATAAACTTATTCGAATGCATACTTCTATGTCTCCATTCTAGTTCTAATTTATATTTCTAATGAATTTGTTTTTCAATGAAGAATTTACAATTTATTTGCTAAAGTAAAGTTAATGGAAATAAAACTACCTACATTCGAAAAACATGGTAGAACTAAATAAATGGGTTCTCCAACAATGACGTGATCCAAAACTGATCAGTTTTGTCTGGGGACAATTATCATTAAAATATCATTAGCAACAATGTCAACAATCACAACAATTGTTATGAGCAACAATGACAATAATCGCAACAATTGCGTCTTTCGCAGCAATCACATTTATAATAATAAGGAAATTAAAGCAATATAAATTATGATTTCATAGACGTATCAGAAGACGTTGCGAAGCATTGTGATTGGTTTACTAATCGCTATCCCTACCTTGTTTTATAGCATACATTGATGTAACGATAAAGCAATGAAGAAAAATGGACAGGAACAATTTTTTGTTAATAGTCAGAAATGACGGAATAGTGATAGAAATATACCAAACTGTGGAATGACATTATTTATTGTTCCACACAGTTTTCTTGAAAGAAAATGTTTTTATTTAAACAAAAACAAAAACAAAATTGTAGACTACATCTGCAATAGCTTTTGGTTCTTCCGCTAGAATGCCCCAACGTCGAGGTTCAACACTAACACAGCTGTCATCGGAATGACAGTGCTAGGATTTTACGTACAGGATGGATACCTATTATATTTCTGACTTTGAAATCTTACATTTCTCGCACCGTTCTCCGATGTAGTTCACTGGGCAAATACAGAGGCCAGGTACGGCACACTCGCCGCCATTCTGACAGCGTGGTGTGCACAGGGCTACAAAAAGAATGAACAAAACACAAATCAAAAACAGATATCATAATTCTTTGCTTAGGTTAGAAATAAATTAGAATTATTCTAAGAATGTTTTAAAGAATTAAAATTTTTAATTGTAGGTTGATTTTTATTGTATTCTCAATTAAATATCAAGAGATCAAGTTCGTTAAGGGAGGAATCTTCTATAGATCTCGTCTGTTGTAGATGCGTAATATTCGAATCCATATGTTCAAAATATGACTTCGTTCCAGTCTGGGAAGGAAATCGGAACCTTGATTACATTGTCATTAATACAGTAAAATTTGTTTACTCTTTTTTTCTGTGCATATATTGTTATTCCTTCCTTTCATCGATTTTGGCCAACTATGGGCTAGCCCTACCTGACAACGTCAGGGTGAGGCTAGGAAATTCCAGAAGGGGGACGAGATTCACATCCCGTCCAGAAATAACCCTGAGATAGTACCCAGGGGAGAAACGGACGAAACACAGAAGAAAGATGAAACATCCATGCTCTCGACCGGGATTTGAACCCGGGTACCGGCACACAGGCCGCACGGCAGACCGACGCCTGAGACCGCACGACTGCACACTGGCACGGCATATTGTTATTATTATTAGTAATATTCATACTATCCTTATAATTCGACTTTGATATGAAGAATAATAAATATGCACATAAAATGATACAAGAATGAAAAAAAAATGTTTTAATAAAAACTGATATTAATATATGAGTTTGTGACACATAAGCGTTCCGTTTAATGTGTAGTTCCTTAGGATAAGGTCGATAGTTAGTGACAAAACCATAAGCAGTGTTTGGATATTGAATATGTTGATGCAACACCAGTAATGTTTTTTGAAAGCTAAAAATATTTGGGACGCCATTACATACCTTCGAAAAAGTGATTTTATTTTTCAAATTGGCTGTTATTCCTAAAGCACATAATCGATTTCTGATATCATTGAATTAAAAACCATCTGCGATCCTTCCCAAAATTTAGCCCAATCGACCGATTAGTTTCGGAGGAAATACATTAAAAAACAATACTCGCGATTTTTTTATTTTTTTTATAATAATTCAGAAGGACACTAAGTTGTTTTTTGATTAGACTTTAACGTCTTTAATTAAAATACAATCATCATCAAATTCGGTTGAATTGTTCTTGGGAAAATCGTGTTTAGAGTAGCCTTGCTTTGTTTACTTTGATGCTTGCAGTATTTCCAGAATAAAACGAAGCTTCTTCAGAGGAGTGCAAGTTTCGTCTGTAAAATTCGAACTCAAACTTTTAGAATGAAATTTAACAACGTTTTCCTTGCCAGCCTCCGTTGGTTCATCGAAGGTATAGACTTCGACATGTTTCAGTGGCCATTGGAACCATTTGAGAATGGGTGTTAAGCCGAAAGTTTAACCGCCTTTAATTCCCGGGAAAGAATCTAGGCTCCATTTTATAAAGGGATTGGTTAACCCTAGGACCTGTCTGGAAGATAAATAACTTGGAAAAAAAATTCCTGATTGAATCTGGCTCCTCCAGTCCGTACTCCAGTGCCATACCACTGAGCTACCGAACTTACAATGTACAGTCAGTACATTAGAATTTCAGGAACATCTTCAGGCATTTTCGTTTTCTATGTAACTTTTCTGCTGATGTTTAAAACAGAGCTTAGATTTCTTACATCTAAGAATTGGCATCTTTTGGCAAATGCATTGAAACGACAATGATTTATCTGATGTCACTGAAAAAGATGACTCAATTGAAGAAAAAAATATTTTAAACCTTGTATATTATTATAGTAAAAGTTAGTAACAATATTCATACAATGAATAAGTAAATAAAACGAATATGTTAGGATTTAAGAGCTTGTGGTTTACCTTTCTCACACCGTTCCCCTTCGTAACTCTGACCGCATTCACACTTGCCAGGGGATGAACAAACACCCTCATGTTGACATTCGGGGACACACAAAGCTATAAAATACAGAACAGCCAAAGATTAGTTTTTCCTTTGTGCATAAATGGGATAAACTTTTCAACGAACACACTGTTTTTACAGTGATTCACGCAACACCACTGCACTTGCACACTTACTTCACTTGCACACTTATATTTATTATTATTATTACTAGCCGGATACCGTCGCTTCGCTCCCGAACCCTTGCATACAGCATTCAAAAATACAAACTTTATTTATTTAGCAAATTAATGTTGAGAGGATCGTAGAATATACGACTTCCCAGCCCGTTGTGGCTTCTCCGGATAACTCATGTATTGCGGGTTGGCGCCATACACCAAAAATTTAAAGCGAAAAATCACATTTTTGCATGTATCTTGCAAACGCAGAAATGTTTGTGAATGAGTGATACATCATTCGATAGAACTTTCAAATACCAACATTTTCTCATTATAATGTCCTCTTCCAACTTTTATACTTTTCGTTTAAACTGAAAAAGAGTCAAAATTTGACCCTTTAAAAGGCGACATCTTGGAAAACAAAAACTTTTTCGAAAGATTTTTGTAGCATTTTGTTTGTCTTAAAAAGCTCTACATTTTATCCATTTGCATGACCAATCTATCTCTTATAGTTTGGTCACAAAATTGGAAAAACGTCAAGTCTTATGACAGAATGACAGACAGAATAACGTTCTTATAATAAGTAATAATTTTTCAGTCAATATTGATGAAATTGTAATATTTAAATTTAATTCACTTGACTCAGAATGCAATTTGAAATTGAAATAATCGAAAAATCAAAATCCAACGCTGAAGTTGTACTGACAACTTGAAAAAATAGGGATGAAAGGGTATAAGGTAAAAGGGGTGGGGAGGAAATATTACAACAGTCTTTGCAGAGCTTGACCTCGTTATATAGGCTTTAATTAACTATATTTCCGAAGAGCTGAATTCTCGAAAATACTAAAAAAAGGATCACATAAGACCTTTTTTTAATTCCACAACAATACCGATACCCTTTCCCCCTATTTTTTAAAGTTCTCAGTCCCAACGCCTGACGGGACTGCCTTCCAAAGTTAGACGAACTGTAAATGAATTAAAAAATATAAGAAATTAATAATTAATAATTCTTAAACGATTCATTAATTATAAACGATTGGATAAAACAATTAAATTGATTCAAATTAATTTTACAACACAATTTAAAAGAATCCGTAGAGATTTGCTGATTAAATAAAAAAAAATAATGAAATTTTTCAAATTTTTGCATGTATCTTGTAAACGCAGAAACGTTTATGAATGAACTTTCAAATACCAACATTTTCTCAATATAATATTCTCTTCCAACTTTTATACTTTTCGTTTAAATTGAGAAAAAGTCAAATTTGACCCTTTAAAAGGCGACATCTTGGAAACCAAAACTTTTTCGAAAGATTTCGTAGCATTTTGTTTGTCTTAAAAAGCTCTACATTTTATCCATTTGCATGACCAATCTATCTCTTATAGTTTGGTCACAAAATTGGAAAAACGTAAAGTCTTATGACAATGACAGACAGAATAACGCTTTTATAATATAAGATTATTATATTTATTATTATTATTACTTATTATTATTATTAGTTGTAAATATTGAAGTTGGATAATGGTATAAATTATTATTACTGATTTCATTTTAAAAACTTAGCCAGTCTTTTGTACTCAGTTTGAGCAATTTTGCTGCAACCACTGATAAGATGATCAATAGTTTCATCTTTTTCTTTGCATAATCTGCATTTACTGTTGTTGCTCACATGTTGCATTCTGGTTTCATCACATTAGTTAATAAAGCTTGTTTTGTGCAGCGAATATTAACCCTTCGGTTTCTTTCTTGATGTAGCCATTTCGAAGCCATTGCCAGTTTCTGGAATTGTCAATTTTTCCTTCAATTTGTTTTATATATTGTCCATGGAGTGGCTTGTTTTTTCCAGCTGTCAAATCGTTGTTTTATGATTTCTGTTTTGTATTCCAATTTTGACCCAGTAACTTTCAAGATATTTTCCTTACAAACTTCAATCAGCATCTTTTCCTTGCTTTTTCTTACATAATCATTTAATCCTCGTTTTTCCTCTTCTACAATTTGCTTGATTTGAAGAAATTCTCTAGTTCTAAAGAGAACTATATGAGAGGCACCTGTGAAAAAAATTTTGAGTTTGATATTTGAGTTAGATACCTATATATCTAATTCAAATATCAAACTCAAATTTTTTTTCACAGGTACCTCTCATAAAGTTCTCTTTATACTGTAAATATCACATTTTTATTAAGTCCCCCACCAAAGATATTGGGGCTCAAACTTTGAAAAAAATAAAAAACGATCATTTTTCAAGAGTTATAACTAAATTAGGAAGCCAGTAACAGAGCTGAAATATTTTTTGCTAAACCTTCGGATGTTTATCTTTTCTCAGAAAAATTTATAGTTTTCCTATTTCATTCCTTCCTGTTAAAAAAAAACAAACCCCGTAACTTTGATTTTTGTTCAAAAGCGAATATCAGTTTTGGTTCTAAATTTCAGCCATTTGCATTAGAAATATGGTAAAAAGGTACAGGACATAAAATATAGCTTGAAATATGCTGAAAATGATGTTTTTTTATTGCAGCTTTCTATCATTTTTCTTAGCTGGGTTATCAAATTTACCGCAACTGTCTGCAAAGGCCAAAAATGACGGAAATCATAAAACAAAAATGGACGCTATTTTTAAATGAAGTCAAATAATAATAATAAAAATAATGCTTGTTTTGAAGTACTCATGCATAGGGTTAACAACAGTAAAAACATCAATTTTTTTCTTTAAAATGATCGAGCAACCAGTGCTGCACCGCTTGGTATGGATTGACCCATTCGCTAAAACAAAGTGTGAATTGAACCGATCTTTGTATTCTTACCATTCTGACATCTTTTCCCAAAATATCCTGATAAGCAATCACATTGCTCAGGGGATTTACAAGTACCTCCATGTTGACACTCAGGTTGACAGACAGCTGAAACAGATAAAAAAAAAAAAAAAAAACTAAAATATTTCATTTCAAGTTATTTAAAATATTTAAAAAAAAAATAAAAAGAAAAGTTCTTAAGATCAGACGGTAAATTAGCATTAAAAGTTATGAAGGTATGAGTGCAGGATAAAGGTTTGTGAGACTACAGAAGGGTCCATTCAGTACTGTTATGAAGGTAAGACTAGGTTTTACATGAGAAACTAAACCTAAACGTTGTGGTTGGATGGAGGCTTTGTGTTTGGGATATCGCAATCTTAGTTGTTCCGTGCAGAAAGACATTCGCATGGGTCTTTCCCCGGAACATTTGCTCCGATAGCAAAAGGAAGGTCGCCGTTTCATCGACACGTTCTTGCTAGCAAGCCCTTTGGCTCGTTTTCATTTGAATGACCCTTATATAAATATGTGGGCGCGAATTCAAACTACATTTTATTGCAATATTTTGTTTTTACTTCTTTTTTTAGCGACCCTGTGCGCAGGAACTACTAAGATTCCCGTATGTGAGTGTGTGTGTGTGTCTGTGCAACGCCTTCCACAGCGAATACCAAGAGTCGGAGCCCCACGAGTCATAACTCGTTGGACTCCCCAAGTCCTCGAGGTTCGAAGACAAAATACGATTTCTGAGAAGGAATACGATACCCTCGAGCCAAGACTGCCACTTACTCTCGCTCAAAAGGTGCCAATAGTCATACTAAATGAACTCAATGCGAGCACCGTTTCAATTGGAAATGCTTGGGTGGCCACAACTCTCTTCCAAGCCCATTTGTATGCCAAGGATGTACCGAGGAAATTATAATTTTGGCCCTTGAATTGCAAAAATGACTTGAATAAATGAGTTCTCCGCGCCAATCAACACTAGTGTCGCTTTTAACAAAGCCAGCATTTGATAAATTGTAACTGTTTGGGGTCTCTTGGTTAGGTGTTTACTGCAAAACTGTGAACTGAATTGTTAGACTCCGATATCAATAAGTTGTCGAAAGAGATAAGGATGATTAATTGTTAGTTAGGAAATATTTAAGAACTTCACAATAAACTACTTAAATTTCTAATATGAAAATACCTATGTCGCATCTTCTTCCGACGTAACCTTCTTTACATTGACACACATTTGGCTTGATACAGACACCATCGTTACTACATTCAGGAATGCACTTGGCTGCAAGAATCATTAATAACAAAACTTAGTAAGATATTATGTTAAATGAATAACTATTAAATATAGATTTAAGAAATTACAATCATTGACAGTTATTGATAAAAAAATGTATTAAACAAGACTTAGAACTGCTCACATGAAATCAAATTCAGAATGTTAAACCATTCACTTGCGCAAGAATGATAAAATATTGATTCGATCAAAAGAAATGAATTCCAAGTCTTGACACCTAATCTTACTTATTGATAAGTGAATGCGCTTTAAACATTTACTAGTTGACCCGTGCGAATAATTCGCAACAAAAAGCCACTTTTGAGAAATAATAAACAAATCCAACAGCTGTGGTGCATGTTAGTTAAACCCACTGTCAATAGATGGAGCCTTCTCCATTTTTATAAAAAGGTTGACCCGTGGGGAATAATTCGCATGGTATCTTGATCAGTCACCGAATGGTAATGTTGAAATAAATAAATGAACAATAGATGGCGCCTTCTACATTTTTATAAAAAGGTTTTAAAAATAAAGTTTTTTTAACAAAAACATTAATTTTAAACCCTTTGTTTATTTTTCATCATTAGCGGTGAACATAATCTTCAAAATGATATGTCAATCATTGATTTTGATGAAGATAAAAAATGGGAGATAAAAAAAACACCTTTGAGAAATAATATAAGAGAAGTTTTTATGTTTTTTATTGTAATAAATTGTTTATTTTTATTAAAATATAAATCTTTGTTTGTTTTTATTATCTGTTCTTATTAAATAAACGATGAAATATCTTTTTAAAGTGCATTTTTATTCAAAAAAGCATATATTTGAAGTTTACGACGCTATCGAATTGTTTGAAATGTTGTTTCGCTTTCGAAAGATAAGTCGCTTCTGTTAAAGCGTGTCTACATTTTTATAAAAAGATTTTTAAAATAAAGTTTTTTAACGAAAACATTAATTTTAAACAATTTATTTATTTTTCGTCATTAGCAGGGAACGTAATCTTCAAAATGATGTCTCAATCATTGATTTTGATGAAGTATTAAGGGAAATATGCCGTACCGACAACAAAACACCTTTGAGAAATAATATATAAGGATTACTGCGCAGGCGTAAAGCAGACACCTTAATTTCAGCTTTACTATTGTTCTGTAATTAAAGTTTTGAGTTTTATATCAGAGAGATAGGCCTACCACTTTTACTTTCCCAAACGTAATACTTATCAATGTGACTTTTTTTCCCGTGCATGTAATCTACGATTTTGTCTCCTTATTATGAATGCTGTATGGTTTTTTTTTCAAAGTTTAAACTTTTGATTATTCTGCAATGGTTCAGTTATTATTAATTATCATATAATTAGACGACTGCTACGGAAGTAGCTCGCCTCTAACTTTAAGAATTGCTTACCTTTTTCACATCGTTCTCCACCATATTCAGAAGGACAAGAGCACTCGCCAGGTTTTACGCAGATTCCTCCGTTCACACATTCGGGTTCGCATAATGCTGAAAAACGAAACACAAAACATACTGTCATCTCACGCTAAAGCCAAAATTGCATTCGAATTGTAAATTTTGATCACAATTCAACAGATATATTAAAAAACACAGAAAAAATAATGGACGATTATTCATCAAGACGATTATATGCTTTAATTACATTTCCAACATATCATCAATAATATTTAACTATGGAAAAGAAAAAAAAAAACCTTTCCTATCCAATTGATAGAGGGCTGAGTAAATCCTAGGACCAGTCTGACGACTTAAAAAGGGGAAAAAAATCTCTACCTCTGTCGAGTTTTCCACCCAATGGGCCTCACTAATACATTTGCAACAATAAATTGAACAGGAATGTTAAAATAAATAACCCCAATGACAATTTAAATTCATCTTGCATTGATTAGGTGGGTTTTCGGCATTATAAGTATTCTATAATAATTTTCACTTTAGATTTCAAAAAATAAAATGGTCATCTTGAAATCAATCTCATGGTAAAAATCCGAATATCCTAAATATGAGTCATAATATCAAGATACAAATATTCACATAATCAAAACACGTATTGATATTTTTGAAACTGATTACAAAATACTGCATTGGAAAGATTCCAATCAAGATTTCGACTTCATGTTGAAGAATTAAAGCAGTTCTTCGTGTACACTATTCAGAAAATTTATAGAATTTAATTCATTCATCTCAAGCAGAGATTTAAAAATATGTGCTGACGATACTGACAGAGTTGCCATGTATGTCTTTATTTGCTCTTTTTCTGTCTTACTCTAAAACATCTTATCAAGGTATCAGTTATTTGGTAATTACAGTTGACTGCTGATTTTATTTGAAAATTATTATCTTTCGTAATTATACAAAATAAATAAATAAATAATTTTAGAAAAAAATGCAAGACTTTCTCCACACTGAGCAACTATAAGCGGTGTCGGAACATATATGTGCTATTCATTTCACCATAACATACACATGTTAAAATGAAATCGTATCCTCACATTGTAAATATACTCTTAAGTAAGGAATTTAGTGTGTATCACTGCACATTTTTGTATACAAAAGCGCTCAGTTATTGGTTCTTAAAAAAAATCCTCTGAAAATATCTATACAATTGCCAAAAGTTAATGAGATCTTGATATTAAGAATAAAGTCTTAATATAAAATTTGATGTAGATCACTGCATTATTGCCGAATTATTTAAGGACATAGTAATTTGACCTATATTTGAAATGATCCAAAATTCCTTGTAAATTAGTCACTTATTATTTGAGTTATTTAAAGCAGTGCTTTGGTCTATAAACTTAACATAAGGTTAAACTTTAATAGATTAGACATTTTAATCTAATCTGGGTTAGAAATAACATTTACCTCCGAAACATAAAATTTGATATTGATCAGTGTATTTTTTTTTAAATAATTTAGTTTCGATATTTATCGTTTCCATATTTCGGCCCATTTTTGAATTTATTTACAAATACTAAAGTCTAAAGTCATATTTTAAAAGTTTTACATATTATGTTTTTTGTATAATAAAACGTAGTTTTTATGCTGAAATATTTTTTTTCGTGTTTCCACCTCATTTTTAGTCTTTTTTCGGGTTATCCGCGATTTTCACTATCCGCTGTATCGTTGCCACCCAATTCCGCTGATAATCGGGGCTCTACTGTAATTTTCAAGACATGTTTTCGTGGAACGTAAATGTCGTTAAGAGATACATGACTGTATTGAAACATATAAATTTGAATTCTTTATTTCAATCGATTTTGTAAAACATCTGCTCGAGAAGTTTGTCAGTTTTCAGTTCTGGCTATTACAGCATTTTGAGTTTTCAGTTTATTTATAAATATAATCTTGTATAGATCCTTTTTATTTTGAGGGATTTTTTTCCACTCCGGGATGAAATTTTCTCGATATATAATTGATATATATACATCTCCCGAAGAAGGCCCGAGGCACCGGGCCGAAATATCGAGAAAAATCTCATCCCGAAGTGGGAAAAATCCCTCAAAAAAAAAAGGATCTATACAGTATCATGTCCCATTCCTCCTTCAGAACCAAACTCAATATAACCTTTTACTATTCTTTTTGTAAGTTTTCTACTAAAACTAAATGAATTTGAAATTGCACTGAGTATCACAAAAAGCCGCAGGTTTTCACCCCTGAGTTTAAGAAGATCAAAAAGCCGCAGGTTTTCACCCCTGAGTTTAAGAAGATCAAAATAATATTACGAGGCTCTTAAATAAGAAGTTTGGTGTAGATCATTAAGTATTTTTTGAGTTTCGCCCAATATAAATACATATTGACAGACACACACACCGACACAACCACTCAAAGAACAGACTAAATTTGTTGAGTGGAACAGACAACAAGAATTTCCCAGAAAATCAGAATAGAACTTTTTTTTATGATTACCATCTTATTTTTTTTAAAAAAGAACAGTTTTAACTAGGTAAAATTGTTGTAAATCTTAGAAAAAAATATTTTAGTTACACATCGTTTGCATAATAACTATGCTTTCTAATTCTATTGAAAAAACAAAAACGTATCACTGTTATAACGCTAATTTTAAAAACCCATCACTCAATTCTGAGTGATTGTCTAGCAAAACCCTTTCAATAATGTACTTACCTATTTCACAGAAGTCTCCACTATAATTCGGCACGCATTTGCAGACGTACGGTTTTATACATGTCCCATCATTCTGACAAGGAGGAATGCATATACCTGTATTGACAATAAAAACATTCATAATTACATATCTGCAGTTCGTTTATAACAATTTACGGATTCTGAATAATATTTTTTTAATCGTAAAACAATAAATTTTCAAATGAAAATTATGATCCTTTTTCACATCTGAATTTGTATTAATACTTTCTCTGAACTAAACTTTTTAGTTCATACTAGCAAACCTGTGATCACGTGAGCTTGGGATTCTGAGATAATTTTCTCACTACCCGTGACTGTGACCTCTTTCTCATAATCACGAGCGCGTCATGTTTGATCGTAAATCACGTGCTTCCTGTTGACTCACGTAGACAATGAAAATGTGAGCATCTCGGAGACCCGTCTCGGAGTTCCGGGATGTCTTGGGAAGTCCGGTTCATCCACATAGATAAAAACGAAAATGTGAGCATCCTCAATACTACATCCCTAACTTTTGACACCTGTTTTGAATTTCTATGTCTTATGGTTTCGCAGGAGATAGGGCCAGATAAAAAATCAACTTTTCTTTTAATGATACACATTAAAACGTCAAAAGTTGTAAAAATTGTGTCTTAAGCTTAATAATTCTGTTAATAATTGTATTTTTCGTTTACACAGTGAACATTGATACTGCAGTAAAAAGTCCAGCATCTGATGCCAAAGAGGCTTACAATATAAAATCTGGATAATAATAATAATATGGAATAATATGGAGAAATCTTTTCCTTTCTTGTCAATATTTCGACTTGTACAAATCGATATTATAAACAACAGCAACACTGATCTGGATGTTTAATGCTGTGAATTGGGCAGTTATCGAACTTGATAACAAATTTGATCTGTTTTCATCTTGATATAGCAGGATTAGGGCTGAGCTTCGTTTCTGTATCTGTTGGAGATGCATTCAATCACTATTTTCAATGATGTTATTGAACAGATACTTGAAAAAGATATAGACGAAAAGATGGTTCTTCTTTTCGTTCTTATCTGCTAACAACGTGAAATAAAATGTACAGAAAGGTGTCAGTTCATCAACTTTATTCCTAAAGCATAACACGTCCCCAGAAAATGAATGTTTCCTTAATTAAATGACAAACAAAGAAACAATAGGCTTAAGGATTGATTCGTCCCTTCACTCTACTTTGGATTTATGTGAAATTTCCTAGATTCGTCCGTCCAACAGATCTTTTGCAGTAGCAGTGAGACATTAGCATAAGCGCTGTAAAGTTTGTTTCACTTTCAAAATTCAAAATCGCTTTAGATTTCTGACTCCTCTATGTTTTCGTCAATTCAGGTTAAGAACATGCCTGAATCTTCTTTCGAGAGGAGATATTTGGAGGAAGGAATAACCAATCAAAAGGGAGAAAGATGAGGTCTGATGGCCAGACCGACGCTCCTCCGCCGTTTACCTCTACATAAAAAATTCGATAAAAAAAAAAAAAAAGTTTTCTTTTCTGTATAGCTCACAATTTCGAATTTATATGTTCAGGTTTTTATATCAAGGTTTGAGTTTATAATGTAAGCGAGATGTATAATGGAAACGATATAAAGACTTTTCTTACCAATAACAAAAATATCTGAAACTAAAAGAATTGTTGTAGATCTGTAGTTGTTAATATAATATGGAATAAACTATTTTTTTTTTAAATAATTTTTAATATTTTACAGAAAAGGGTAAATAATTTAACAGTAAAAACCTTTATCTTAATATCTATATACAATGTTTGATTGAAAAAAAAATTCTACAGAAACTTTAACTTGTGTATCTTATAATATAAAACATAATTAGGCCTCCACGCATAAAATATAAAATAAGGTATTTTTACAATGGTTTTTACAATGGTGTTACAATGGTTTTTTACAAGGGTATATTTACAATTTACACATGGTTAACTCTGTTCAGCCTCTTCTGTTTTTAAACTGAAACATGATGTAAATACTCGTCAAAGAAACGTTGAGCGTTTCGAAAGTGCTCGTATTTCTATTGTAAATATACCTTATTTTATATTTAATGTGTGGTAAAATAATTCTACTGTGCTACAGTTACCCACTGAATCTTAAATGTACAAACCATATTCACAGCGTCGTCCGGTGAAATTTCCTGTACATACACACGTCTCTCTTCCAATACATTCTCCTCCGTTTTGACATCCACCTATACATTTTGCTATCAATAAATAAATAAGTAAATACATTAATAAATAAATAAAAAAACCATGATTCAGCTTAAATGAAAATCTTAAACAAGAACTTATGTCTAGTGCATTTTCCATTCAAAAAGTCTCATACATATTCGATTGGTAACCTTAACGAAGCTGTGGATAACTTTAAATCAATAAGATTAGGAACAAAAGGGACAAACATAACATTCTGGGAGATATGACCACCTTTCTTGATTTCTCGATATACGTATTTGAGATAAATACGAGTGCTGTATTGTCTGTAATTTTTTTTTTGTTTCTGTCCTATATATCCTAGGAAAAGCGATGTGGAAATGCGATCTTTCAGGCTCGACATTTGCTACAAAGACAAGTACAATCCTTTATGCACTTCAGTGGATCACACAGAATCAGATAGGATGTTGCTTAGAACAACTGTATGCAATATTGTGCATGAAGCAGCGGCTGCGTCATGTCTTCCATAGTTTGGGGTCCATGACGTTTTGTCAACATAGGAGACATGACTCTTTTATAAAACTTACATAACATATATGAATAAATGATCATTACTATTATAATTATTTTACAGTATAGTTACAAAAATACAAAGTTGCGCTGAGTTAAAAACATTAAATCCATAGTAAATAAGAAGTTTTAATTCTCTCGTTGTCAAATTTGCAAAACCAAAATAATATTGTTCAACATGCCCTGGACGCTGTATCATAATTGACTCACACCTCTCCATGAAGTATAAAATAGACACAGAAATTAATCCTTTATCTGCTAGTGAGGATTAATTTACTGCCCTTTTTATTCTTAATTTGTATATTGATGATTTTTAATTGAAGGGCCATTATTTTGTTTAAGCTTGTCTTTGGTATATGTTTCTTTTGATCCCACTGAGCTTTGAGTACTAGGCGAATCAAACTGATGATAGGTAGGAACCTTGTGTTTGATTCGCCGTACGAAAATTCCAAAAGCAGCTCAGTAGATCTTTAATTGTTGTGCGTTTTTATCCTTAATTTTTTCCTCACTAACATTTTTGCGCACGTTAAATTTGCCATCAGTTCGATTAATGTCTTGAACAATACAGGAAGCAATACAGTAAAACCTCGATTATCCGAAACTCTTTTAACCGAAACCTCGTTTAACCGCCGTCGGTTTCCTTAAGTTTGTTTTTTTTTTTAGTAAATAAACAATATCACTTCAAGGTCACCTTCGGCGGCAGCTATTCCTATTGCAGGCAGTGCCGACATGCCGATATCTTATCTATTCTATCTATCTATTATCTTATTATTCCATTCTATTGTCCCCCTTTGCCGGAAATTCCATTCGTCTCCAAGACCATCTCCCTTCTGCCTTTCTATTGGCTACTTTCTGTCCAACTCAGAAGCGTTGGCTTTACCGAAATGCAGAACATTCATTTATTCCATGAAGCCCACTAAACGAAAACGCAATAGCGATGACGATAACAGCGAAAGTGATGAAGATGAGTTGATCGAAACTTCTACAATAACCAACTCCGATGCTTTTGAATGTTTTGCTGAAGGACTGATGTGTTTGGAGCAACAGACTGACTCTAATTCTACAGAACTTATGCTACTGAAACAACTTCGGGACAGAGCGGCTAAACGACGTCAGCCATGCTTACGGCAGAGCAAACTTCCGTTTAAGCTAATGTAAAGTATATATCGTATGTCATATAAACATTTCCTTTGCATTTTCTGACTTGTGTGACATATATTGAACAAATTTATTGTTATAATTATAGTAATATAATTAAGAACATCACATTTACTTATTTTGTACGTGTGTACATGTTTAAAATCCAATGTTAAATTTTTTGCGGTCTCCTGATGGCCATTTTTAAGAGCTCTCTTTTATCCGGAATTTTTGATTTACCGACGGAGGTCCGGTCCCGACCACTTCGGTTAATCGAGATTCTACTATATCATATGTTCAACCCCACTCGGGCCAAGGTATTGGGAACTCCTCCTTCCCCTACACTTAAGTATGGGGCTGCCTCTTGAACAGAAACCATTAACAAGTCAAATGTGGTCGACTATATCTTTAATTCGTTCCTTTTTCCCAGGTTCAATTTCCTCTGAGTTCCGTTTTTATATTAATTTTTTTTATAAGCTTTGACACCACATTCAAAAGAGGATAAATCTAGCAAATGGCACATAAAGCCACAATTACCAATGAAAATTAGGAACATTTATGCGTACTTGCAGATGACGGCCACGATATACCTGTAAAATATGATTGTAGAAGCGTTTGTCTCTCGGTTAAAGATACTATTTTAAATTTACACAGAATGAGAAGGAATTCAGTATGTTTTTAGCGTATATGTTGTATCCTATACCGTTAATTGGGAGAAGCTTAGTCAAAATTTCGCCGTTGAATTGCATTTATAGGATAATCTCATCAAAGTTATTTTAAAAACTGCTTAAGTAAAATATTCCTCGGAATAACGATAGTTGCTGTAAATTCTTCAACTAACGTTCATTGACTTCGTTGGTTCTGATTCCATGAACAATTCAAACGGAACTACAGCTGGGATTTGTCATTTGGAATTGTGCGTGTTTGCATCAAATTTATTATGAACTTTTTATCTGAAAGAATGTAATTGTTAATTTATAGTTTCATAATAAAAATATGTTTACTTACGTATTTGGCATCTATCTCCTGAATATAAATTGATGCACTTGCACGTGTTGGGTAAGACACATATTCCACCATTCTCACAGGGCGGTTGGCAAACAGCTGAAACCAAAAAAAAAACCAAAAACCTATGAGAAACAGTTACATTTTATATATATTATGTTATTAAAATAAATGCCCTGAAGTATTTGTAAGGAGCAACTAAATTCAGGACATGAATTTAACTATAGGCCTCGTGCTTTTCATCCAAAATATTAATAATAGATATTATTAACATTCCTCCAATGTCCAAGATCTCCAACAAATTTGTTTTTCATAATAGATTTTTAATTAATTTTAAGTTTCTTGTAATGTACAATATATTTATATATATATATATATATATATTATAAAAAAAACTTAATTAAAAATTCATTATAAAAATATATTTATAAGTCTTTAAGATTAAAGATATATAATAACAATGGATGAGTCCAAATTATTTACAAGTGACATCCTGGAACAACTGTTTCACGCTCGTTGGCGATCATCAGCCAGGAGAAGTCACTGTAAATAACAAGGTCTTTATTCCTTGAGGCACCACTGCGCTCCCGATGTAAAGATATATAATATTTTTTACTTGTATTTTACAGAAATGCCGTTTTAAAAAAACTTATTCTTGACAGAATGTATCGATATTTAATTAAAATTAAATTAAATTAATTTTAATTAAATATCGATACATTCTGTCAAGAATAAAGTTTTGTTAAGATAATTCTGGAAGCTCTAGGGCAGGGGTTTTCAAACTCTACGAATACAGTACCACCTAAATAAACTGCTAAAAATGCATGTACCACCATGTGAATATTTCGTAATTCGGACTTTGTGCAGCCAAGAGTATGCGTTTATGGTACGAAGACCAACAGAATGAATAAAACAATCTTGTCAAAAAAAATCATATTTTTTTTTTAAATCATGATTTGTTTTTTTAAAAAAAAATTTAAAAAATCATAGTCAATCTATCTTTTTTGTTACATCTCTGTGCATCACCTGGAACAACGTAATGTACCACCAGTGGAACATGTACCATACATTGAGAATCTCTGCTCATAGGGTATTTTGAATTCCAAATGAAAAAATACCTAAGCTCACATCCCATTTACAAAATCTTTGTAAAGGTTTACTTTGGTATTTATAAGACAATCTTTTGGGGTTATGTAAATGCATATCCTTGAATTTGAACAATTTGCAACTTTAATATTGTGCGTTATTTGGTATAATAACTCTTCAAGAGATTGAATTTTTTCAAAGATTACCTAAAGAGTTACTTTGTCTTTTACGATAGGTATTTTCCGCAATTTGTTTTAAAAACGATACACGAGCAAAAACATAAGAACCATGAAAGGAAGTCTACAGAAAAGTACAAACCTGCAAATTCAGTTTGAATCTCGATTTCATTTTTGAGCTTCAAGAAAGGCTGTTAAGTTCTCACATAGACTCGAAAAGTTTTGAGCTAAGTTCAGAAGACTTGGCATAGGTTTTTATAATATTGAAATAAATAGTTGTATTCCAAACTAAAACCAAACTCTTTCCACGAAATAAGGTAAAACTCAACTGCAAAATCACACTTAAAACCCACATACATAGAACTTGAAACATTCAGTGGTAATTCCAACCTGGAATCGGTAGTTGCTTACCTATAGAACAAGTTGGTCCCGTATAGTTCGAAGTACATTGGCAGAGGTTTTCTTCAACACATATTCCACCATTCAAACATGTGGCCACACAGCCAGTTACATCTGAGATAAAAAAATTAAATAATCAGGAATTAGTACGTTTTTAAGCTAATGATGGAATAACACTATTAAAATATCACTCCTTAAATTCATTACTAAATTCAAATACTAACGACTTCGGAGGAGGAAATATAAGCCAATGAGAATAAAGGATAAACAGATGCCCAGTAATATTGCACTAACAATGTATCTGAAAGATAAAACAAGGAATAAATTAATGTTGGCAAAAGAATTTTTATCAGTTTTACGTAAAAGTTATATTGTTTATTATCAAAAATAGTTCTTTGTATATATTTTACAATTTTTTTTTTCATTCACATACATTTCATTTCTTAAGTTATAACTCTGAAACGTTCTTTTTTTTTGAAAATTCAGATTAAATTAATAATTTTAATAGATAAAAATACAAAACATAAATACGCGTTTTAATTATATATCGTGTTTTATATTCCCTAAATTTCTTTCCATCTCTAAATATTACAAATTATTTATCTGACATTTCTCTATTCTTTTCTTATTATGATATTTTTAAAGGCTGTTTTATTAATTTATGCTCTTTCAAAATTCTAGTGTCTTTAACACCTCCAACCCCCTCCAAGGGAATAGATCTTTATAATTTCTACGTAAAAATGAGCATTAGCCCATTTATAATCTTTTATTTTAAGTATGTAATTTTACGTATAAAATTTTTTAGATGTTATACTCGTATATAAAGGAACACCTATAGTCAAAGACAAGCCATCTTTAAATAACGGTAACATTTTATTTTATTAAATGTACTCTTTTAAAAACCAATATATTTGCAATTTCGGCTTCATTCTTTATATATACTTAATATCTACTGTCTTACTGTAAGCTTTATTGTTCAAAATTACAATTTTTTTAATCTTTCTTTCGTGAAGGTTTACGCAGTAATTTGGTATCAGAAAAAACTTGGAAAAGGTGATACTGAAAAAAAATAAAATATACCAAATGATTTGTGTAGGGTCATTGCTTAACTTCATTTGTAATTGATTTACGATACTTGTGTGTTAAATGTTAATGCGTCTGTGTATTGGGTATATATTTTCATATTGGTAATCTTTGTTTCCCTCATATACAATACCAATGAGGGATTTCTAATTCTATGGTGCATTTCTCATATCCTTGAACCTTTCAGTGCAATTCAGGATTTTTAGTGCAATGCGATCATCAATGTAAGATGTCTAAACCTTTTTTTTTTAAATAAGTTTTTCTGTATAATCTAAAATGAAATATTGGTTCAGTAAGGAAAAATGAAATAAGTCAATATGACGCACAACTGAATTAAAAAAAACAAATTAATAAAAATTCAAAGAAAAATATAGAAGTCTACTTTTGGGAGATCTAGATTCCATTTTCAATTACAATATGTACATAATATGTATTTTATTCCATTTGAATTTCTCAACAGTTGAAAATCAGCACTGATAGAATACATTGACTGCGATGCGGTTTCCTAAAACCTGAGATTTTTCTTATTTATTAATTCTTATTGTTTTTCATTTGTAAAAACTTCCCATTTCTTTTCCTTGAAAGTTTCAAATGATGCAAAAGTTCCAATGTGAAATTTAAATTACATCTGGCTACTTAAAAGATGAGAAAAAATACAAATATAATCTAACATAGTTCAGTCAAAATACTTGTGTCTTAAAATAAATATTTTCATATTAAGACAAAAGATTTTGAAAATGTCTTCAGACAATTTTAAAAGAAACACAAATCATTTCTTTTATTGATATCCGAATGCTAGGTATTTTAAAGAGTTATAATACAGGATTATAACAACAACAAAACAATAGAATGTAATTTTAAGTTGAAATATGCAGGTCCGTCCATTCATCGGTAATCAAGATAAATCACAAACTGTATATCTTGAAAACTGGAGTTTCAGAGATAGGTTTAAATCACTATAAGGGTTTTGAGGTTGATGTATATCTGACCAATAGAGGCCCAAACTGACACTCCAATTATATCTTTCTACTTTAACTTTAAGAATTCAATGAATAATAAATGCTGTAGAGCTTTTATTAACATTAAAAGTAGTCAATCACAAAATCCGAACTTACTATTATAAAAGCGAAAATCCTTTAAGTTTGTTTGTTTGTCATTCAATCACGCCTCAAAAGGCGCAACGGATCGGAATGAAAATTTGCATGCTGATACCGAGTACGAAGTAGGCTACTTTTCATCCCGGTTGATCAAGTAGTTCCCGTGGGATGAATGAAAAACTTTCCAAAACTGTCCATAGATAGCGCTAGCGCAGTTTTCAATGAGTGCATTTAAAACATTCCCAAAACTGGCGATAGATGGCGCTCGCGCCGTTTCAAACCGTGCCACAAATCTCAATAAATACGCGATATGGTTAATTAATATGTGGGATTTCAATATTGTATTGCATGTATTGTTTATTAAACTTAAATTTAGTTTCAGTTCTAAGTTTCGGTTTTTACTTTACTTGATGTAATTCGGTTTTTCGAAAAACTTAAGCAAGGGTTCCGGAGCGAAGTGACGGCTAGTACTGTACATAAAATTGAATGTCTGTCTGTCTGCCTGAAACCTAAACATTTCTTCACTTTTTGATCTTATCGGGATCATACTCTGTAACTTAATAGCCTACAATCCTATAAGTCTTTAAGATTTGTTTTGAAGTTGTTTTGAAGTTTTTTATTTAAGAGTGTTTTAATTTTTTTTACTCATTCCTCCCCCAAGTCTTAATGTTCAGAAGGTACTACTTCTCTGTACGACATGGACCAATAGAGAGAAGCCCATGTAAGGCATCAGTCTCGAAAAGTCGATAAGAGATTGAAGAAATGAGGGGGAATATAGTGGGATAAAGCATTGAATTTTCCTGGGAAGCTAATTAGTAAATTACAGAACTAAGAAGTCGTTTGGCTTATTAAATAGATTGTTTTCTAGAGTTTACATTGCCTTTAGTTCAGTGATTGCAAACCAACGCTGCATTAAATTTGAACTACTTGAATCACGTGATCAACGACTGAATAAACTTCAGGTAATAATCTATTTAATTACGTGAAACATTTACAATAACCGAAGCGTCCTCGTTGTATTTTAATTTTTATTTGGCTACGTCAAAAGATTTGTATCAAATATTAATGTCAAACTTCTAGATGAATCTATAAATTTCATAAAAAAATTACTTAAGTACTTTTACGATCTATTTACAATCTGAATATTTAAATTATATGTTTAAAGTATTCTTCAATTATAGAGGATTTTGACTAGATATTGATTTCACTAACTTAACAACCTTTAATAAAAGAGGTTTATGTAATGCTTACATGACATACGGAATTCCCATAATCGCATCGAAAATCGTAGCCCCTTCCTCCTTTTCTTCTGCATCTTCTTCTTCCTCTTCCTCATCAAAGTCCTTCATTGCAACGTCTTTGGTTTGATTGCTTTTTTCTTCCCTACTGTTTCTTCCGTTCGTCAATTTCTTGTTTGGAATCTATTTAATTCGTCCAATTTTGATGTTATAAAACATTTAACCGTAAAATATATTTTCGCTTCCTATTTGCAAACGTAGATATGCTGTTGTAACTATATCCATTGCGTTGTGTTAAAAACATTACGAAAATACAGTGAAGACTGTCTGCCATTCTGTTAACTGCCATGTTGATAGATGCCAAACCTGAAAACAATAGGAGTACAATTCATTGTTTATTATCAGGTGTTTTTGAATAACGAGCAGCGTTTAGCAATTCATTGTTGCATTCTTCAGTATCATTTGTATTCAAGCACAAGACATTGTTATTTTCATGCTATTATCTAAAGCAGCGATTCCCAAACTGTGCACTGTGGGATATTTCAACATTTTGAAGGAAAGACTGAACTCTAAGGTGGAAGGTGGTAATCCTGGTTCCTGAGAGCAAACAGGATTTTTTTTTAGGGGGAATAGCAAAATACATTGGCAGTGTAAACATGATAATTAATGCTTTTAGACAGTGTCAAAAGCAAAGCGGCCCCATAATATGCACAATTGTATGAACAAAATGATTAAAAGCAAGAGCATATAAATGCAAGACCGTTCCTTTATGTTTTACAGGCAAGCTGTAACCGAGGGGCCGCTAATGTTTAGTGCATCATTTGGATATGTTAAAGAATTTAATAAAAAATACGTTTGTAAATATTAACAATGACGTCCTGTTGGCAATTTTTAGTATTGTTATATATGAAGCATCAATATTATTACTGTGCTAAATGTTACACTGCTATGAAAAATGTTAATTTGGGGGATCAGGGAGTGGTCCCACAGGTCTGATACTTTTTTACGTGGTCATCTACTTTTTGATGCTGAACACAATGGTGAAGGTTTCATTCTAATATCTCTAACTGTTTGGCCGCTACAGAATGTGAGATACCGACAACACAAAAGCGAGAGCGGTTCCCTATGTTCACTGTAACGTGGGACCGCTATAAAGTCTGTAAAAATAGTACTGTACATTGAAATAATATAAGATAAATGTCAGTAAACTTCAGTTATTAGTTATAATAAAATTTAACAGTTTTTCTATCTTTTAGTACTCTTGAGAGAGAAAAAATTCTATACTTTCATTTAAATTGAAAACTCCCTCCCCTGCCCGGATATGCGGGCGACCATGTCTTGGTTTCTGTTGGCCTAGGGGCGCCTTAAGGGACCGTGAACCGAGATGGAAATCTCTGGTCTAGAATATATGCAGAGAATAGAATTATCTAAGAATAACAAGAATATTTATAACACAGAATTGCAATCTTAAAATAAAATGTAACTTTTCATTATTTAAAAATAATGAACATTGATCGTTTTACTGTTTGATATTTCTGCTTTGGCCTCAAAAATAGTTGTAATGACCTCAATTTTTATCTTACTTCATTATTAATTCACTGGTTATTGAAACTTTTTTGAACTTTATAATAAAGCATCAGTCTTTTGGAGGGTTCTGAAGTTAGATTGGCGATTGTAATTGGTGCCACTGCAATATTCAATGGAAGGACAATTCCCAGTCAGTTTTCCAAGCAATTCACATGTAAATGTTTGCAAGCTCTTCCAAATGAGATTAGAGATCTGAAATTTGGCAGAAGACTTACGCTTCTAATAGAAAACACTTATATTTTTTTAGACCTCTTTACCCGCACTTTATTCCCAAATTCGATGAAGATGACAGTTTTCAAATACGACATTAAGTAAATACAACCAAAAATCTAGTGAGACTAACAACGATATGCGGCATAGATAGCAATTGGAAAACCCGCCAATTACTTTGGCAACAGCTCTCTGATACCCACGAAACTTAAATCCTCTCCTGCCTGTAAAATTTCGACTTCCTATCATATCTTTTTTCGAAATTTTCAAATACCATCTGTAAGTTGCTTAAGGATAGGTATTTAGTTTCGGGGAAAATTGAAAGTTTCCTATAAATAATTTTCTATTGTAAATTATTTGATTACATGCAAGAGGAACTGGCCTTGATCTCGACAGATGGATTATTTCCTTCTTTATTTCTCCTCCAGATGGTCCAAGGGTTCACCCAGCCCTTTGTTAAATGGATTCCGAAATCTAAAGAGAACGAGCGATGGACAGAACAAAGAACTTCGACTTAAACCTTCGACATAATCCTATTGACATAAGAAGTGTTAGTGGCTTACCATCCGCGCCCCTCTGGCCTTCGAGATGACCTCTTGTTAATATTTTAGTAGCTTCGTGCAATGTAGGGTTCGTTACACCCCCCACCCTTAGAATTCAATAAACAGCTGTTTTAAGACAGTACAAATTTGAAATTTAATATAAAGATTGAATATTGCACAGAATTGACGGTCACTCATCACTGGATCAAAATGAGACAGTGTAAATTTATCATTTCAAAGGAACAGTGCTCATTAGATTCCTGTGCTGAAAGTAACTGAAAAGTTTTGCTTTCATTGCCGTAGGATTTATCTAAGGATGGAGGAAGGGCGGGGAGGCTAAGTTCAAAATCCAACCATTCAAAAACCAAAGGCCTTCTCCCAGGTTTCGGTGGTAGGCGGTGCCAGTATCCCTTCAAACCGTTCAAACAACAACAAGTCAAACACCATCAAACTTTAAACGCCATCTTTTCCACCACATCTATTCTCTGGAAAACGAAGAAACGTCGTCTTTTAAAATATCCCAAAGACAACAATGAGCTTTTTGAAAACATTCAAACCTTAATAGTGAAGACTGCACCACAATCAACTTCCCACAATTGTTTAAAAACCACCACTTATTTATAACTGCCTACTATCAATGAATTGTTTCGCATTTTTATTAATAAAGACTTCTTATGGCTTTTCGTACAACGTTGTAATTTGCCCATTATCATGTAGCAGACTCGCTATAAAATATTGTCGCCATTGTTACTAACAAATAAACAGTGATATCGTCTTAACCTATTGTCTAACTATCATTTGAAATAAATAAAAGCCCGAAGAAGACGTTTGCAGATTCTTCAGCAATTTCCTTGGGATCTGTATTAGTTAAATTAATAAAATGCCGACGCCACACGTACGTGACACGTTAGAGATTAATATTCGATCGTTACCTGATATTAATTTACGACTGTTACATAGATCTTCTTTCTGCTTTCTATTAATAGGTTAGTGAAAGGTATCCGAAGAAGCTAAAGAGGGTACGAGCGGAACAAGCAGAGAAAATAGCGAAAGAAAAACGAAAAGAAGAAGAAGTAGAAGAAGAAAAAGAAAAGGAGATCGAAGAAGAAGAGGAGGAAGAAGAAGAATCAAAAGAGGGAGAAGAGGAGGAGACGGGATATTTGGATAGAATAATACCGAAACACATTAGAGATTATGTTAGACAGAGATTGGGTAAAATTCCGTAAGCGTAACATCTAATCTAAATATTAATATTTATTATAAGGATCTCGTAAATTAAGCTCAAGATTTTCCTGGAACCTGAATTTTCAAGTAACACTGTTTAAATTAGTGTTACAAGATACCATTTTAGATTTAATTTTAACAGGAAAAAAAATAAGATCGAAAAATAATTATTTTAATATTTTTATACATATATGAACATGTATTACGATAATAGTTGTTCCGATTTGACTAGTCATAAAAGCGTTTGTATTTTAAAGAGACTTTTTTTCTGAGCCATATAGCTTATAAAGAAAATTATAAATATAGTACAAGAAAAAGAAGCGTAAAACCGCACACAATTAAAGGTTTACTGAGCTATTTTTGGGTTTTTCGTACCGGGAACCCAAGACGGAACCGTTTCGAGATTCCTATCTCTCATCGGTTGAGTTCGCCCAGTACTTAACAGCTCAGTGGAACCAAAAGAAACATAAACAAAGGACAAGCAGACAAAACAATGACGCTTAAGGTAAAAAAAAATCAAAATATAATTAAGAATAAAAAGCTCTTTTATGCTTCTTTTTCTTGTTATATGTCTCACCACACGTTAATTTTGATTATTATTATTATTATTGATAGGAATCTCGAAACGGTTCCGTCTTGGGTTCCCGGTACGAAAAATCCAAAAATATAGGGTGCGGCATTGCAACTTCCTTATTTTAAAAATGAATAATACCAACAATATAGGAGGTATCAGTTTAATGTTTTTTTCATGTTACAGAGAGACATTAAAAGTTTTTATTTATAATGTACTAAAAATGATATCACTAAGGTGGCCTCCGTTCTGGCATTGAGATAGTCGAGTTTTGAAGCTTCTCTCCACTTGTTCCAGCATATCGATGGGTATGTTGTCGATAGCAGCTTGAATATTGTTCTTCAGTTGAGCCAGGGTCCTTGGACGGTCTGTGTAAACTAGGGATTTCAGCCCCACAAAAAAAAAAAAAATCACACGGGGCTAAATGGGGCGAGCGCGCCACTGAAGATCGCCCCGCAAGGAGATGAGGCATCCTAGGAAGTGTTCTCGCAAAAGATTCATTGACGTTCGCGCCGTGTGGGCCGTGGCGCCATCCTGCTGAAACTAGACATCCCCCCATCCATTTCTTCAAGTTTTCGTAAAAAAAAAATCCTCAATCATGTGGACTTTTTGCGCGCAAAAATCACTGCCTAACCTGCTCGGTGTTTTCCGGTGGCCTGACGATTCTTGAACCTCCAGGTTTTTGTTTCTGCAGGTTTTCCTAAATTTGTCCACCAAGAAAAGAATTGATTTCCGATGAGAAACACGACCCGCGGGCGCGATATTAAAGTGATTCCTGAATGCACATTGCGTGGCGATGATTGAACGGCCGCTTAAAAAGTACGCCTCTATGGCGAACGCGCGCTCCTCCCTCGTACACTGCATGATCGTTACTAAACCTACATGACAGCAAACGTTAAGTCCCGCTCTTTCGAATGAGCGCCACCCCATCATTGTCGGAATAACTGTCGCTTCAGCGCGCGCGTTTCAAATAAGGAAACCTGTAGCTCAGTAAACCTTTAATTGTTTGCGGTTTTATGCTTCTTTTTCTTGTTATATGTCTCACCGCACGTTAAATTTGATTATTAAATATAGTACAAAGTAGAACTATATGAACGATAATTAATTCATTTATTGATAACTTTTTTATTACATCTGCTTAAATTATAATTCAGTAACGCAAATCATTGTCTATTATCTTATTTCGTGAGTTTGGGATTAGCAATTATCAATAATATCCCTCCTGTAATGATTTTTCCACTAGCCTGTAGTTCATTCAAAGGGAAGAATTTCAGGTTTAATGGTAATAAAAAATTGGCCTTAAAAATTACAAATTGTTTTATTTATTTGAAGGTTTTTTTAGAAACTACAGGTTTGCATTTTAGCATGCGATAGTTGACTCCATTACTTAAATTACAAATTATTTATTTAGCATAAATTGGTGCCTGCCTTTAAATCCCAAATCTATTTCTCGAAAGGAAACAATATAGATATAATTCTCGCTCACTAATAGATCATGCAATTCTTAACCAAATTACATTTTGGAAGAATGTAAGAGTACATTATTATTGCTAAAATATTACTACTAAATTGATTTCATTTTGTTTGTATGAAACAAAGAATTCCTGATTGATTTTTTTGTTTTTTTAACGCAAAAAAGTTATTTGACCGAAGTTGGAGATAGGGCTAATTCTAATTTTAACTAAACATGTAGTAACTATACGGAAAAAAATCCACTATTTTCCATCTACGAGGGCTGTAAATAAAGTAGTGGCAACATCGATAAAACGCAATATTTAATGAACTAACACATACAATTGCATTACATTCCTTCACTATAATCACCCGCAAAGTCTATTACCTTTTGCCAAACGTCGGGAAGCCGTAGGGGAGACCGTTGGCAAGGCGTTGTCTGTTGATGACTGCGACGGAACGTCCTACTGCGCGGAGTACAGATGCCACGTCGTAAGAATAACATCCTCGTAGTCGTATGCCAGCATAAGCTTCACCCGACTGGGTTCCTGTCGAAATTTCTGTGGAGGCCAACCTGGGTCACGATTGGTGCTTTAATTCATGCTGATTGTGGCATACGACTACGAGGGTGTTATTCTTACGCTTGCTGTGCCAGCGGGGCAAACCGTCACCAGTTACTACTTTTGCCGATTTCTGGAACGACATCTGCGTCCGGCTATGCGGCGCAAACGTCCACGTTTCTTGCGAGATCATCGCCCTATCGTGTTGCATGACAACGCACGTTGCCAAGTCGCACAGAATGTCAAGCTCTTATTGCAACTGTCGCATTGTGTGGTAATAGACTTTGCGGGTGATTATATTGAAGGAATGTAATACGTGTTAGTTCATTAAATATTGCGTTGTATCAATGTTGCCATTACTTTATTTACAGCCCTCGTATTTCTACAAAATCTCTTCTCGAGCTAGTGACAATAAAGCCTTGTAGCTGGCTTCTTTTTATTGATTCAAGCCCAGTTATTGGCGAAGAAAAGATAAGAGACTGTCCTTAAATGAAAAAATTCAAAACAATATGTATTTTATGACATTCGTAGGGCCCTAGACAATATATATATACTGTATATATGTACTGTCGGTGGCGTTTCCAATGTCACATTAGCTGCCCGATGCTTCCCCGCAGTGCAACAAGCTCTCAGGTCTTACAATTTTTGTTTAACCTCCTTTCAGTGCTAAAAAGGAGCTAAAATTTGGTATATGTCAACTCCTTAAGATCCTGAATAAATGATAAAAAATTTCAAGGGATGTTTCGATCTGACAAACCTAACCATTCCCTTGTTAGACTGGTTTAAGGAAAGCAATGCAGGAAAGCACTACTTCGCAATGTGACATTGGAAATGCACCCGACAGTACATATATATATATAGCCGGACAGTGATGTGAAATACGCGCTAGCCCCCCCCCCCCCCCCGACAACGTCAGGACAATACATATAAAGATTTATGGATTTTATTCAAAATATAATTTTATTTTTAGATTTTTTTTATTTTTAGAATATCAGAAATTCCATTTTTTAAGGGGCTGTTTTGCACCAAATTGTTTCTGATTAAGTTAACTTATCAATTTCGTACTCTCCATTAAAAAAAGGAATTACTGCTTTGTTTATTTCCTTTAAAAATTAAACTAACTTATCAACGAAGAGTATATTTTATAATTTGGACAGAAAGGTCATGTACTCACAGATCTGGATTACAATATGTATTACAATACAGCATAAATGAATTTCTTCTGAATTTCGTCATATAGAATTTTCTCATATCTCTGGTTTTATTCAGTATGGTAAAAGTGAAGCTTCAATCACATCGTTGCGTTTTCAAATTGAACTTCAGTCTTGAAAAATTTTGATAACTAGATTCTCTTATTGTTTTACAAGAACCCCCACCATTTGGATCTTGAGTTGATCTAATTGGATCCCTATTCCAAATAAATTATACCAGAAGCTGGTATAGGAAATTGTTTACTAATCACCGTAAGACTAGATTACTTCTCGTATTAATCAATTAATTAATTTTTAATCTTTCTTTAATAATTTTCTTAGAATATTTGCTGTGGTAGTACCCATTGTACTTCTGCTTGTACTCTTTGGAGTCGTCCTATATTTTATTTTCAAAGGATGTAAGTTGAATAGTTTTTCTTTTTGATTCTTTATAGCAACTATAAGTCAATTTCGATTATCTCCTTATTATTGATAAGAATTGTAAAGAAAAATGTTTCCTACTACAGTAAAACCTCTCAAATCCGGCCTAATGTGGTGGCCATTAGGCCGGATTTCAGAAAAGCCGGACTACCGAGTGTTCTTAAAATAACTCAATAGCTCAATTTTTGTGAAGACTTAATGCCAGGTTTAACCATGAAAGAGCACTTTTTCCACAAAGACAACTCGGTACGTTTTAAAAGTATATAAAATTTGCTATAATCTAAGACCAAATTCGTTTATATAAACCTAATGGTTTCCGAGATACAGCTTTTCAAAGTTTGTCAAAAT
>JAFIDM010001028.1:38673875-38690896 GCA_023159025.1 Thereuonema tuberculata | reverse complement strand
GTAGACACTCATGTAGACATCGAGAGTACAAAATATGAACATCATACCTGCTTTATTTATTCCAGCAAGATTCATTGAAAATCAGAAAAAAATTTCGGCGAAATATTTTTCGGCAACTTTGGGAGCCCATGTAGGCAAGGGATGAAACTTTCGTAACTTGTCTTTATAATTTTCGTAATCTACGCATGAGGTTACCTTAGAAATGAATTTTCAGGGTCAATGCTCTAATACTTACCGGGATATTATAGCTCAAAAGTGCAAAATTTTTCACTACGACGACTATTTGGAACGAGTGACCTCTACGAAAATGACCCTGGCTCAGCCAAAAATTCATATTTCGAACTGAAATTTTGCAGATGTTCATCTAAGGCCTTATAGTACAAACTGTGAAAATTTCATCAAAATCGGAGATGGTCGCGCGGGGACCACTAGACCACTTGACATGGAATGACCCAATAACCTTCTGAAGAGTCACACACACGGAGTCGTTAATAATGACTGAAGCTTTATGTATTTCTCATTAGAATATTGAAAACAGTCCTGTGATCTGTAATTACAAAAGTCTAAAATATTTTTAAAACAGTAATTAATCCTATGGAATATAGAAATTTACGTGTGCGTATACTAATTAAAAAATTGCGGACAGCCAACACACAAGACTAGTTAAAAAACATTATGTACAATTAAAAAGTTCACTACCGGTTTCGCCTCCAATACGAGGCTTTGACGAGTGACTGGTAATTAATCCTTCACCCACTAACAGCTTGATGTTCCTTTTGATTTCAGCTATTTGTACCCGCGTGTGTCAAAACGGAGGTGAATGCTATGAAAATAATTTGTGTCGTTGTACCGTCAACTATACAGGCGATGATTGTGGCACCCGTAAGTAAAATAATCTATTTTTGAGGTAAATTACTTGAATGTTATTTTTTTCTGGTAAGGTGAGGCTTATCAAATGAGTCATGTACTGTATTGTGTGTAGGTCCCATTCATTTTTCAACCTCTGGACTGATCTTCTTGAAACTTTGTCTGTGTTTTATGGACAAGGGCAGTCCATTTTTGCAATCCCTTGTCTTCTCCTGGAATCCACCTATCGCAGTCTGATCCGTTTTCCTTCTCTGTACATTCTCCTATCTTTCTACAGCCCGTTAGATCTGACACTGAATACAAAAGTCCTCAGCAAGTTCTTCCTGAGAAGAAAGATTGCTTTGATGCTAATTCAGTGTAAATTGAGCCTTGACAGACAGACAGGCCTGATGTTTTCTTAATGTGTTGGAAAAAAAATGTTGTTGTTTTCTTAATGTGTCTTCATCCTTTGTATTAAATAGGACAGTATGTTGAGATTCTCTTTTTAAATAAACTTGATTATCAAAAATGACTTATTACACCTTTGAAATGGATCAAGAGAAAAGCATATTTGGCTTTTTTTGTATTTCTTCTTTGTCTGGCCATGAGTGCTTTATTATTTATGTTTGTTGTTGATCAGAATTCAGAAGCAATAAGTTTCTTTATTTTTATTTTAATGGGATAAACCATAAAAATTATAATACTTTTAAAACGCTATTATAGTTTAGTTCTGGAATAGATACATATTTAATTTTATGCATTTTATTGATGTGTATACAACACATTATTACTATACAGATCCCTTTTTTTGATGGATTTCCTCATTCCGGGATGAGATATTATCTCGATATTTCGGCCCGGTGCCACGGGTCTTCTTCGGGAGATATATAAATATCAATCACATCAAGGTGAGCGCAGAACGAAAGTTGTTAGTTCTGCGCTCACCTTGATGTGATTGATATTTATACATCTCCCGAAGAAGGACCGAGGCACCGGGCCGAAATATCGAGATAATATCTCATTCCGGAGTGAGGAAATCCCTTTAAAAAAAAAGGATCTATATAGTATCATGTCTCACTCCTCCTTCAGGACCAAACTAGACACATTATTAATTTGTTATGCACGTAAGTGGGTCTGATATTGATGCTGATTGTTTATTAGCTGCAGAAATGGGGTTCCATCCTCGGAGGCATTGTCGTCTTTTTTTCTTTTTTCTTTGTTATCTCTTCACCCAATCAAATGGATATCTGTTTCTTTCCCAGGGATTCAGGTGGGCGAGCTTAGGACTGAGAAGTGTTGAAATCAGTTAGAGAGATGAATTATTATTTCGTGCTTTTCCTTGGGCCGTCAAAACGGCTGTTGTGTCGAGCCTCTGGAACCAATGGTGTCGAAAAATCGGTGGTATACAGTGTTTATGAGTATTCCATATTAACATCCGAGTGTGAGCTATCTTTGATTCAAATTAGTTTTCGTAGTGTAGCTTAGATTTTGATTTTTTACTTAATATCTGTTAATTTTTTATCGGTATTTTCCAGATTGCAAATTTTTTTTTAATTGAAAAACTAGAAAAAAAAAATCTGAATAAAATAGTTGGTACTAAAGCAATTATATTTTGAGTAATTTTGAAAACATATTTTTTTTATATATTTTAAGAATAGAACTAGGTTAATGCTAATTTTGTTGGTTTCTTTTTAAGCATTCTGCAGTCCAGCCTGTGAACATGGCGAGTGTTCGGCACCGTACTTCTGTAACTGTTCAGAATTTTATACTGGAAAGGCGTGCGAAACACGTAAGCAGTTTTTTTGGATGAACAATAAATAAATGCAGTACTGGTAAAAGTACTTACTATAGAAAATCTAGTAAATAATTACTAAAGAATTCACAAAGACTACTATTACTATAAGAAAGCATGAAAACATTTCTGCATGAAAACAGTTCTGCATCAAACTGTTTCATTCTTTCTTATGTTTGCACACTGAATTTCAATAAACATAATTATTGTCCTCAAAATGAAAGATGACCGGCGGAAGTTTGAACTGCGCAGCCCTTCCGGTAGCTGATCAATTATGTTTTCCTGTCGCAATGGATGACGCAGTGTGTTTTCACTGAGAAAGACATGTTGATAACGCCAAATTAAAACTTCTCTCGACTATTTACCATTATTTCAATACCAGTTGCTAACAATAAGTATTTATATAAATAAATAAATATATATTATTTATAAATACAATGCTCTTTACCGTAATGGCGACGTCCTGTGATAAACTCATACGGAAGTGCCTGACCAGAGTAATCGATGATACATGCGCAGATCTCACAAAAACAGGGCGGCCATCATTCATTGGGAGGACAATAACGTGCGGTTCTAATAATAAGAAGGTTGTGGACCATTACCACACTAAACATTAATAATAAAAACTTAAGGTTGACATGTTTCGATTAGCCCCAAGAACCGGCTCTTGTCATCAGAAAAAAGACCAAAACAAACTAAAATTCAAACGAAAAAGAAGAGAGCAATCAGCGGAAAGGTCATGTGACGGAGCGAGTGTTGATGGTAAAGTACATGTGGGAGTGAGTAACGGCTCATCGAAACATGGCATTTTTATGTTTTTATTATTAATGCTTAGTGTGAGAATGGTTCAAAATCCTTCTTATTACTATTATTTCATTGCAATGACCTACAACATACTGTCATTCTCGCTCATCTAACAAGTTTCATAAATTCTAAACGGACTGTAGTGCAGCAAGAACACCACGGCGCTTTCAAAAGAAGAACATCACGATAAAAGTCGTATACGCAATTTAGAATGCAGTACATTAATATCTCTATTATTGTATTGAATTGTAAAATAATGTTTGTATAATAACTTGCTTTTAACAACCTCCTTTCAGACTTCTATACAGAGCATAGCTCATAGCAGGAGAAACCTTATATCGCCGCTTTGTCTGTCCGTCCGTTGCGAGAAAGTCATATCTCTTATACTAGAGATCACATGATATATACCTCGTTAATAAATTCTTGCCAACACCAGCTCATAGCCGTTGAAAACTCGTTTCTAGCTTGTGTGATTCTCAAGTTATAGGTCTCCTCTAGAATTTCATCTTAATTTAAGTTTTATTAAAATCTGGTATATTACAACAAATTTATTTCTTCATTTTTTATATTGATCTTAACTAGAAATATTATATGAATTAGTTATAGGAAGCCAATTTTCCTTTTCTCATCTTGAAATAAATCTTACAATGATTGGTCTATTTTTATTATAATGAATCTCCCAAATCTCTGCAGAGCTTCTGTTTTTTTCTATGGGGTTTTGAAGTTGTAAAGTTTCCGAGATTTTAACATTCGCTCTGTATAGAAGTCGTGGGGCGTTATGCGATCGCTACTGGGATTGCTGCTCCTATCTTGTTTATAAGTGCTACCATATTGGTACGTCGTGCTATAGGACAATCATAATGACGTTTTTCTTTTTCAACACCGTAGCGCAGCGGTCGGCAACCCGCAGCCCGCAAGGCGTCTTAGAACGGAATTGTAGATTTACTCAGTATACTATACTGTAATGACATATGGCTAAGTGCGGCCCGCACTAATCCCAAAAGTTTGCCGACCGCTGCGTAGCGTATTGTCATTTGGTCTTGGTGCAGCACAGGTTGCCGAATTTACCAAACCATGCTGGTGATTTTCGCCCTGTTTGGTAAATTTGATAAAACTTTATGAATTTTGGTATTTTTCTGTTTCCCATTTAATACCTTTTGTACGTGAAATTTGACTTTTGGCAGTGTAAATTTCTTTAAAAAAATAGGGTTCGTTGTAGGTTTTTCATTTGATGTGTTACTTTATTTGATGAAATCCAAGAAAAATCATTTCGCAATCCTGTGATACAGCAGGCGTGTGACGTAGCAACATGGCTATCTTTGACGGCAGACAACATGGATGTTGTAGAGATTCAGAAGTATTAATCAAAATTTATTTCAAAATTTATCATATATAAATGAAAAGGTTTACTAAATGATGAAGCGGTCTTAATGCTGGATTACAAAATATTTATTTTTATTTTTATTTTATTTTAATATTAGCAAAAAGCCGGGCTTTGAGTAGACTATCTGTTAAAATCAGTTCCGAAAATTTGCATAATAAATATAAAAACATGTTAAGATTGAAGGAATTTAAAACTGACTAATGCTACGACGCTGTAGGATTATTAGAAATTACAAATTTTTGTTTTGGGTTAAGAACTAATGGCGCTTTTCTTATGGGTTTTTTTTTCCAAGTTTTTAAAAGCAAATAATTCTTTTACAATTTACAGTTTTAGGTGTTGAAATATGATTGTGCACTTCTACATGGATATCTATGTGGACAAATAAAATTTCATATTTCTAGATTCGGTAGATTTTGAATAAAACGTTTCACAAAATGTGATCTAGTTGGGAATGGAGAGACTCGCTTCGCTAGTCTAAATTTAATTAGTTAAAAAACCCACACGAAATGAATTATTAAAAGAAAAAATATCAAAAAACTTAATTTTTAATATAACTAAGATCTCGTACTTATTATATTTATAAAAAGGTATTTGAAATAAAGAAACAGATCAATTCATATCTTCTATAAATATAAACACAAAACCATCTTTATCACCAATATTTCGTTCTTGTCACCCAAGAACTTTATCAAGGCTTTGTAATTCATAAAAATATACAAATATAAAGAAAAGAAAGAAAACATATACAAAGAAAAAAAATCTTCTTTTCTCATACAATTCAAAATCATTAACAAATAAAAATAAACGTGACACTCTTCAAAATAAACAAGAAACAATCAAATTAAAAATCTCATTATTATAATGAGAAGGCAACCGTTATCATAATCATTAAGTATTCATCATTAAACAAACTAACAACAACATAGTAAATAATCAATCATTCAATTAACTGACTTCTACCATTTGAGTAATTTCTTCAATTTTAAATCATTATCTATGAAATTTTTGAACATACCATAGGAAATCTCATTAATCTTCAAAGACCTATCCTTGTTCATGCAATCACTCCCATTAACAAAGCAAGACTCTAGCATTAGTCACAATCCGGAATCCTTTAGTGGATGTTTTGTATGAGTGTAAAGATGAAGTGGAAAGACTGATGCTAGAGTCTTTCTTTGTTAATGGTAGAGATTTTAATTTCATTGTTTCTCGTTTATTTTGAAGAGTGTCACGTTTGTTATTATTTATTAATGATTTTGAATTGTATGAGAAAAGAACATTTCTTTTCTTTGTATATATTTTCTTTCTTTTCTTTATATTTCTACGTTTTTATGAGTTATATAGCCTTGATAAAGTTCTTGGGTGACAAGAACGAAATATTGGTGATAAAAATGGTTTTGTGTTTATATTTATAGAAGATGTGAATTGATCATTAGAAAGTTATAAGAAGAGTTTGTGTAAAGAAACAGATCATTTATGAGAAGTAAGAGATAATAAAAGTAAATACACTGAGTGGTCACTTTATTAGAGACACCGTACTAATAACTGAGTTAGTCCTTTCTATCTTTGATCATAGTCGTAATTCTTCAAGGCGTTGATTTTACAAGGTGTTAGAACAGTTACGCAGGAACATTGGCCCATGCTGACAGAAGAGCAGACCTTAGTTGGATGGTGGTGTTTCTAGGCTTCGAATGGATCTTTCCACCTCGTTCCAAAATGCTCGAAGGGGTTGAGATCAGCTGACTGAGCTGGCCAATGAAGCAAGTGCAGCCATGTTCACTGAATCAATCGGAGACCAATCAGTCAGCATGGTGCAGAAGGAAACGATACTCGTCGAACCAAGCGACCTTTTTCCACTCATTAGGTGTCCAATTGCGATATTCCTACCCTTAGCAGGCGCGCCTTCCTGTTCTTCTGTGATCGCAAAGGCAGTCTCCTGCTGGGCTCCTGCTGTTAAAACCAATCAAGGACAAGGTCCGCTGTGTTGTGCGTTCGGATATTCGTTTCCTACGTTCTTCTCATTTATTCTCATTGTTGTAATCTGTCGTGTTGTTGTCCTTCTATTGCACAGATGATTCATTCAATTGCCTGTTACCTCTTTCATCCAAAGGCCTTTTCCGTCCATGTGCTTATTGCTTGAAGGTTTTTGGCCCAATTGCCCCACTCTGAACGCCCGCGATTCTGTTGCATGAGAAAAGCCGAGTATCTTCACAGTTTCCGAAATACTGGAACCGGTCTCCACGACCATGCCTCGTTGAGGCGTAAGTCAGTTGGGATGATTTGTAGGTCTAAGTTCAAGTCGTTCTGTAAGTGTTAAAAATACAACTAAAAATCTGAAAATTTAAAATATGACAGTTTAAATAGGAATGAATCATATTCTCCTATTCTTGATTTTTATACGATAACTGAATTAATTACATTTCAGCTCAAAATAGGCTAAGTTTTCGAAAGAATTTGCTTTCTATTAAATTATTTTACCTTAAAAAAGCTCTCATTTCTCATTCTATGAATAAATAAAGAAATAATCTGTTCCCTGAATTCACGATTTCCTTCACTTTCCCAATAGTTGAATTTAAAAAAAATAAAAAACAGAAATTTAATAGTTTCGGTGTACGTTTTTATTTTTTTTTTAAAATTCAACTATTGAGAAAATAAAGAAATCTTGAATTCAGTTACTAGATTATTACTTTATTTATTCATAGAATTAGAAATGGGAGCTTTTTTTAAGCTAAAATAATTTAGTAGACAGCAAATTCTTTCGAAAACTTAGCTGGTTTTGAGCTGAAATGTAATTAATTCAGTTATCGTATAAAAAAACAGAATAGTACAATATGATTCATTCATGCGTAAACTGTCATATTTCAAATTTTCAGATTTTTAATTATATTTTTAACACTTACAGAATGATTTGGACTTAGACCTACAAATGGCCGCGCAGTTGGCGATGTCGCTAAGACATTGGCCTCTCACTTCTGAGTCCCGGGTTCGGTTCTAATGTGGGTTTCGTGACGGTGAACGATCCGCGCTGGGCAGATTTTCTCGGGGTTCTCCCGTTTCTCCTGCGAGCCTCCACCATACTTTCTCAGTCTTTCTCTCATCCGTCCTCATTTCCGTGGGTTTAGCACAATAGATCTACTAGTCGCGGTGCTTGGCTTTCTGCTGCCCACATTCACCCCATTCTAATCTAATCTAGACCTACAAATCACCCCTACCATCTTCCGGAGAACTGATGCGTAGTTCTTCTGATACCGAGCATCCTTCTATATGCTACTCTTTGCTGTTAGGTCACCGTGCATCACTTGGGGACCCTTCCAGTTAGAGTGAGGGGTGTCTCTAATAAAGTGGCCATTTATATAATATTTTAGTCAAACTTTTATATATTTTCAATATTTTAGACACAGAGAAAAAAAGATTCGAAACATTTGCTTAGCTATGCTACATTGAAATCTATGTATGATTCCGAACTGGTAAGATTTTATTAAGTATCTTTTTTTATTATTTGTTTGAAAGCAATCTGTACTGAAGAATGCAAGAACGGAGGAAGCTGTGTTAATCCTAATGTGTGTGCGTGTACAGCTGACTATACAGGACCAACATGTGAACAAGGTAATATTGAATTCTAACATTGAATTTTGATTTTATTTGATTTTGACTATCTTAACTAATAGGATATTGCTTCAAATGCAGAACTTTGCAATAAAAAATTTGTTTTCCATTTTTTTACAATTAGATTCTGACAGCAAGAAAGTAAATAAGTAGAAATTGCTTTTTTATTGAGTCACTAGGTGGCGCTGTAGTATTCAGGAAACAAAACCGAAATTGTGGCTGTGTAATTTTTTTGAAGTGTAATTTTTAGATAAGAGGTATCTATCTAATTTACTATATTATAATTATTGACATTTTTAAAAATACTTTTTTTGAATTATTTAAGGTATAAATCTTGATGTATTATAAATAAATCTTTCTTGAATCATTAGTTCCTTTTACATATATCTACGCTAACTTCGAATATACCATGATATTTTTCTTTAAAATCTCCTTATATAATTTGTTCTTCATAAGTATATTTATTTCTAAAATTTCAGAAAAATTTTTGGGAGATAATTGAATTTTCATAATTTATTATAACATTCCTTTGTACACCGTTGAGCCATTACAATATGACCACCTACTAATACGATGTAGGACCTCCTTTAAATTACCCAATCACAGTGAAGCGTTGGAACACGTCAGTCGTGACGTCATGACCATAGAAAACATGGCGTCTAACAGATATCTCCCGCTTAAGATCGGCAGAGAGCGAGTACACAATGAATATCAGAGTATTGCGAGTTTCTTTCATGCATAAATAAAGTTTATATGTAAATGAGGTATTTTAATGTAGCAGAATGTATCAGAGCGTTTGTAAAACCTCGATTTTTTTTCGAATTTTGTACAGCAAATGCGGTTTTTGCATGGAACTCTGGGATAGCCGCTCGCTCGTAGTGAAGAATTGACGACGGCACCATCATTGCTGCCAGGGAAGGATGGATTGGTATTGATCGTTCGTTATTCTTGTATTGCATTATTGCCATCAACTGCGACTCCATACCGGCTAATGATATTAAAACAATATTTCAAATAAGTGCGTGCTTCGTTAGTTGTCCGCACTGTGGCGCATTCAGTGTTGTATCTATGGTGTATCTATGACTGTCGCATCCAACCTTCATTTGGCCAACTAGTTGGCACTAGTTGTACAACCTAAAGTTGTATCGTGAGCGCCTAGCATTAGCCCGCAAAACAGCGGCAACTCTGCGCGGCAGCGATTCGATGAGGTAGTGATAGGTATCCTGTTGAATCATGGCACCATATTGTCAACAGCAGGTTCTTCAGTTTCCGTAGATTTAGGGACGGTGGTGATTTTGCACCAATCCCCTTCTCCAATTCTTTACTAAGTGAATTATAATCTTCGCAGCGGTTCTTGAGTCCTCTGAAACATTATCATCGACTACTTTCGCCACTATTAATGCTGCGCGTTATGCAGGAAAGCAAACGCTCTTGCTGATAAAAACCTATCGTTTCATTGACGAGTAATTTTGTTAATAGAATTGAAATTCTTTTGTTTATAAAGCGATCAACGTTAAGAATAAACTCCCTGGATTGACTGTTGATGGCTTTTTCTTGACGAAATTTTGAATGTGAAGTATCCGGCCGCCATTTTTTTTCAGTCTGTTATGTCGAGCAAACTGTCAGGATAGTACAAGCGATGATATGCGTTGCATTCTGGGAGAACTCAAGAACCGCCGCGACGATTATAACTATTAATAATAGTATATTATTAATAATAAGTGTAAAATATTTCTAGCTGAACTACCGTAGTGAGGTGTGAAATTGAATTTGCCCTGTAAGTTTGAATTGACTGTTATTTTGAAATATTTTTATTTTATCATTAATTTTTGTTATTATTATTGTTATAACATTAAATAAAAGTTGTTCTTTTATTTCAGATAACTGCTATCCACCCTGTCAAAATCGTGGCATCTGTAGATCGCAGATGTGTTTTTGTAATGAAAATTTTACTGGCAGCTACTGTCAAATTGGTAAATTTCGTTGTTTCCTTGATAGGGAAATATCAACTCACTAACACTCCTCAAACAGTTTACTCGTCACCCTCAATGAAAATTTGCGGAATAATGACTAATAAATGGAGAAAAAAAATTACAGAATTTTCAATTAAATGCATGCAAATTTGAAATAATTAAAATTAATTGAATTCAGACAACTTATGCAAGTATTCGGATAATTTAATAATTTTCAAAAAATGGAAAATTAGAAGATAGTATTTATATTTGGCAAATATTTCAATTTAGTATGTAATGACTTCTTCTTAAAATACTTTCAGGCTTCAAAAATTAAAATATGAAATATTTACAGGAAAGTAGTCTTAAAGGCCTTTGAGGAACTTCTTAATTTTTGTCAAATTGCAAAACTACCGATTACATAATTATAATAATTAATTAAGGATGGAATACTCCCCCTTAAAGAAATATAATAAAATAATACTTAGCTTCATTATTTTACTGTTTTGTAATTATTTCATCGTCTTATATGTATATATACACTAGGTGTCCAAGAAATAATCTGAGATGTTTAAAGCGCCATAAATTGATAAATATTAGGCGCATCGATTTGAAATCTATGTAGGCTTATGGGTCATGGAGAGTGCTATCATGAGAAAAAAGTTTGTAGTTCACATAGTCACTACCAGGGGGCATGTGGCGCTGCTGTTTGCTATGCAAATGGAGCTCTCTTGAAAAGGCTAGCACACGATGACATATGCACTAGTCTTCAATAAGAGAACAGTTGTTGATCGCCCTTAACTCTTGAAGCTTTATTATCAGTTGCATTCGAATGCCACTAGGGCATTACGTGAATACAGGATATCAGAGGCATCAGAAGGGGTCGAGGATCAGTATCGATAACCAATTTACTAATCACTATCCAGAATGGCTTGCAAATTTGAGACAACTCAAATCTTAATTGCGAAACCAAATGTTTCCATTCCTGCAGCAACATGGTGCACTAAACACAGTAGTCTTAATGCAAGATGGAGCTACAGTAAAACCTCATTAAGTCACCATTAAAGGGACCGAACATTTTTGACGACTTAGGCGGAGTGGGAATTTTTGATAAAAACCAAAAAAAAAACCCACTAAAATACAGTATTTTCATGAATTGCTGTAGGATTAGGTTAGAAAAACAAGATTTTAAGAAATCAATACATGCCAATGAATGAGTGGAAAATAAAAAAAAAAAAACACCTTTTATAGTTATCACATTTTATTTTATTTTACTGTGGTACATTATAATAATCCAACAGTGTTGATTGATGAACAGCTGCTGCTTCTCCGCAAATCGTTTTAAAAGAAAGGCAATGTCCGTCTTTGAAACGTTCCAGCCAACCATTGCTGCCGCCTAAATCTTCAATGTTCATCTCCTTAGCAATTTCCATGGCTTTTTCTTTGAGAATCACGGCAGAAATCGGCACATTTTGCGATCTGGAATGTTTTAGCCATCGAACTAAAACCTCCTCGATCTCGCCAAACTTCGATTTCCTCATTCTCTTTCTTTTGTCTTTGCAGTCAGCTTCTTCAATTACTTGTTTCGATGAAAGAATATCGTTTAATGTAGTCCTGGGAATATGGGGTTCTTTGGCAAAAGCTGTTTTCGAAACATTTGATTCTTCAAAAAATGCAATTAAGTCTCTTTTTTTTCTTTAAAAGATAACGAGGTAAGTTTTCGTTTCCCTGGCATGTTAAAAACATAATCGAACCACGAAATTGCAAGAGAAAAAAATAGCCCTTATAGCGGGGCTTACTCGCTATGAAATGAAGTCACACTCAGGAGCGGTCAAGAAAAACGTCTACACTTGACAGAGTCGCAGCGAGAAGTGTGCTTTGAATGATTACAGCGAGATTAAAAGTACTCAAATTCCCCGAATGGGTAGGAAAGGAATGAAGTGACAGGCGTAGTAGAAAATTCCCCGTAAAGGCTTGGCTTTCTATCGAGAATCTATCGAGATAGGATATACAGGACTTGAAAAACGCCATAAGACGTGAATGTGAACGTCTGCATGATGAATTACTCCGAAATGTTATAGAGCACGGTATGTATCGAATGAAAATGGTCTCTGAGGATGGAGGACACATTGAACATCTTCTGTGACCGTTCTTTTCCACAATTCCGAATTTGAAAGAGCAATGAAACTCAGAGGATACTGCATAGCCGATAGCAACGCCACATGTCCCCTGGTGGTGACTATCAATCTTAATTCTTAATTCAGAACGCGTGAAAGCCCTTCCTAGAGCGGTAGAAGGATCCATAGGCTTTAACTCCTTCTGAGCTTGATCATCAAGGGTAAATCTGACTGATGAGTCCTAACAAGAATGAAACAGCTGTCCCAGATTTCCATCGATGAAGGCGTGACAACAAAAGATTGTGCATTTTCATCGTTTTTCTGTCTTTCAGTTGAGAGAAAAAAAATAATGAAATTCCTGGATATTGAGTAAATAAAAATTGTAACTACTTCGAGTTTATATCAAGGATAAGATAAAAAAAATAACAAAACTTAAATAAATTAACAGATTATTGACAATACATATTTTCCTCATATAATGTAAAGATGTATTTTAATCATAGATTACATTTTAGTATGATTTTTAATGATTTACTTTTACGTTTATTTAGTTTGTAATACTAAAGATTAAAAGTAACTAATTAGAGTAATTTATATTTATTTTATTCAGCACATCATAATTTCGGACCGTTTACGGTCATAGAGTAATCTTGCAATTTAAACTGCGTTATTGTTTTTAGTATTTGATTTACATTCATTATTAAACTTTCTTTACGAGTATGAATCTATTTATCCTTTTCTTTTTCAGCTATTTGCCTTCCAGAATGCATTCCCGAAGGCACGGAATCTTGCCAACCCTCGAAATCTGGAATAAATGTTTGTATATGTAAAGATGGATTTTTAGGCCAAAGATGTGAGCGAGGTCAGTATCACGTTGTCGGTTTACAAATCCTTTTTTATCCGTCTCTCCAACAGGAAAGTAAGGCTCCTGAAATCAGTAGATTTGTGTGTGTGTTTTCCCACCTAATAACTTTTAAACTGCTGGATGGACCTTCTTTAAACTTGATATGCACATTCGAGGATATCTAACGTTCATATTTGCAATCTTTTCCAATTGGGTCTTTGTGGAATAATTAGCGCGAGAAGTCGATCGAAATTTCCATAGAAAAGCATTGGAATCTAAACAGTGGATTTCTATCCTATTTTCTATTAATATACAGTAGACACTCGCTAATCCGGCACGTTCGGGACTTCGGCAGTGCCGGATTACCGAAAATGCCGGATTACTGAGCGCCGTCTAAAAATAGCCGTTATTGAGAGGATAGCGAAAATACCGCTAAAATAGAGAGTCAAAAGGGCTATTAATAGGTATCAGGCCATTTTTCCGTGTTCTATTGTGATTTCTCTGATTTCGGTAGTGATGGAAAATGTTAAAAACAAAACAACAAAATATATTTTTATTTAGTATTATATTTTAATACAGTACATACAGTACAGTATAGTTACTTTATTAGATTTGTCGACCTCAGCCGATCACCCGCGAACTCTGCCGAACGCGCCCGGAAGGCTTATTCAGTGTAAAAAAAAAAAAAAACCTTAAGACCGATGCCGGATTATTGAATGTGCCGGATTAGCGGGGTTTTACTGTATCATTGTCTTAAACAAGGAATATTAAATCCTTTTAGCTAATCCATTGCTCGTGGTCTGATCTGTTTAACAATTTAAGTAAGTAATCCGAATTAAATTCATTTCTTTTTAGAAAATAGATATTTACACTGTTTGTATTCAGTAGATGTTAGAATCGGAGATTTAAATAAATACAGGCGTTTGGTTTTGCCTTTTTTTCAAAAAACAAAAGAAGGAAAGAAATGAAAATTTTAATAAATCACATTTTATCAAAAGCAGATTTTTTTGTTCTTCGAACTTCTTTGCATTGTTGAATAAAAACTAAAAATTAACGTGCATTTGTTAAACATTAGAAATAAATCAGAAAATGGACAAAAACTGAAAAAAATATAGTTCTCGCACCCTACATCATCATCTCGCATCATCTCGAGAATCTGGGATAGCCTTATTACACTTCATCATCAGCAAGACTCGATGATATGCTCAGAGAGCGTGAAAATGTTAAGCACTCCACCTCCACACCCGGGAGTGACACCCTAACAAAAACATAGCGTATCCAGCACTGTCTCCAATCCCTTGTCCCGGCCACCGCCAGGTTCAAATGAATTTAAGTAAGGGAACGAAGAACCCAAAGAAGAAGCAATTCAATCAAGATAAAAATTAACGTGCATTTGTTAAATATAAGAACTTTAAAAAAATTCACAAACAAAACAAAAACTAAAACGAACTTTCTTAGTTCTCATCCTTGTGTTATTGCTTAATCGATTGTAAATTCAGTATATTTCTGTAAATGAAATGCTTATTGCGAATTGAAAGTGGTCATAAACATTGCTCTTTTCCCATTGAATCTAATGTTTCCTTACTCTATTCTTGTAGAAGTTTTTCATCATTCATTTCTTGAGAAGAATTTTTATTTTGGAAATTCCGATTCAAAACAACATTTGACCAAGAACTAAATATGCTTATTCTTGTTTTGTTTTTTGTGTTTTGTGACAATGCCATAACATTATATGGTGATATATAGGTCAATTCAGTAAATCAATACAAACTTACTACTTGAACTCTCTGATTTGGATAAAACTTGGGGATTCGACTACACTGTACCTGAAACTAACTCCAGAACTTTTCTTTCAGTTTTAGAGTTTTGAAAAGGGAAGAAAAATCTATAAAATGCACAAATTTTCTTCCCTTTTCATTTTACGTTAATGCACGTTACACCTTCTTTATTTTTAGAGTTTTATACGAAAAGAGAAAACAACACTACAATTTATCTCTGTAGCTGTTGAATACTTGATGAAAACTGCGGATTTAATGGACGTCATTTCCTATTGGATATAGCCTAAGATAGGCTTATTGCTTGTTATCCTTCTATGTGCAACAGCAGTAGTGAAGAAAAGATAACTAACATTAACTTTACGTCTACTACCTTCAGTTCAGAATATGAAAGTATTGAAACAAAGAAAGTATTTAAAATTAAGTTTTGCTCTTTTAGCGGATTTTATTATTATCTTTAATAAGATCGTTCTTCAGTTTCATCAGAAGAGATTATTTAAAAAATAAATGTTTTTGTATTTATTATTGAAATGTATAATTTTTAAAAGTTAAACCATTACGCCCATATCGTCCTGTTAATAGTAGAAGGTGCGATTCAGCCCCCCACGGACTGGTCCAAGACCCGCCTCCTTTAGCGCCCAATTTGTCTCCTACCCTGGAACGCATCTGCAGGAGAAAAACCAGGAAGAAAAATTCCCGACTATCACGTGACCTGAATAACGTAGTTAACTGTCTTTATAATTAAAGCGGAAATTGGTAATTAGAAAAACACAATCAATCACGAGTAAGCGAAACCATAATCTTTTGATCTAGTATATTTTATATTGAATGTAACTACTAAAACTTAATCCCATACTTAGTTATACCGTTCCGTTGTATTACTAAGTTAGATGATGCATTTAAATGTATTTCAGTTAAAAGTTAAAAGCCTCTAGAATAATCTAAAAGACCTTCAAGAAGTTAGTTCCTTCGATGTGACATACAGGATTTCTTAGGTGATTTAACTAAACACTTCGTAGGAGGGCGCTGTAATCATTTCAATTTGGAATAAGACGATTTTATTCAGAGTTTTTCTTGGCGAGGCATAATGTATTATCAAGCTTCAATTCAAAATAATGAAATATTCTTTGAAAATTTAAGGAGTGAATGTGAAAGCCTATAGCGGGATGATTCATAGCTGAAATTTTGTTGAATCTAAGGCAGCATTGCCAGAATGCGAAGTTGAGAATTCTTTTTAAAAGATATATTTCAATATAATTATTTATTTTCGAAATATAATTTCCTCATGTGACGATTAAATTAAAAATTGCTTTCGATTCATTTGAAGCGGTGACAAATGGCAGCTATTTCTTTTCTTTCTAGTCTTCTCCTGCTTCGTATGACGTCATCATTCAGCAAGCGCATGATTGGCCAAAAATCATAAAAACACATTTGAAGGTCTTTTAAGTTTAAAGGCACTTACGAATCGTCTGTTAAAAACCACCATTCTTCTTTAAAAGCTTTCAACTGTGCAGTGTGACTGCCATTTTGATTCCATTAACATGTATTTCTTTCATTTTCTGTTGCAGAGGATTGTTCCAGAAACTGTTATCATGGCTATTGTCCCGTAAAAGGTCGGGAATGTGTCTGTGATCAAGGATGGGAAGGATTAGATTGCAATACAGGTAAGTAGTAGCTGAACTAAATACTGTGATGGTAGTATTAAAATAGAATTGAGTTTCTTTATCACATCTCTAAGAACACTTACATCCGTTTCACTGTACAAATGAACTGGACGTCTTAGTTAGGACAAAAATCAGGAACTACTAATGCATTAATTAGCATATCTTTACAGTATCACTGTAAGTAGGTATAGTCCTCAAAATGAAAGATGACCGGCGGAAGTTTGAACTGCGCAGCCC
>JAFIDM010001028.1:38640007-38658333 GCA_023159025.1 Thereuonema tuberculata | reverse complement strand
CGATATAGAATTATTTGTTATAAACCGGACTTTCATTAAAACGGACAGCCTTCAGCCCCAATTAGTCCGTTATAATGAGGTTCTACTGTATTTGTAAAACAGCAGTTGGTTTAAACATCTCTTCAACCTAATGCATTGTGGAAGATACGTGGAAGGTTTAGTTATGATTACAAAATGGAGCTATTTACAAATAAAATAAATAATGTTAAAAAACTTTTAAAAACCACGCTTTCTGTATTACATAATGATTAAAATATGTAAGATTAGAATGTATATATAAATCGCTGTCCGGCTATATATATATATAGATGTGTTGCCTTGGCGGAATATATTAATATATCAATATATTATTGTATTGTCATCAGATATAAGTAAGTCTACAAAATTTCTAAATGATTGATCGATGGGAAAATTGATTATAAGATTTGACCTGGAAACCAGACAGTGCGAGTTAATAAAAGCGTGGTAAAACATCTCAAATGACAATCAACAAATTTAACCAAGGATTATCGGGTTTCTAAAATCGGCTATATACAGGGTGTTCATTTTATCTGAAGACATTGAAATATCCCGAAAACTACAAATCGGATCAAAAAACTTTATAATTAAAATTTGTTCGTCTCGGAGGGGGACATCCAATGATATCAAACTCGAACCCCCACCCCCCACCCCCTATGAGGTGAGGGGTTGGGAAGAAAAACGTAAATAGGAACCCCCATTTTTTATCGCAAATTCGGATTCTCCAGAAAATTTCACATTGATTTGATGTACTGTACGTCGGGGTTGCTCGCAGATGGCGCTGTAATCGACAAAAATCAAAATGGGTAAAACATCGTTGAAAATTGGGAATAACTCAAGAAATAAAAAATCATATGAAATCAGAGAAATAAAATGTAGACGTATGTGATATTTATCAAAATGCTATCGAATGACACGTGAATTAACCCTCCACCCCTACGCTGCGAGAGTGGGAGAGGCAATTATTTCATAACTTGTAATGGGAAATCCCATTCTCAACGTTGTATTCCTCCAACAAAACGAAAAGGGGACTGTTCTATCATAAAAGGCATTGCAGTGCGATCAGAGCTCACTTATCTTTCAGAATTAGAACTGAAAGCATCTCTAATAGAACTTTCATTGTACGTGAGTAGGTTTTATTGCCTGCACATCTACCCTTCATTTCTACAGTAGAACAGAATTGCAAGTGGACAATGAATCGTGCAACCGTAGAAGAAAAAATTTAAATGATTCTGATTGATGGTGAATGTAGGAGAAATGTTGACGATGCTGTTGCCTTGTATGCTGAGCGGTTTCCAGATAATGTTTGCTCTCGTTCTTTTTTTTTACAAAATTGTGAATGCCTTTCTGATGGCAGCGTACAAACCAAGAAAAGGAAACGAAGAAAAACTGTTACAGGAGAAGCTAATGAAACAGCTGTATTAGCAGCTGTTCACCAAAACCCACAGAATAGCACTCGGCAATTACAACGCAATTCCGGAATGTCCCTAGGTAGTATTGTCAACGTATTGCATCGTTGTAGGTATCATCCATATCACATTTCACTGCATCAAGAACTTCATGGCGAAGATTTTCATAATCGAGTAGTATTTTGTGAATGGGCTCTTCAACAACTGCAAAGTAATCCCAATTTCTTTCCTAATGTACTATTTTCAGATGAGGCTACATTCACAAACCATGGTAGCATTAATCGGCATAACATGCATTACTGGAGTGTAGAAAATCCCCACTGGTTACAAGTTGAACATCAACGTCCTTGATCAGTTAACGTTTGGTGTGGAATCATAGGGAACAAACTCATTGGTCCTTATTTTATTGAAGGTACTTTGAATGGAATCAGATATAGAAATTTTTTGGAACAGGAACTACCAATACTACTTGAGGATGTTGCCTTGGACGTTCGACAAAGTATGTGGTATCAGCATGACGGTTGCCCAGCGCAATACTCATGTCATGCTCGGGAAGTATTAGACCGTGATTACAATGGTCGGTGGATTGGCAGAGGGCCCCCTATTAATTGGCCTGCTAGATCGCCTGATTTGACATCGCCGGATTTCTTTCTGTGGGGTTATCTAAAAGATAAGGTTTATCAACAAGTGCCAACAGACCGTGAAAACATGGTAGAACACATAAGAAACGCCTGTGCTGAAATTCCCGCAGATATGCTTCTATCCTGTTATGTGTACAGTCATTTGAAGAAAGGATCAATAAGTGTATCGAAGTTGAAGGTCGTATTTTTGAACACTTACTATAATTGGACAAAAGACTCCGATATGTGAGACAAGATAAAGAAGAGACACAACGGAATATATTACAAGTTATGAAATAATTGCCTCTCCCACTCTCGCAGCGTGGGGGTGGGGGATTAATTCACGTGTCATTGGATAGCATTTTGATAAATATCACATACGTCTACAATTTTATTTCTCTGATTTCAAATGATTTTTTATTTCTTGAGTTATTCCCAATTTTCAACGATGTTTTACCTATTTTGATTTTTGTCGATTACAGCGCCATCTGCGAGCAACCCCGACGTACAGTACATCAAATCAATGTGAAATTTTCTGGAGAATCCAAATTTGAAATAAAAAAATGGGGGTTCCTATTTACGTTTTTCTTCCCAACCCCTCACCTCATAGAAGGTGGGGATTCGAGTTTGGTATCATTGGATGTCCCCCTCCGAGACGAACAAATTTTAATCATAAAGTTTTTGATTGGATTTGTAGTTTTCGGGATCTTTCAATGTCTTCAGATAAAATGAACACACTGTATATATATATTGCTTTCAAATTGTATTAATAATATTAAACTAAACAGTCAGATATAAGAAACCCAAAGTACGAGTTCTGTTGATGAATATATTAAGTACTAGCTGTACCCGGCATGCGTTGCAATGCCACTCAAAGAAAGAAAGGGCTCGTTGAGAAGGGGCCGTAAATATAAGGTCCCGGTGTCGATCGGGTGTGGGACACTTATGCCGTTGTGTCGCCATCGCCCCACCAGTGTGTAGTGTCCCTGCCCCCCACAGGAGAGAGAGTTTTTCCCTTTTTACAATTGATCTTAAATATAAGATCCCGGTGTCGATCGAGGGTGGGACACTTCAGCCTTTGTGTTGGCTTCCCAGCCAAGTGTGGTGTCCCTGCCCCAAATAGGAGAGCGAATTTTTCCCTTTTTTGCAATTGACTTGGGGAGCCCGAGAAGGGGCCCTAAATATAAAGTCCCGGTGTCGATCGGGGGTGGGACACTTCAGCCTTTGTGTTGGCTTCCTCCCAGCCAAGTGTGGTGTCCCTGCCCCAAATAGGAGAGCGAATTTTTCCCTTTTTTGCAATTGACTTATGGAGCCCGAGAAGGGGCCCTAAATATAAGGTCCCGGTGTCGATCGGGGATGGGACACTTAGGCCCTTGTGTCGCATCCCTCCCCCACCCAAGTGTGGTGTCCCTGCCCCCCATAGGAAAGCGAATTTTTCCTTATTTGCAATTGACTTGGGGGGCCCGAGTAGGGGCCCTAAATATAAGGTCCCGGTGTCGGTCGGGGGTGGGACACTTCAGCCTTTGTGTTGGCTTCCTCCCAGCCAAGTGTGGTGTCCCTGCCCCAAATAGGAGAGCGAATTTTTCCCTTTTTTGCAATTGACTTGGGGAGCCCGAGAAGGAGCCCTAAATATAAGGTCCCGGTGTCGATCGGGGGTGGGACACTTAGGCCGTTGTGTCGCCATCCCCCCACCCATATGGGGTGTCCCTGCCCCCCACAGGAGAGCGAATTTTTCCTTATTTGCAATTGACTTGGGGGGTCCGAGAAGGGGCCCTAAATATAAGGTCCCGGTGTCGGTCGGGGGTGGGACACTTAGGCCCTTGTGTTGCCATTCCCCCACCCGAGTGGGTTGGGAGAGCGGATTTTTTTTTATTTGCAATTGACTTGGGTGAAATCTTCTAATCTTCTAATCTTCTTAATCTTCTAAATCTTCTAATTAGGAGAGTGAATTTGTCACTTTACACAATATTTGTGTAGTTCTTATTTTGACCACCAGGTGGATATTGGGTTTTTCAGGGGTTTTACACCTTTTCAACCCCTTGGGGGGGGGGGCCAGGTTCTAAAGTAGCCTATCTTTTCCGCAGTGTCCTAAAGAGTAATTCTGCAAAGTTTGGTCCAGATAGGTCAAAGGGCCTAGGAGTCTATAAAGGACAAAGAAAGAAACAAAGAAAGAAAGATACATTCATTTTTATATATATAGATTGTAATAGTAGAATATTTTATTATTCTAATTTTAAACTGCAGGCTCTTAAGAAAGTCTTTTCAATTTTTTTTTTTAATTTTTAGTACTAAAAGGAAAAAAACAAATCTATTATAGGAATTCACGAGAATGACATTGATGTTATACATGAATCGTTCAGCTATTCTGTAGTATAACCATTCTAGTGAAAGTCAATTTAATGATATCGAAATCTGGATTCCTGTATGTCTTAAACTTCAGCTCCGTTTGCTGACTTTATAATAACACTTTAGTCGAAAATGCTTGAATCTGGGTTCGAATTCGGGGCTGGGATGGATGCTTCCTTTTTTTTTTTTCCTGCCTTTCTCTCATTCTTGCTTTCTTTCATTCCTTATAAATGTCTATGGCCATTGTTTATTCCTAGGATCTACACAATAAAGAAAAAATAATAAAAGGTCCATTAATACATCTTCATTAATTGAGTTTTCCGATGTTTTGTTTCTTTCTGTTTTGCAGAGATTTTGTTGATCAACTCTGAACCGAAAACGTGGGACAACGCGAAGGCGGAATGTCAAAAGGATGACAGAGAACTGGTTTCTATTCTGAACGAAGAAGAAGCTCAGATGGTTGTAGATAAATTAGAGAAAACCAATACAAAAGGAAAGATTTGGATAGGACTTTATAAAGACAAGAAGAAATGGTTCTGGGTGAGCGGAGATCACTTCGATGTGAGTCATACATCTTATTTCAGCTGGATAAAGAGCCCCACCCCAAAAAGTGAGGAAGGCTGCGCTGTTATTGCTGAAGATCGGACACAGTTGACCACTTTCATGTGTAGTTCTAAATTGCCGTTCATATGCGAATACTACGAAGCGCAAGAAGACGAAACATGAACACTTGACAGTCACATATCTGTTATTATTTCCTACATCTGTTTTTTTAACCTGGTTGTTTCATCTCTTATCTTGTATTTTTTTTTTTTTTTCCTTTATTTCACAGTTAAAAATTTTTAATCTTTATTAATAAAAAAACGGAATTTTCTTTTTTTATTCAACATACGAGAAACAAAACAAAAAAGAAGAATCCTTTCGCCTGCTTTTCTGTAGAGGTATTACTCATAATTAATTCGCCATTTACGCTTCTATTGTGTAACTCCTCTTCTGTAGACAAATGACGTGAATTAACTACGAATATAAAATTCTCTCAACCTTGTCGATCAGAGCTTGATAATTTTTCTTGTAAATGTTACTGTTGAAATTTTACGAAAAAAAGCTTAGGGATGTGAAATTATTCGAGTTTTAAAAATCTTTAGCGCATACAGAAATATCAAAAACAGTTTTACAGATACATTACGTAACTTCTGAGTTATTGCCCAAATTGAACCCAAAAAGTGTATCCAGATGAAGTGTTTACGTTTACCTGGTGTTTATATAATAATAATTGTTCTTTTTTAAGGGAAATGATTTTTTTTCCAGCTTTCAAAGGTTTTCTCGTTGCTGTTCTATTTCATCCATATTTCAATGTCTCCGTGCGTACTGGAGATGAGGAATGTAGTCGTATTTTGAGGAAAACAGATTAGTTAACTGTTAAATGAACGAATGACTTCCTATCATCGTATATTTTCATCTGTATTCATTCTTTAAATACACAGTAGATTAAAAATTAAATTTAAAATCATAATTATAGTTGGTGGGCTTTTAATATTCGTTCTTATGGGGTTTTTTTTCTTTATTACCTACGAGTGTCAGTCGTGTCTAAAACTCACTTGGAGGCTAAAAGTGGAACATCTAAGCCTACATTCACCATTTCATATTCTCTATTATTCGTTACCAAATAACTCAATTGGAGATAATCAATTGATCATATAAATTTCGCCAGCGCCGTCTATAGGAGAACTGCGTAAAGGTATTTTTTCCTTTTTTTTTTTTCATTATTTGTGTACTTATCGGACCTTTTTCATGTCACATTTTTCCAGCCCTTGCTTTTGATTGCCCTTATTTGCAGCCCTTACTTGCAGAAAGAAGTTTGAAGGCGATCGATAACAGTTTTCAATAATTCAAATACTTAAGCAAATATGTGTGGTTCCGGGATAATATATCTCTGAGGTCGGTCTTTATTTACGGTGCTAAGAGTAAGTTGTTGTCATGATTATGGTGCTGTAATTTCAAGACAAAATTGTAATTTTGGGCCCCTTACTCACATTATTATCTATCCATTATTTCCAGAATCATTATAGAATCGATAGTTGTCTCTCTACCAGCTTGTTTCCTGGGATAAATAATTTCTGAGCCCTCGTGAACAGATGAAAATCTTTATTTCGATTGGACATTGCGTTCTAAAATGTTTTTGTTTAAACCCTAATTGATTTGTAGTAGATATAATGGAAGTGCTGCAAACTTAAGATTTCATTCATAAATTATTTTAAACATTATAATTTAAATTTTGAATAAGAAATTATTGTGTTCATTTTAATGACTTACTAGGAACTTTGCCAAATATCTGTTTTTTTTTTATTTTCATTTATATTTAATTAATTTTTTGTTTTAGTTTTTTACAAAGAGTCACACGACCGATATATTTAACAGTTTTTTACTTACAAGGGAACGGCGCGAAGTGTTACTCTGAATTTGATATTGGTTTATGAGTCACTTTATAGACTTTTTAATGCTGAGTCCGAATTTGATATTCATTTTCATCTCCGGTTAATAGTTTTCGAGATATCCGCATGGGGGCGTAAAAACTTTAATTTGTTATAACTTTTTAACAAATGGAGATAGAATAAAAATTCCAACGCATTTATGTTATTGCATACATGACTACCATGTGTGTCAATATGTAATGAATCCGTCAATTAATTTCAAAATAGTGGACCCCAAAACCTAAATTTATGCCACTTTCAATGGAAAATAGGCTCATCCAACCCTAACTCAAAAACCGATTGATAGGTGGCAGCACAAGACAGGCAAGAGAGGGCAGTTACAGCAATTTGATAATAAATGGCGCCTATATGCTTACTAGTGGCTTTATTTCTTTATAATTCTGTATGATTTAATTTTTATTTCTGGTTAAGGAGATTTAAATAAGTTTATTGGTTTTATTTGGCTGCGCACATAGGCGCCAACTATTATCAAATTGTTGTAACTGCCCTGTCTTGCCTGTCTTGTGCTGCTACTTATCACTCGGTTTTTGAGTTAGGGTTGGATGAGCCTATTTTCCATTGAAAGTGCCATAAATTTAGGTTTTTGGGTCCACCATTTTGAAATTAGTTGACGGATTCATTACATATTGACACACATGGTAGTCATGTATGCAAGTAACATAAATGCGTTGGAATTTTTATTCTATCTCCATTTGTTAAATTAAAATTTAATTTGTTAAACAGTTTTTACGCCCCATGCGGATATCTCGAAAAACTATTAACTGGAGATGAAAATGAATATCAAATTCGGACTCAGCGTTGAAAAGTCTATAAAGTGACCCATAAACCAATATCAAATTCAGAGTAACACTTCGCGACGTTCCCTTGTTAGTATACTTCTTCTTGTTCAGCTTCAAAGGACTCATCATGGCGAACCCCTAGAAAGATCCTTTTTAATATCCTGGGGAAGATACTGAGGTGGTTCCAATGTGCCTTCTTCAGGAAGTCATTATGGAATGGCTTCAGATCGAGGGGAAAGATGAAGAAGCAGACAAGCACAGGAAAGGAAATAAACATCCATGCCGACGCCGGGATTCGAACCCAGCTTCTGACACATCCGCCTCGTGAAAGCCCGCAGCCTTGACGGATGTGTCTATGCCGGAACAGCTGCTTATTATTGACAACTTAGAATTATAGTTCTTAGTTGCCAGTATTTAACAAGTGGGCGAGCATTGGATTGGCCATCCATCACCACTAGTCCTGATTGACCACTGATTCGACGGATCGTATATTGTAAAGGGACATACTTTGCATCTACAGTATTATATTTTAAACTCAATAAACTGCCTGATAGGTAAAGGAGTTTCAAAACTAGAATGAATATTATCTGTCTTTTAAAAGTAATAAATAAAATGCAAAAACTTCAATACAAATAAATAACTTTCTATTTGCACATTTTTGGTAATGGAAATCTTGCAGCTTGTCGTCACAACTAGACTACCTCACACTATTATCAATGCGGCCAGAGTTGAAACTCCCAGAATGCAACGCAGATTATAGATTTTCCTTTCCTGGCCGGTCGGTCACATTCAAATAGAAGAGAAAATGGCGGTCGCTGCTTCACATTCAACATTTCGACGAAGAAAAGTTCTCAAAAATCAAGTAGGGAAATTATTCTTAACGTTGCTCGTCGATTTCAAGAAGATATATGTGAGATTTTTGATATTTCCTATTTTTGATAATTGAGGTTGATATTTCCTGCGGAGCTTATGGCATTGATACTGGAGAAATTAGTCAATGATAATATGTTTCCGGTTTCAACATTCGGCGCGACGACTGTAGAGCCGGTTTCTAGGGTTTTAGGATTGAAATTAGTTACGACCAAGCAGGTGTTTATCTTGGTTTTTCATTGGAAAATGACCCAAAAAAATAATATAAATTATCAAGACGCATTTTTAAGACTTCAAGAAAGTCCACCTTGGGTTTTTTTTTTCTTATTTTTATGCATATTTTTGAGGTTCGGACTGCCATAGATCTGATGTCAAGAGCTTGTGATTGGTGAACTCAAAAGCCGCTCTCCAATAGAAAAGGATTGATCTGATGTACTGAAACTCATTTCAGAAGTAGGATTATAGAAGAATAAATAATTTTATATTCGCCAATAATCCAAAAATTATTTATTCTTCTACAATCCTAAATGGTTGCTACAGCCTCTTGAACTGTGACATAGGTTGTGACGACATCAGTTAAGTGATCCATTCCTAGAGAATATTTTAAAATTGCAACGTTTTGTTTTCATAGCGCTTTAATGCGAGTTTCAGTTTCAGTATCGCCGTGAGTCATTGTTGAGGAAATGAATAATTAAATATATGAGTGTAATCCTTGTTTAAGAATTTAACAACATTATTGAAACTATTAAGAAGAAAACCGTTTTTTTTTTTTACATTTGAATATCCTTCAATCTTGTTACTGACTTAAAAATCAGAGAGTTTTTATGGTTTTTTTTTTCCCACTGACCTAAGTTCTGAATTCAGATCAGATATTTACGGGATGTGAAAGATTTTAATGCTTCATTTATTATCAAGACTAGGAAATTTTATAGTTTTCAGTTATTAAAGAAAAGTTAGTCAGTTTTATTCCCCTGTTATAACAATGTAAGAAACAGATAGAACGAAATCCCTATTACATTTTTGAAAACGGAAGATCTTTTGCTGTACTGGTAGGTGAATAGTTTTCTTTTTCTTTTATAATGTATTAACTAGTTGTCCCATGCGAATAATTCGCCTGGTGCAATTATTTATTATTGAAAGGTATTTTATTTTGAAGAGTAAAACATTTTAAAAAGCAGATATTGGCTTTGTCAGATAGAAACGTTATCATATGGCGTACCCACAAAAAAACACCTTTGAGAAATAATAAACAAGTCCAACAGCTGTCGTGCAGGTTAGTTAAACAGATTGTCAATAGATGGCGCCTTCTGCATTTTTATAAAAAGGTTTTTAAAATAAAGTTTCTTAACACTTTGTTTATTTTTCGTCATTAGCGGTGAACGTAATCTTCCAAATGATGTCTCAATCATTGATTTTGATGAAGTATTAAGGGAGATATGGCGAACCGACAAAAAAAACTCCTTTGAGAAATAATAGAGAGATATTAGTGTCTATTACAGAAAAAAAAAATTCCTAAAAAATTACATAGAATATTTTGTCATTATTATAACTAGCATCACACATTCTGCTACGTAGAATTACAAGCAGTAACACTTATATTTTTAATGCTGATAAACTGTTATATAATAATTGGAAATCAAACCAAAGTTGTGCCATGTCATTTTAGGGAATACATTTACCATTAACGAAAATAAAATATTGACTATAACTTAAAGAATCTGGTATACATTCAATAAGACACTAATTAATAGCAAAAAATAAGATTTAAACTGAAATAACTATTCAAGATCTGTAGTTAGTGAAAAACTGTTATTGGTTTATTAGCTAAAAGAACAAAGTAATTAGACTATCTTGCGATAGAAATCTTGCTTTGTAAGACTTAGAATTCATCTAAATAAAACAAACTAATAGGCATTTCTTAATCAAGCAAGTCGCTTTATTAATTGTTTTTTCAAATTTTACAATTGAAATTTCCTTACGTTTATTGTGTCTCTAATTATTAATAAGATTACTTTCTTGAAATCAGATATAACCTGAAATTGATATTTACCCTCAATTTCTAATATACACCTTTTAATGCCCTTAACATTCATTAAAAATATAATTTTGAAGAAATGTTGTTATTCAGTTTACGTTTTTCTAAAAAAAAAAATAATGCATTTATAAATACGTTATGTTTGAAATCTTTCAAAATATCTATATAGTCTTTAGAACTTACTTGTAAACTTGAAGTTCATTTTCCATTAATTATATTCATGAATTACAGTCAAATAGTCAGATGATTATATCTAAAATTGCGGTTCTCGAAACAAATATTTTTCTTATTTCAATTATTAATATGATATTCTTCCTTCAAAGAAAATTCTAACGTTTTGATTTGAGATTACAAAGTTGCAGTAACGCCCGGATTTAAAAAAAAACTGAAGGCTAAATCTTCAAACTTAGAATTTCAGAGATTCATATTTACATAGACGTCTTTCTGGAACATTCGATAACACAAGTTTCTTGCTACTACGCCTTGTTTTTGGAAAATTTCAAAAGGTTTTGTGGTTGAGAAGGCGAATCTGCTTTTGGCATTGTCTACAAACAGTAAATTAACAATCAATTCTCAAATTGCTACTGTGGCGTATGGTATGTTATTGGCCTGCAAAACAATCAATTCTTATTATGAAAGCATAGCGTCTTTCAGTGAATGTTCATGAACTAAACATTGTTTATTAAAAGGCTTATTATAACCAATGTAGCCAGCTTAAAATTTTAATAGAAATTTATTATGACTGCATTGGCAAATCGTGTGGAAATGCTTCTACATGGTAAGCTATATATTCAGATCTAGGTAAATTAAATACAAAATGAATAAACTAAATTAATAATGTGTTGCGAAAGGTTTTAGATGAAGAATTATAAGTTGACTTAAACTAGTTGAAGTTATTTTATAGTTTGAATATTATAAATATATGATATTGAATAATTTCAAGGAAAATCTTTAAATGTTGTAATACTTTTTCTCAGATGCCTAAATACTCAAAATGAGGGAGGAAATAAAACCCTTCAATTGGTCAACGAAAATGAAGAGATCTTTTGTAAAAGTTTTGAAATGGTTAGTGAGTTTAAATTATATTTCAATTGCGGAAATAAAATTTTAAATGATTAACATTTATTAGAATTTTTTAACCTTTTACTTTTGTCTCACTTATTACTGTTACTATTTCAGTTACAGTAATGGATATGTTGGATTTTCGGTTGATAGCAATTGGTATTTAGTCTTATTGTCCATTAGAATCAAAACTGACATGAGGAGTGTTTTGATCTATTTTTTGGTTTTTTTGGGGGATTCAAAATTAAGCTTATCCAGAAATATTCAATAGCCCAGTTCTCAAATCTTTGTTAATCAAGGAAGTTGCAGTCGCTTTGTGTGGCTGCGAATTCCACTACTAATTGTGAAATTTCCAACAGGCTTATGTTGCTTATGTGTAGCCCATCTTAAAATATAGGCCCTTTGTTTTGGTCCCCAATCTTTGGTCCAATTTAAAATGCGAGATTCATTATTTTGGTCCCCACTCAGTCCTTGTAATGAGGCTACAAATACTCTGCATTCTCTGTCCCCACAATGCGATGAAACGCAGAGGTACTTACTGGTACTTTTCATATGAGCCTCTTGGCTCTTGAGGCGCCGACCTTTAAATGACGGGTCGGACTAGTTGAGATTGGGTGGTCAGCCTAATGCTCGCCCGCATTTACCCTCCCCTCCCCTCCCCTCTCCCTCCCCCCGCACCCGGGAAAGAAACCAGGTTTTTATTTTACAGAGTGCTGGGTGAACCCCTGTAGAGGAGAAATAATCTAGAAAAACCCCCGTCCTCCGGAATGTCCCTATCACCAGGACACATATATCTAGTATTAAATGAACCTTAATAAACGAATAAGGAATATTTTTTTTTTTTAGTCGTGTAATTAAAATTTCTTAAATTTATATTTATATTTTGAAATAGAAAAGTAAAGAATGAAAATTTCCATTCTTCACACATTGGTCCTTGGATTATTGGTTGTTCGTCCAGTCATCTCAGGTATTTCATATTTTTTTTAAATATATATATTCATTCTTTTCCTATAATTTTTTTAGATCTAGATAAAAGCAAGTCTCCAAATGTTAGTACATGTTAGGCCAAAGTCTCAACATTCTTTTTAATTTTTATTCTTTACCGTTAGTTTATAATTTGTATTTCAATCAAAATGCCCTCAGTCTGGGAATAAAAAGCTGTTTTGTGGTAAACTCTTTCCAGGTAAATATTCGAAAGTTGATACTCCAACTATCTTGAATTATAAAAACAGCTGCGTTTCTGTTATTCAAATGAGAAGTTTGATATCTCCAATGAACAGAGCCACATGAGACCCTAAAGTAAGGGAGGTACATCAGGGGCTACTGTATTCAAATGTGGCACAAGACAAAGTCCTTTTCCACTAGATTTGTATCTTTCTCTTCTGTGGGACTAATCTTACTGAGTGTTACTAATTGTATAAAAGGATAATATTATTTCGTGATTTTTTAAATAATATATCATTGTTTACCATTTTTGTTTATTATTTTTGAATGAACGTAGAAATCTTACTATACGACTGAAGATTTTTCATCTTCATTTTCGATTTGTCTATTCTGCATATCATGGTAGAACGGCTGGTAAAGATTTCTATAAAATACAGTACTTAGCTTTCAAGGGAGGTAACTGAGGAAGGGGCCATAAAAAGCGACATTTACGTACATCATTCGATGGTTCCTCTCTAGCTCTGTCCAAAAACGCCGAGACATTTGCCTGTTTTGATCGACTTCACGAAGTACAGTAAAACCTCGTTAAGTCGTCACCCGGATAAGTCGTCACTCCGTTGAAGTCGTCGTTTTCCTTTGGTCCCGACAAGGTCTCATCCACAATAATGTAAAATAACCCGTCACCAAATTTAATTCTACTCCGGATAACTCGTCACCCTCAAAAATGGCCCAAAGCATCTTTCTTCTCCATTTTTCATGCCATCGTGTTGTCTCTTCAGCCCCGCCCCTTCACTTTAAAAAAGCCAAGCCTTTACGGTGAATTTTCGACCATGCCAGTCACTTCATTCCCTTCCTACCCCTTCGGAGGATTTGGGTTCTTGGAATCTCGCTGCTAATCATTCAAAGCACACTTCTCGCTGCGACTCTGTCGAGTGCAGACATTTTTCTTGACCGATCCTGAGTGTGACTTCATTTTATAGCGAGTAAGCCCCGCTGTTAGGGCTATTTTTTTCTCTTGCAATTTCGTGGTTCGATTACGTTTTTAACACGCCAGGGAAACGAAAACTTACCTCGTTATCTTTTAAAGAAAAAAAACAACTTAATTGCACTTTTTGAGAAATCAATTGTTTTGAAAACAGCTTTTACCAAAGAACACCATATTCCCAGGACTACATTAAACGATATTCTTTCATCGAAACAAATAATTGAAGAAGCTGACTGCAAAGACAAAAGAAAAAGAATGAGGAAATCGAAGTTTGACGAGATCGAGGAGGTTTTAGTTCGATGGCTAAAACATGCCAGATCGCAAAATGTGCCGATTTCTGCCGTGATTCTCAAAGAAAAAGCCATGGAAATTGCTAAGGAGTTGAACATTGAAGATTTCAGCGGCAGCAATGGTTGGCTGGAACGTTTCAAAGACAGACATTGCCTTTCTTTTAAAACGATTAAAATGTGGTAACTATACAAAGTGTTTTTGTTTTGTTTTTTATTTTCCACTCATTCATTTGGATGAATTGATTTCTGAAAATCTTGTTTTCTCACCAAATCCTACAGCAATTCATGAAAATACTATTTTTTTTTTGTTTTTTTTTCAAAAATGCCCACTCCGCCTAAGTCATCACTCCGCTTAAGTCGTCAAAAATATTTGGTCCCTTGAGTGACGACTGGTTTTACTGTATAACGAAAAAAAGAAATTGTCTATTTTTCATTAATTTCGACTGAAAACAACGAAGAACATTAAATCTTAACATAGAATTCGACAGTTCAATGTAATGTTCATGAAAAATGGCTCCAATTGCATGATCCTAAAAGAACATACCAAAGTTGCAAAATTATCACCTAAGTTTTTTTCAAAATAGAAAATTGTGATTTATAAGCAAACTCTTTGATGAACATATATAAGAGCATTTGGGAGTTATTTTGAAAATTGATGTGCAATAACTTTTTCTTGCGTTGCGATAGAAACACATGGTTCAAACAGTAGTGGCTGTCATGTGATAGTCATCTCATGATATATCTATAGTAAATTTAGCTGTTTTCAGTTAATATTAATGGAAAAAAGAGAGAATTTAGTTTTTTCGTTATACCAATTTAAATATGAGCACAATTACTTTGTCCTGCATCCGCTCCTTCCCTTCAGTCCTGAAAATGGACCCACTACGCGATGGTTAGCTCATTATTACCCAGTCTTATTTTATTTTTAATATTATTTTTATTTTAGCTATATAGCACTTTTAAACTGTATTGATTTATTTCTATAATTTCTTTGCTCTTATTTCTTACAGTATCTAATGATCCATTTCAAACTGAATATGACATCACCTTTTGGCCCAATGGAACCTTCTACTTTAATTCCAGCGTTTGCAAACTCTATGGTGACATTCAGAGAAATATCGTCACAGGATTTAACAATTTCACTTTCAACATTAAACATCTGAAATCAAGAATTCGCGTGGATGGCAGTGTAGTGGTAAGTATACATAAGCAAGGGATTGACAGTTTATTCCTGATGTAACTCTATTAGAATTCCAACTTTATATAACAGGGTGTCTACCAACCGGAAAATCCGGGAAAACCGGCAATTGTACGGGAAATTTGGTTTGACATGAAATGTACGGGAAATGTAGGGGAAAATCGCACTATGTCCTTAAATTTTGAGCATGATGTCAGGGTTTTTTTTTTGTTTTTTTTTTTTTTTTTTGTGGTTGTTAAAATAGGATTGTCAAGGGCCCCGCAAAATTCATCTTGTACCGCCTTAAAAGATTTCTCTTGGATACCCTGATTGGGGTATTTTAAATATTTTACGATACGATACAAGTTTTAATGTCCTTAAATTTTTGTGAAAATGACCTTAAATGTACGGGAATTGTCCTTAAATTTTTTGTTTGAGATTCAGTAGACACCCAGTATAAGCTAATTCATTCCTTTCAAACTACGAAACTAACCGGTTGTTTAAAGTACAGTATACTCTCGATATCTCGAAGTCGAAGGGACGGTAAAAAAAAATTCGAGATAGCGAGTTTTCGAGATAACAAGGTCGAGATTACATGAATATGTAATATCAAGAGGAAAAATAATTTTTCGACATGTCAAGGTTTTCGAGATATCGAAGTTCGAGATATCGAGAGTACACTGTAATTTTAAAGAGTTGTCTTGTGTTTTATTCATTTGTAATTTTTAACTTCAATTTACTTTTATTTACTGAAGTAAATTTTTTTACGGCTAAAGTGCTGTATCTAGTACAAGCCAATAGAAAGGCTCGTAAGGCTACAGTGCTGATGAGCGTCTTAGCGCTAACGTTAAGTTGCTGGATTCACCCATTGCAGTTTTGTTTCGGTTGGGTTAGGTGAGGCATCGTCAACTGCAGGATTTATCTGTTGCTAACTTTTGAAAAAAAAAAAAAATTTTCCGTTCAAAAAAACAACGATTCTACATCGAACAACAACTTTCCGCATCGGAACTTCACACATCCTACATCAACTTCAGGACCTGTTTATACCGTAAACTGCACTTTCACTGCTTCTGTTTAGTTAAAAACATGTCTGCTTGTTGATTTTGAAACACCTTTTGTGTCACAATGACGTCACCCGGAAACGGTACCTATGAAACGTAATTATTTTTGTTTTTTTCACAACTCCTACAAACTAACCGGTACCAGCTCCAATTGTAAAATTAAGCCAATTTTATTTTGTTTTTCCTTCCAAATGCTTGATGATATCTTAATCTTTCTGTGTAAATTTTGTACGAGATTTCTTCATGTTTTTCCATGAACTCCTGCTTTGTGTTTATGATCTGCAACTGAATATTTCCACATTTGTTATGATTCCGATCGGTTCTGAACATTTACATACCTCATGCGCATAAGTTGAAATGTTATGAAATCTTCAGAAAATTGAAAATTGAAGTTCTTTCGAATGAGATTAATTGTTTTGCTGAAATAATGATGAATAATGATATTTTGACGATTCATTTAACAGACTATAAGAGATAAAAAACAAGATATAGTTGGCATGTGAATTTCGAACGTTCGCGCCGTAAGATTCAAATAGTCTGATATGAATTAAATCATTACGGATCTTCCTTGTAACAACCTACAACTTGTGTCCAAAATTTCAGCTTCCAAGTATATATGGCTGATGAATTGTCTTGATCACAGATGAGTAGACAGCATATTTCGATTTTAAATTTAATTCTGAATTTCTTTTGTTGTAACTTTTTTTTTTCTTTGCGATGTTTATTAAAAAGCTTAGAATGTTAGACCAATTGCGGGTGTAAAAGGTCGTCTCACGGGTTCTGCAAGAGATAGAACGGTGCCATCTCTTGATAGAACACTCGTGCCTTGATAGAATGACTTTATACAGAACCCTAATTTCCGCTTTTCTGTAAGTTAATGAACAGTATTCAATTGAATGAGTGAGTTGAAAAAGGTACATATTCCAAAAATACGACAAACTAAACTGACATAGCCATTTTCTTCTTTGCACGTCTATACACCCATTGAACAAAAAAAGGAACGTATTTCTCAATTTTAAGTCTGCTTACCAAAGCCATGTAAAACCGATTGAATTGAAGAAGGGACATATTCCAGGAATATGTTCTTTTTTCACTCAAAGCCGCGCTAGTATCAGTGGGTTTTTTTTTTCTCATTTTTAAAACATTGAGTTGAAAAAGGAACATATTCCTCAACACATTTATATAGTTTTATGCTATAAAAAGTTATCTGTATATATATTTACAAAGCACAATGAGTTCGCTTCACTTAAAGGTATAAAACTATAACAGAAATTTTTTTTCTTAAAAAACAGTTTTTTTTAGTTTTTCAAAAGTTTACATTTTTGGAATATGTACCTTTTTCAACTCACACATTTCAAGTCAAAATGTTGCGTAGGAACAGTTCTGTCAACATGAAGTCTTGTATTGCTAAGGAACTGTTTGAAGAGATTTCTGGACTTTTTGAAATGATTGGTTAGGGACTTTTTTGTGTTGAACCGACAATGTAGAATAGCAGATATAAAACTCTTTTCTAAATAGAATTGTTTATTATTTAGATACCGGAGATTCATGTGGATGGTGAAGTCAAATTACTGAATGGCAATTGCAATGCTATGAAGGGTAAAACGTGTAGAAATTCTCATTCCATTTTTGTAAATGGAAGTCGCTTCACTGCCTTCGTGGCAACTAATTACCTTCCCAATGGAACAACGGTTCTGGAAGATGCAAAAATCGACATGGATTTTAACCAGATTCACGTAAGAAATCTATTTCATGTTCAGCTTCTACAAATACTTTATATTTATAATTTTTTGCTTCATCAGTGATGAAAAATTGTTACCATGTAGAATCTGTCCTTCACGGTAATCTTAGCAGTACGGTAATCTGAGAAGTACGGTAATCTTAGCAATACGGTAATCTGAGAAGTACAGTAATCTTAGCAGTACGGTAATCTGAGAAATACGGTAATCTTAGCATTACGGTAATCTTAGCAGTACGGTAATCTTAGCATTACGGTAATCTGAGAAGTACGGTAATCT
>JAFIDM010001028.1:38592530-38639607 GCA_023159025.1 Thereuonema tuberculata | reverse complement strand
AAAAAAATGATGAAAATTTTCTTTGATTAGGGACCATTCTCAAAGCATTCATTTCCTAGCTCTAAAACTACAGCCCTTATAACAAAATGTCATAGAACATTTTCGACTCAAATTGACCTTTGGAACCCGTATCTCTTCGCTTTGTCTATCACTTCCTAAACACCCTGTATATAGGTAGATAGATGTGACAGATAATCTTTTTGTCAACTGGCTTCTCACTGTTATACTCTTATACCCATTGGAATCTAATTGTAAAGATAGAAATAGAAATAGGAAGTTCTGGCATTTATATCAATCAATGTAAACTTGCCAAATTATTTTACAAAAATCCAATATTTCTAGTAAGTCCCGTAGAAAATTTTTTAATTACTTGCTATTGTGACTCTAGTTTGTTATTCTAGAATATTTGAAGAATATTTTATGATAATACAATATTTAAAGAAAGATTAAGCCCTAAAAACCAATAAAACAGTTTAACATCTTTTAAGTTATTTAAAGTATCCCATGCAATGGATTTAAGACAGGATTAAGTAAAATCAATAAGAATATACAGAGTAAATCACGGAAAGAGTGCAACAGCTATTGTTATTCTGATATTACTCGATTAGCATTACCTTTCATGAAAATATTGAAATGTTAGTTTTCAATTTAGTTCTAAAGGCTAGTACACACATAGGGACAAAGTCGCTCGACATTGTAAAGGGACAGTTGCGATACATTGTCCCTAGACTGTCGCTATAGGCACCGTGCACAGATGGCTGATTTCGACTACAGCTCCATTGGCGGCTATTGCAGTCCCAACTGTTGGGACGCGGCAGCCATATTTCCTTTTCTAAAATATAGCTTGTTGTTACCCTTCTACTTTTACAAATCTTTTTCAAAGTAATTTATAGCCGAATCGATTCTCAAGAATGGCACTTGTTTTCGTTTATATACATTGGGAAAAATAGTTGGTAAATAACTTGGACGAAGTAGGTGCATTGACTTTTCATTTCCAATGAAGTGCTGACTGCATAATTTTGAATTTTTAGTTGGTTCCAAGGTGGAACCATTTGGCCTAAAAAACAATTTGAAAGAGATATACTGGTAATTATATAAAATTTTGTTTCTGTAAAGATGTAATTTTACAAAAAGTTAGATTATTTACAAATAATAAAAATAAAAAATTCAAATGGTCTTGCAGGAAAAGAATAAAAGTGAACGTTTTCTGTATTTTATAAGTACTATTGCATCCAACAACGCAGCAATTAATGCTGCCTTTGCCCATTATTGAAATTTTTTGCAAGAATGGGCATGCAACCTTTCGTAAGCAAGTTATTGTTAGAAGCTCTCCTTACAATATTTCCAATTTCTGCCGCCACTGGCAGCACCAGTCTCATGCACGGTCCCTATAACGATGTCACGCGTCCACACCTAGGAGCCAGTTGCACTACAGATATCAGAATTCCATTCCTTGCATAAAACAGTAATGGGTGGTAACCAAACCAATTACACTTTTTAGGGGAAGAACCACCTTTTTTTGACTCGGTTAGTTTTTTATGTTCTCGCCTGAATTGAGAATTCAAATTGTGGATTTTCTTCTCCATGTCTTGAATTGCCATCTGGTATTTTTTGGACCAGATGCTCCATAGCATCCCTTCTTTTATTTCTGTTTTTATAATCCACACTTGTGATATCCCAAAGACATGGGTGGGCCTGAAAATCTTCGATTATTTTTAATGTTGTTTCCATGGCAGACAAGTAGAAACTCACTCAGAAGTCTCGGAACACGTACAGACTACGAAATGTCGTGCAACATTGTACCATGTTCCCCGTTTCGATGTGGAACATGAGACTTGGGACTTTTGTATCGCGACAGTCCCGGAACACCAGACAAATGTATCGCGACAGTTCCGGTTTCCGGAGACACGTGTTCCGCGACTTTGTCCCTAGGTGTGTACTAGCCTTAAGAGACAACCACTATTTAGTATGTGTGTATGTAAATACGATAATTTACTAATTGTTTCTACTTTCGCTTGATTTCATGATATCATTGTCATCTATTAATAATTTTAGGTTGTTTTGAATTCGACGGATTCTAGACTGAACAACATCATCCATAATCTAGGTAAATTCATCAGTAGCTATTCTCTTCGTATCTTCCACACACTAAAGCCAACTCTCATCAAAAAAGTGAATCAAAAATTTCAGGATATTCTGAACCAATACATTCAAAGCCTCAACGACAACAACAATTGACAAAGTTTCAAAACATTAGTTGTATGTCATTTGAGTGGTAAGGATTTTGTTTCTTCTTCAGAGAATATTTGTAAGTGACTGGAAATAAAACTAAGAAACATATTGGTTTGTGAAATGTAGTTGTGATCATTATTAGTAGAGTTTCATTTATAAGCTTCAATGTTATTCATAATCGCTAAGATCTAAATTACTTTGCTGAATCTCTAGTAAAGGGATGGTTTTTTATTAAGTTCAGATCTTCAACTGTAGTTTCAGTTCCTATTAATAATAATAATAATAATTATAGTTCGAAAGCTGGAATTACCTAGATTTCATATTAATTTCTAAGCTCCTACTAGATTGCCACCTCAATGAAATAAAGGATATTTGAGCTCCATATAAGAAATACAGGACTTTTTTAGCGAGCCATTTGGGAGCTATTGCTTTTTTTTGGCCTGTATGTCCGTTCCCCTAACAACTCCTAAACGGAAGGTCAGATTGGCAAACGGACATCAAGAAAAGTGAAGATAACAAATGTTCATTATGTCCACCCTTAGCCTCAGTGCAAGCTCTCACCCCTCCCCTCCAATTGTGAATCAGGAATATTCGTTTTTTTAGGGGTGGTCTCACGGAATCTTTGTAGAAATTCCGGTTGACAGACAAATGGATTCCGATTGAAGAAATATCGTTTACTTGTAGAAACATTGTCCACTAGTAAACGAATCGATATTTCTCGATGTCTTGTGTATTTCTATAATTAATGCCTTTTTGTTATATTTCTTTTGATATGTAGTAAATAGTTACAATGACTTCCAGAACACTATGTTGAAGTTTTGACGCTTCGTTTTGAATTATCCTGTATGAATAAATATTTAGATTACAGCAACAAATATTGAAAACTTCTTGAATTCTTGAATGTTAATTTGTATCTTCTTTTAATAATGTGAAGGGAGTTTATACAGAAATTTTAAGTCTATAGTCATTTTAATTTCCACCAATAAATGCCACATGTAGCAAGCTATTGTAAAACATCTTACTTGTTATCCTTTTGATCTTACGGCTAAGCATTAAGTAATAAGTTAGTTTTATTTTTTAAATACACTACAACCTCGTTTATCCGGCCCTCGTTGATCCGGATCAGATTTGTAGACATTTTTTTTTTATCTAATTGTTCACATAGATCATAATTTTAACTATGATAGCAAGAACATAACTATAAGTATGCCAAACATTCGCTTTTTATTTTGATTAAATCTACAGTTCCTGCATAGATTGTACAATAAATTATGGTAATAAAATGTTTTTGTCGACTTTAAGAAAGCTTTACTAGAGTAATTTTGTTAGAAAACATAGTTTTTATCGTAAGAAACGTTAAGTCTGCTTATTTAAAGATTTGTTTTGCTTATTATCCATATTACCTGGATTTTCGATTTTCCGGATTGCCTTTGGTCCCAATTATTCCGGATAAACAAGGTTGTAGTGTATTTGTTTATAGACAAGCCGAAGTAAATGTCGTCAAGTGCTTAAACATATACGAAAATAATTTCTAGTTCAGTATAAAAATATTTCAAGCCTTTCCATAGAAACATATCTGACTCAAAAGTTGGAGTCGATGCTAGATAGTGAATGTAAAAATCAAATAATATCATGGTAAATTTGAAAGATTGTGATTAAATATGTTTCTTTAGAATAATTACATTCCGCAGAACTTGTAGCAATTACTTGAGATAAACCCGAAAAGAGAAGTACAGTAGAAAAGTTATTTCCAATTACTTCGTGTCCAAATCACAGGAGCCTCGTTTTCGTCATGGTTTGATCATAAACACAATCACTGAAGCCCCTTGATCTTGGGATTTGCTTCTGTCATCATTTTCATCAGTGAAAAGGCCTGAGAACTTGCTGTAAATTTCAGCATCCAGTATGAAGTTTAAAATAATATCATTTTATTGAGATTTAGCTCAAGCGCTTGTCTATGGTTGAAGGAACCCTTTCCTCCTTCAGAAAGGACCCAAGACCTCTCGTGGAATGGGTTCCGATTTCTTACCAGACCATAATGTACCTACATTTAGCCTCTGATTTTTAACTTCGTTCCGTTTGGGTAGTTATTGCTTAAGCCTTACTTACCTACACTACTGTATAAAGCTGAACGCGCATTGAACCACGTGTCCGTATCCCGTAAACGGACAAATGGCGTCATTCCGTAAAATGTCCGTCGATTCGTGACGTTAAACTCAAGTATTTCTGCGAATACAGAAGTGTGCCGTACTGCCTCAATGGAAGAAACATTCTGATTGGTGACGTTAACTTTGCGTCACATACGGAATAAGGGAATCTCCAAGCTTGTTCAATACAGTGACGGAATACTTGAGTTTAACGTCACGAATCGACGGACGTCTTACGGAATAACGTCATTTGTCTGTTTACGGGATACGGACACGTGGTTCAATGCGCGTTCGGCTTTATAATAAAACCGTGATATTTTAACCATATATTAGATGTGTTAGATTTTACCGTCGTAGAGCGATTTTAATTTAACTGCTTTAGCTCTTCGATTTGCAAGTAATAATGAATAAATAATTTTGGTCATATTTGGAACAGAAAATGCCCTAATTATTTTCTTTTATGATGACAGTTTATAATAATTTCAAAGATATATATTATTAAAAGTATTTTCCTTACTCTGATCTTTTGTTAGTGCAGTCTTAACCTGTTTGGCTACTTATTTAACTGTAAATGAGAGAGTTCAGATTTTAATGAGAATGGATTGTGATGTTTGGACTCCGAAAAGATATCAATCTTATCAAACATAAAATAGATTTTTAATAAATGTCGAGTTTATTTACTTAATTTGCAATCAAAAGAGAACTTATATCTTCTTAAATTCATAATTTGTATGTAAAAGTTTCGCGTCACTGTGTCTTCAATTAAACTATGTATAAAAATTGAATATAATGAATTCACTATAAATTCCTTAATATTACGTTTTAGTGTTCCTTAATACAGTAGAACCTCATTATAACGGACGTCGCTTATTACGGACAGTTTTAAAAAAAAATTGGTAGCCTACAATTAAGGTGAGCGAAGTGAAAGACTATTTAAATTTTGTTATTCAATATGTTGAACAATCGGCAAATGAAAATGTGTTTGCATATTATGAACACTTACGGCACCTCCGTCAGTTATTAACTGAAGAAATAAGCAGCAAACAAACCCAGCAGAAAATAAATTATTTTTTCAAACCAATGAATGTAAGCAATCAACATGAACCAGGACCTTCTTGTTCTAAAGATTAATGCAGTGTATACGTACACATCTTTTTCAATTCAACCTACTATGTTGAAGGCTGTTTTTTTATTTGATATATAATAAACACTTTTTATAGCTAACTATTGTATCAATACTTTCATTGATGTACAGCCTGCTACATTACACCTCTAAAATAATTATTTGTTATAAATCGGACTTTCATTAAAACGGACAACCTTCAGCCCCTATTAGTCCGTTATAATGAGGTTCTACCGTTTTACGTTTTAGCGTAATTTATTTAAATTTTAGCTAATATCACTTGCTACTGATGAAGCAAGGATACATTAGCGAGATTATCCTCACAAAAACAGAAGTATGGTTATTGAATTGGAAGCTCACAAATCCATATTTCTGTTCGGCTTTCGTGTATAGATACAGGATGTAATAAAAAACTCTGTATAAATGTTAATGGGAGATAGTGCTAGAGGGCGCGCCAATCGGCTAGAGAGGAGATGTGGAATACCAAGACAAACCGAAATGAATGGAAACAAGTGAACAACATGTTTACTCAAAAGGTGCTCAAAGTTGCGACCGACAAGCATGACAGCGTCGAAGCATTGATTATCGTACATTTTGAAAGATTGCCGGCATTTCGCGATCAGTTGCAGCGGCGACAGGGATTCTTGCTACAAGGTCTTCATGTGAGTCAATTGGGCTCGAGGTTCTTCATGTGTTCCCAGAGGAAGAAATCGATTCATGTTAAATCAAGCGATCTTGTTGGCCAGGCAATAGAGCCCTCTAGCACCGAAGGTTGCCGTCAGCGGACATGAATTCATAAAAGAAAAAGGTTTTTCTTGGTTCTCCCTATCCTCCATTAAAATTTGTAGTTTTTTTTGTCTGTGTATATATGTACTTGTATGTATGTGTGTGTAAGAGAGACATACAGCTATATATAAAAAATCTTTTTAAAGTTCATTATGACAGATTTACTGGGAAAAGATGTTATAACACGAGCGAATTCTATCGTCATTCATAAGTTCCACTAATTTTAGGTCAAAAAGGTGAAAACAAATCAAATTTAATCGTTTATTTGTAAAAAGAAATAGTGATTTGTAGAATTCATTTTTTTTCCGATTTCTTATAAGAAAGAGGAGGTTCAATTTGGTTGGACTTGTTTCGATTTAAGATGATGATCCTACTTTTCCATTTTTGCAAAATTAGAATCTTCCATTTGAAATCGAACTTCTACAGTGAGAGTTTTTAAGATTTTTATCAAAATGAAGGTTTAAATGTTGTTTTTTCTTTCTTTACTAAGTCGTATTTCTTTCTTTTTAGTTCTTAAGTTTTCTTTAATGAAGTTTCCCTTAAATTCCTTTGATTTTTGTCATGTTCTTTTATTTTTAAAATAACACGTGACTTCTTAAAAAAAATTGTATAAATTAATAAATTTGAATACAGGTAATTTCCTATATTTACAAACACGTGAAATTATTACAGAAAGTCGTGTTTCACGACTACTTCTTGCTTTATTCCAAGGTTAGAAACAAAGAGATATAATATTTTAAAAAAAATAACAACACTTTAAATTTCAGATTTAAATACATACATTTAAAGTTTTAAAATTAAAACAGAAAAAAAAAACTGAACAGAATGTTAATTAAATGTAAGTATACATAAAAATGAATGAAGTATTGCAATCAAACCTACTCTTGCTAGCAGACAAAAACCTTATTTAATAATGTACTTAATATTAATCTGAAAACAGCCAATCCCTCTTGCCCATCTTCTCTTGGTGGGAATCTAGAGTCATTTTCAACTGAACCAGGTCGTCTTTGGTGTAGCCTTTGGCTTTAACCCAAAATGTCTGAAGATCTAATGGAAAAAGATAAAAAGAGATATAAATTGGACTTAAATCTCTTGCAAATTGTTTTAGTCATTTTTGGTTAACGTTAATCAATTGTAGGGAACTGATAGATCGGCGTCAGCAGTTGCGTTCTGATTTTCTTATCATAGTTTTGATTTAACTTTGATCATTTTTATTCTAATTTTTATCCTTTCTCTTTAAAGGATATTTAAATTCCTAATTCGTAGATTATACTGTGCTATATTCGTATTATAGCACAGTACTGAACACTATTCAACTATTATACTACAACAACTATGACAATTTAAAAAAAAATAGCTTACAGTAAGGTATTTTTTTTACAAATAAAGAGCAACGTATAACAATAGAGTGTACAAATATACATGTCAGCTGTATATCTATAACACAGCTTTAAAGTACTGTATATTATTATAAAGTTATGCATTACACCGCTAATAGTACAATCGGTTTGTTTCCGCGGAAACGTCTAGAACCACATATCCAGCGATTAACGCCTACAACTGTTATCGAATGCAATTCGGAAAAATTTGTTATGTCATAACTTTGTCGTAACTGCGAACGGTCATAGGTAGAATGCTCGTATCTCGAGATAATGGCTGCATCAGTTTATGTATTAACAAGTTGCTTATTAACCAATGGGTCTGGAATTAGTTTTCTCTTTTGAGATATTTTATAAGTTCTATTTAACTGAAATCAACATCAAAACCAATACAATTTCAATTAAACAGTTTAGTTTATTGCAATACCATTTCAAGTCATTGCGTATAACAATGATTCATGTTTACGAAAAAAAAAATCTTAATTTAAAAAATAAAAAATAATAATTAGATCTGAATTTTTTTCTGAACATATTTTGAAAACTGTAAAGATTCTTTATTATAGAAAATTCTAAAGTTTTAAGTGTATATCGATAGCTAATGTAAATTTATAAGATATCAAGTTTAGACGCGAAGGTATATAATATTAAAAAAAGAGAATTATAAAATTAGAAAATTAAGTATCGAATTGATACAAAAATGTAGATGCATAATTCTACTTCTAATCAATATTTGTGATTTTATTTGTTAATCAAAAAAATACTAAATAGTTAGTAAAAATCTAGAAAATAAACTACAAAGATTACAGTTACAGGAAAGTCTGCCAAAATAATAATTGTGAAGGAAATAATAAGTTTCTCGGAATTAAATTTAAAGATAGAAGTAAGTAAATTTAAAACATAATTACCAATTTGCTGTTGATTTTGTAGACTACAAATCTGCTCAATTGTTTCCAAAGAAATAGTCATATCAATTTTAAGGTCCTTCAGTTTTCGACACGTGACCACCATTCGCATTATGGCTGCATCCACATTTTCAGAATTTATCTCATTGGCTACAGACACCGAGTCTAAAAAATATTTAAAAAAATCATTATAGCTATCACCTTGTATTGATCCTTTAAATTATAAAATGCTGGTCTAATTTTTAATGTATGTTGTTAATAAATGTAATTTCACGAGTCATTGAATTAAATGTTTATAAATTATTACCAGCACAACCCCGATTACCAGCACAAATATCAAAAATAGCTCAGTGAATTTGTGTTTTGTTTAGTTATGTGCGTTCTTTGTTTTATTTTACTGTAAAAATGTACTAACGCACGTTAAACTTTTGTCTAATTACTAACCTTGTTATGAATTAATCCCTTGAACCTAAGCTAAACGCTAGCGGGGATTAATTATTCACCCTTTTTATTCTTGATTTTATTTTGATGTTTTTGTAATTCAGGGGTCATTGATTTGTGTGTTTGTCCGTTTTGTCTATTCGTCCCATGTCACTGAGCTAAGGTATGCTGGTTGGGTCGGGCTGATGATAGGCCAATAAGCCTTGAACAGCGCTGTCCCCGATTAACAGCACAAATATCAAAAATAGCTCAGTGAATTTGTGTTTTGTTTAGTTATGTGCGTTCTTTGTTTTATTTTACTGTTTATAAATTATCCTCGATAATTTCTTTGCTCCTCCATTTTTCTTTCTTTCATCTTCTAATTCTTTCTGAGATAAAGTTTATAATTTGAGAAGTGTCTAACCTAGGGTGACCAGAATGTCAAATGTTTTACGAGATTATCCGGTTGAGGTTGGATCCCGTTATCCCGATAAATTTCATTCGGAATGCGTAGCTGTCACGGATTTTAATGCAATTTCAAGGTAACTGTTTATTCACATTTCTTAGTTATATTTTCAGCTATTGAGAACGTGAGGAACTGTGAATAGATAAACGTATTTTAACCATCTGTATTTTAACCATATTCTGCAGTGCAATATTGAATCATACGTTGAGTGTTTCTGCAGTATAAAGTTATAAGCACGTTTCCAACAATGGATATTATGCTGGCTTTTAAACTAATTAGCTACTATGTGCAAGAATATCTCATTCATATACTTGCTATAAGACTCGCATGAACGCTTGAGTATCCATTATACTGTAATTCATGCAAATAAAAAAAGAAAAAACTTTTTTATGCCACTGTATAGCAGTGGCACAATACAATATTTATAATACATTTTAACTTCTGAAAGTTTCACAGACGCCATTTGAAATAAATCAATGCTAACGTGAGAAAGAACTAAGAACTCACTCGATGAAAGAGAAATCTGACGTTATGACCACGTGACCATGCTTTTTGGAGGCGTGGTTAAAAGCGAAAGTTTCAGCGCATATCACATTATTATTATGTTAATTTCTCTCAGGAAATAATTTTAGCTCAATATGGTAATTGTTCCCCATTACAAATAAACGTATTTATAAACAAATTTATGAAGTTACTGTTCGGTTTTGTTTACGAGAGCCTTCAACGCTTTTGCGCATGCGTCAGGTCTCCTTCGATTTCTTCAAAATAGGGGCGAGGAGAAACAAAGATGGGATGTTTACTTTTTATAGTGTTAGTTTACTAGTAGCTGCGTTCTATTTGCGCTTTTCGGGAAAGAATTATGGAAAGAATAAATACTATTGCAAAAATGCTCCTCGTTATTTTTTTCTTCAAAGCGAAAATGTCCAAAAGAATTTCTTAGGAAAGTACCCATCTCAGCGTATCACCCCTCTGCGGAGTAAAATCGTCCGGCAGTGTTTCTCTGCCTTTCTAAAACGCACAGTACACAAGAAAATGAAATTGTATTATTACTATAACGTTGTAATCAGTATATGAATGGTCATTATAATTGATCTCGGAAATTGTTACATATTTGCAAGTAAATATTTGAAAATAATGAAAAAAAAAGTGGAGTAACGAAAAAGTAGATTCAGGTTTGAAGGCTGTGATTATTTTGAAGACGCACTTTCAAGAAGTAACACTGTACTGATTGTTAAACACACTTAAGCAGAATATCAAACTCTTTCAAGATATTTAATCCTGAGCCAAGTAACGGACTGGAGCAGCAGACATCAGTGAGCCACAAGCCTTGCAGTTCATCTGCTTCTGAATAAGAGTGGCATTCATTTCTTTCGAGTAAATAAGTAGGGGAGATCGGGGTCAGTTGGCATAAGGGGCTAGTTGGCATACAGCTTCTATTTCCTGCCACCGTGTAGGTAGAGCGCTGACATCTTGGTAGGGGGAAGTGTATGTAAAGGTGCATCATCCACTGTGACTTTAGTTTGCTTGGAAGCGTCACGAAAGAAGTGACCCCTGTTTCATCGTTTTTCTGATTGGTGAGTAAATTTTTTCATCGTAAATTTTTTTGTTCTGGTGAACATGTAGATCGAATTAAGGTACTGCTGATGGCGGTTTTCGAAAGAGTGGATAACGGTGGTTGCATGCATGTATCATAATCTTTTGTTTCTGATGTTTGGGATTGTGTGGTATCCATTTTGTTTTGGAAATCCCTATGAGGCTAGTTAGCGTAGTTAGGTAGGGGTCAGTTGGCATAGCTGTGACAAATGATAAAAAAGGGGAAAAACTGGAGATGACCAGACGAGGAAGACTAAATTTGGTACGACCAAACTAAAGTTCTGCGAAAATTGAACCCATCTGTTCAAATAACTCCTACATTTGTGTTTGATATCAAACAATAACTATAGGTAGCTAAGAATTCATTGTTTGTTCATATATTTAATTTAATTTGTCAAACAGTTTTTTTTGTTCAAGTATTATTAAAATAAATTTTTTGATAAAAAAAAGTTTTTCTCGAAAATTGCTGTGTTCTGCTCAAGTACCCCTATCCATAGTACGTTATGCCAACTCGCCCCGCATCCGGGGTTAGTTAGCATAGTTGCAAGCTTTTAGGAAAAGTGTTTTTGGGGTTACCTAAACACGGATTTAATTAATGGGTCCTACATAATTTTGTAGTCAAAAAGATAAGCTATCCGCTGCATTCACCAGAATTCCCCTAAGTATTGCACAAAAAAATAGAAAAATCAAAAACCAAAATCTATGCCAACTAGCCCCGGTCTCCCCTAATACAAAAAATAGTGTTGATTGATTTTGTCCGAAATGAACATGAAAGTGTCCCGTATTTATTTAAGCTGCTCAATTCTTTGCTATTCTTATGATGTCCAGGATAGATTAGTTATATAATTGTGAAAACTGTACAAAGTTGTGGAAATTTGGTTTAGTAAATGTCTGATACAGAAATATTTATTTTTTGTGTTTTTTAAATAGTTCAACATCGATTCATTGAAACGAGAATTGGATTCTAGAAATTGTGTATATGTATTTAAGTTTCTATCTGATAAATTTTGATATAAATGTCGTTCATATCTTTGTAGTGTGTAATATCAATATTAAAAGAAAGGACCAAACATGTGTCAGCTACCCTTTATTGTAATTAATTAGGATCTAGAAACTATGATGATTGTTACTTTGAATTTAATGTTTATTCATAATCCTATGTTTTTTCTTTTTAACGTTATATCATTTGATAAAGAAGCTGACACATAGCTTCGAAACATGTAATGAAGCCGTTTTGTTATTTTATATTTATATTGGTGTGTTTGGTCCTTACTTTTAATACAAATGTCGTGTTATACAAGTACAGTAGAGTCTCGATTATCCGAGTTAATGTGGACCAAGACTAACTCGGATAACCGAAAAACTCGGTTAAAGCGAAAATTGAAATAAAATAAATCGTGTAGGTTTAAATATATATTTTAACAAATACAAACGTTATAGGGTCATTCCAAGTGAAATCAACCAAAAAAATAATAATTTTGGACCTTGACCCCTCAGAAATTGATGATTTTTTGCACACTGATAATATCTATAGAGAGTATAAAAAATGCAAATTTTCAGATTTTTTGAGCTAACAGTTTTTGAGTTATTGAATTTCAAAAACTAAAAAAATCTTGATTTTGGCCGTGTTTTGAAATTTTCAAAACACTGTAACTCAAGAACCGTTCAACCTACAGAGCTGAAATTGGTGTCATTTTGTTCAGTTTTTAATGGCCTTTAATTTGATGTACAACAAAAGTATCTTAATTTCAAATTAAATTTTTTTTAAATTTTCAAAAACTGGTTTTTAAAAAATCTCAAAAACACCCCTTTTGATTTTTTTTTAAAAAAATATATGTTATTTGTATTGTTAATACCTATTTTTGTGCCAAATTTCATAATGGGACAGCCAGGGGATCATATGGAAATAAAATTTGAAGTGTCATAGTCCATGAAAAACATGAGAATGCGACTAGCAACCACAGTAAGTTCTTTGCGTTCGTTGCATGTGCAAAAAATTATCAATTTCTGAGGGGTCAAGGTTCAAACCATTGGTTGATTTGATATGGAATGACCCTATACAGACACATCACATGCAATTCATATTGTTACGATAATTAAAGAGTTATCCTTAAAAAAATGGCGAAACATTGCTGCAGAAAAACGCCAAAGTCCTTAATTGCTTTTTGTTTTACTTTACTTTGGCGTTTTTCTGCAGCAATGTTTCGCCATTTTTTTAAGGATAACAGGATTACTGGTGTCGCTTCTTCTTGTTGTTCTATATATTCAATAGCACTTTCGATTGCTTCTAGTCCATCTGTATGGGGGATTTTCATCGTCACTGTCTTCATCATCGCTAGATTCATTTTCCTTATTGACGATATTGACGATCATTCCATCTGTAATGTCTTGTTGTTCGTCAGCGTTTATCCAATCACATATATCCTATTCGTTGATTAATAAGATCAAGTTCAGAATTTTTTTTCGGTAGTTTTAAAAATGGAAAATGTAGAACCAAAAAAAAATCCTAGAAATACTTTATAGCTCGGTTAAAGCGGAAACTCGGATAATCGGGGCTCGGAAATTCGAGGTTTTACTGTAATCTTAAGCGAGAGTGAGAAAACATTTCATTAATTCTGAATGAGATTCGAGGCCAATAAAATTCACAAAGGGATTGTGAACAATATCAGGTTTTAGATTTGATACATCGGAAGAATCTATAACGGAAGGTGTTCACTACAGGATGCTTAGGCTCCCAGCGATCCTCGATGTAACTGGAATAATTGAGGTTGTGGTTATTCCGACGCCTGACCGCCTTTAGCCTCCGAGTAAGAAATCCGGCAGCATTTGACAGAGGGCTAGGTGAACCCTAAGGTCCGTCTATAGGAGAAACTCCTTGGAAGATTTGAAACCGACTCCCGTAGTCCAACGCTTAAACCACTGGGCTACTACCGGTAGTACGTACATTGATCTGAAAGGACCCTAGTGATGGAATATAAAATGAGGATAGAAACGATGAACTGATTCTTGGTAACAATATATATCACAATTCGATAATTATGTTCTGTTACGACAAGAGATGTCAAGTATTCTGAAAAAAATCCTAGAAAAAGTTAGTCTATGGAACATATGGGTTCTACTTAATGATAAAGTAGTTTGAAATTCCCAGAATTCGTCTTGATTGTGTTCCATTCAACTTTCACACCTTTGAAAAATTGAAGAAAGGTTTTTGAGGAAATATTTGATCAATAATGAGGTTGTTCCTGTGGATTTTCAAAGCGTTGCCAAAGGCTAGTGGCAATTTTTATGAAATTGCATTTCAATAGAAATACCGTAGATGTTAATACACACAAAAATAAATAAATATTTAATAGATAAATTATGTAATTCATTAGTCTTCGAGAAGATAATACATTTGGATCAATCTTCGTAGATAAATATTAAATGAAAAGTTATTTTAAAGACTTACCCAATGTTTTGAAGAAGTTTCCAGAGAGATAATCAAGGACCTGATTCAAAGTCCATTTACTGTGGGAGGTTGGATAAGTATCAAACTCCAATTCCACCGAAGCAAGAGGCATAAATGGAACCAGGACTTTGGGGATTTGAGAATAATGTAAGTCCACAAAGCCTACAATTGTAGAAAAATATATTATTTAACAATGTAATCCTTAAAAAGAAAAATTCAGTTATGATCTAATTATCATTTTTTAAATAATTTACTAAGCTTCGGAATACGATATCATAGGTTTCTAAGTGTTACTTGGTGTTGGGGAAACGATCTTGTAAAGTTGTATCAGTTATATAGTAAATCCTTGGAGGAAAGAAGAAAAAAGTGACTTTAGTGTTTTAGTGTTTTTAATTTCATTTTGTATGCGTTTGTACAACATTCCAAACATGTATGATAATGTAGTTTTGAAATCTTGACGCACAACATAGAAAATAAATTTCCAAAATCAGTTATTTTCGGGTCTTTTAATTGCTGTGAAAACAAGGAGTGGTAACAGTGGGGATGATCTTTCAAGAGTCCCGATAACTAATTAACAACTACTTTGTCGTTGAGTAACTTATTTGAGTTATTTAATATATGGGGTCGTGCAGAGCATCCATACAAATAGGAAATTCTAAAACTGTCCATCACTGCATCACGAAAACAAACACCTAACGTCATATGGAAAACGCCTTCTGAATAAAATTATCAGAAGCTTTTTCTCAACAATTATTTGTATTAATCAATTAAATTAAAGGTATTTTTTTTATCAATGAGACAATTAACAACTCAACAAGTAAAGAGCAAAACAAAACGACAGTTTGAAATTACAATAACAACTTTTAGTTGATGATTACTTACCAGTCTTTGTGTTACTTAACTAATGTATCTTTGTTGAGTATCCGAAGTCTTGCAATTCCAGTTTGAGCATTTCCCTCCTTTGTTTATTTCTAAGCGCATCACGCTAAAACTACTGAAGGGATTTTCATAAAATATGGTAATGTTGATTATTTATAATCAAACTTCCAACATAGGCGTATTTAGCTATGGAGTACGTGAAGGATACTATGCTGTTGGCACGATCTCTACCAAATACTAAGACGTGAGGAGTTCTCTGAACCTCTTCAAATTTCATCAGTTTTAATAGCATTGTTTTGCTGGAAGCAGCTGTTGGCTTCTTTTTCAAGGGACAATAGTTCAGTTTAATCCCACTTCTTCCAATGTTCAATGTTTCGGCGCTCGATTGGCTGCAGCTGATCGACAACGATGACTGGAGTCGAACGGGAGGCGAAGGGTTCTGTTTCCTCCCGCCGCACAGTGGGGTATTTGGCCGATCTAGCTGGCCAAAAGTCGATTTCGTAAAACTTACTCTAAGTACAAATAATTGCTTCTATGACGTAGTGGAATAGTCCGGGAACAATAATCGACCCCTGTCTCACCCCTCCGTGCAAACCCAGTGGCGTGGACCAAGTCTGAACTTTGATCATCCCTTTATGTCTCTTTTTCTTTTCTCGACGTTCGTTGCGTAGGCATACTTCTACAATGAAGATATTTTATTCGGAATATAATTTATAGCAAATAATTATGGATTGTGATAAAGCAGGTAAGTGTGCATAAATTTGAAACATTTTTTTTTTTGAGCATTTTAATTTTGACTGAGATACAGTGTTTTGAAAAAAGTGTGTTTTTCATGGTTTTTTTTTAACCAACTTTAACAATCTCGAAGACATTTGTTATACTTCAGGGTGCGTCCCGGTAATGATTTTTGTTTTAATACAAAGATACAGGTTTATAAAAAAAAAAATCCGCAAAAATCAGCCGCGGCTTCCCGCGGTTTTCCGAGAATTTCCATGATTTATAGTCATTAAATACATACTACAAAAATGTGAATTTTTCACTCTAGAGTTCATTTTAATTTAAAATTATCTTAATTTTGTTTTAGGATCATCGGATGTCAGAATAATGACTCGAAGAGAACTATTTAACATGATGCAGCAACAAAACTTGCCTAGCATTAACTAAAAATTGGAGTTTATCGAAAATTATCTCAGCAATTATGAAGACTATTCAAAGGAACAAAGAAAGAAAATGAAGCACAAATTTTCATACATTAAGTCTGAATTCAAATGCAGATGGATGGCAGCACACAAGAAAGAAGATAAATTTCTTGAAAAAAATTCTGATTGGTTAGATAAACCTTTTGAAATTCCAAAAGTAGTACAGCAATCGGGACGGCCACCGAAGACATTTAGAGAATCGAGTGACAGAAGCAAACGAAGAAAAACAGAGTACCTACGTAGCACTGCAAAGGAGGAAGTACAGACGTATGCTGCTCAAATGAAATTACAAACTACAGGAAAGAGAGGTGCTTCCAAAATACTAAAAGAAATCATTAGTTCTCCAAATTGAGCAAGAAAATACAAGAGAGCATACTCTAGCTCTCTACAGGAAGACAAAACACAACTGACACCATTAAGAGCATTGGCAATGTTTGTTGAAGCTGATCTTTCCGGAAGACAATATGAGATAATCAGGAGCACTAATAAAAAGTTCTATCCATGTTACAGTGTGTTACAAAAAGCTAAAATAGACTGCTACCCAGCTAAGGAATCCTATCATGTGACTGCTACCTGTGCTGAAATTAAATTGCAAAATTTACTGGACCATACCGTCACTCGATTGTTGTCATATTTAGAAGAGGTTCTGCAAACTTTAGATGAAGATGAATGTAACACTAATTAATTTGCAAGTGAGGTTGTGACGGTTCACAACAAACACAATTCAAGCAGAAATTCCAAAATGATTCTGACTCCGACGCAAACATTTTTCAGAGTTCTTTTGTGCCACTTCAACTAATTTGTGGTACGAACAACCAAAAAATAATCTGGCAGAACCCAACTCCTTCTTCGCCACGGTATTGTCGTCCCATTAGATTCGTCAAAGAGTCTGTGGATATTACAAACGAAGAAATCAACTATATAGAAAAAGCAGCGAACTTGTTACAAAACACGAAAGTGATATTGGCAGATAAATCTTTTTCTGTCAAACACACTATGATGCTCACAATGATTGACGCTAAGGTGTGTAACGCTGTCACTCAAACAAAATCTACAATGAGGTGTTATATTTGTGACACAACATCCAAAGACTTTAATAATTTAGCAATCAAGAGCGATATGAAAGCAGAAACACTAAAATTCGGTTTATCGATTTTGCATGCCAGGATCCGTATATTCGAAAGTTTACTGCAACTGGCCTATAAGCTGCCTGTTAAGAAATGGCAGTTAAGATTGGAAAATGAAAAAGCCGTTGTTAACCAAAACAAATTAGATATTCAACAGGAGTTTAGAAATAAAATGGGTTTGATTGTGGATGTGCCTAAGGCTGGCTTTGGAAATAAAAATGACGGTAACACTAGTCAAAGATTTTTCGAAGATCCAGAATTAGCAGCTGAAATTACAGGCCTTGATTCCAAGTTAATATATCAATTCAAAGTCCTATTGGAAACTATATCAAGTGGGCATAAAATCCACGTCGAAAAATTCTCTAATTATGCTACGGAAACTGCAAAACTTTATGTCCAATTATATCCGTGGCATCCGATGACGCCTACAGTACATAAGATCCTTATTCACGGTGCTATTGTGATAGAAAACTCTCTATTGCCTATAGGACAGCTTTCCGAGGAGGCTGCTGAAGCACGAAACAAATATTTTTGCCTATACCGTCAGAACTACGCAAGGAAGTTTTGTACGGAATCGTGCAACCAGGATGTTCTTAACAGGCTACTGTTAAGCTCAGATCCTCTTTTAACGGGTATGAGGCCAACATCGAGGAAGAAATCAAAGCGTTTTTTAAAGGAAACGCTTGAAATGTTACTTCCAGCTGAACCTGTTCATGTGGACCCATACAAAGATGTATCTGAAGACACGGAGTCCTCAGAAGAAGCTGAAGTATCTTCTGATGAAGAACCTTGCCACTCAACATCATCCGACTGATCAATTTTGGTATTTTTAATTTTAGATAATTCCATTTTCGTTTTAAAACAAAACATTAATATTGATAAATTTCCACATATCACATTATAGTATTTAAAAATTTAATTTTTAATTTTTATTTTTATTTTGACATGAAGAATATGGAACTTTAATTAAAAGCATTAAATCATTCGTTTGAAACTGCAATTATCTTATTTTCCTGTAAAAAAACTATTTATAATCACTTAAAATGCAATAAATCAGTAGGTAGATACGTTTTGAACCAATAATACTAAAAAAATAATTTTGGCCAGCTAGATCGGCCAAATACCCCACTGTGCGCCGGAGGCACCATTCCTTCTTCGCCCTCACAACCAATCTGCAGCCAATCGAGCGCCGAAACATCGAGCATCGGAAAACTGAACTATTTTCCCTCGAAAAAGAAGCAAACAGCTGATTCCAGCAAAACAATGCTATTAAAACTGATGAAATCTGAAGAGGTTCAGAGAACTCCTCACGTCTTAGTGTTTGGTAGAGATCGTGCCAATAGGCATATTTATTTTTTCTTCCCATCTCACAAAATGGCCACAAAATTAATCGCTAAAATGGCAGCACTGATTTTTTTAAAATTTGGTATAATGGACCAACTTAAATTAATCGATCTCCATCCGTTCATCCAATCCTCAAAATTGACCCGTCATCAGTTAAGCATTTTTCTTGTTTACTTATATTTATTAGCTAAGTGAAGTTCTTAATTTAATTGTTTACCTTTGAAATTCACCTTCAGCAGAGGAAGCTTCTCCACTGTTCTCTTCCATTCACTCGACAAAATCAACTGAGGAGAATCACCTCCAAACATGGAAATAGAAATCGTGTCCAAACTACAGCAGTTCTCTAACAGAGTACAAAGAACGTCGCTGTCCAGTGACAACATACTTAAACCAATCTTCCTTAAGTTGGGCATTTCTTTAAGCACTTGACAAAAACGGTCTTGGATGCTAAAGATACAAAGAAATTAAAAGATACGTTACCACTATCGTAATGATCACGAAGTATCTCTCATTAGAAGTTAAGAAATTGCCCAAATTTTATATCTAATTAAACTGTTTTCGTTTTTAAATTTTAATTTTTTAAAATGTATGTACGTTTAAGAGGAAGGAATTTTCCTAATATTTTTCAGAAAAAAGAAAAAGTTCTAAGGTGGGAAAGAATCTATATTTTTGTAAATGGATATCAAGTTCTGAAACCTTGCGTAAAAGCAAAGAATTGTTTATATGTTACATTTTAATTACTACGGTACTACCATTACAGAACCCTTTTACAGAATGAGATGCTTGGACTAACAAGTTGTCAATCTTCTATTAATCCTGTAAAAACCAGTTACCTTTTTCGTTGATCATCGTAATTGAACATCAGGAAGTGAATACATCTGACTGAAGGACCACTACTTGATACCAGGGCTTCTAATATTCTAATGTCTTCTCCAAAATGCCAACTGCCAAACTCCAGTTTCTCCAGTTTAGTTTGGGACGCAATAAAGTCCACTAAAGTTTCCACAAATCTCCTTGCAATCGTTGTGGAACAGACGCTAGTGCAGTAAAAATGGCGGTCACAAACAAGGAACTCCACCAAACAACATTCTCTTTGTTTTAATCTGAAAGATACATAAGGAGGCTACAGTAAGTCGACCTGAATTCTTTTAATTTTTGCTTTATGTTTTTTAATACAAATTCACTAATCAATCCAAGAAAACAGCAAGGATATATTAATAGGACGTGTACATTATAAAAAATTTCAACTAATAAAAGTACAATATTGTGGGACTGTGGTAAAGCACTGGTTACGAGCTGGAGGAGCCAGGTTCAATTTCCAGCGGAGGTCAGGGATTTTTTTCCACGAGTTTCTCCTCCAGACTGGTCCTAGGGTTAACCACCCCTCTGTAAACTGGGGACAGTATGTATTTCCCGGGATTAGAGGCGGGTATGCGTTTGGGCTGACCTCCTTCCTAAACTTAGTCCCATTGATCTGGGACGCCAGAAACCCCCGCGACCCCAAGGGCCTACAAAATTAATTTAATATTGACTGTAATTTACAGTGTTGGCTTTACAAAACAGTTCCACGTCAATCGAATAAGTAAAGAATTATATTTCAAAATTAAAGTCTATAAAGTTTATAACGAAAAAAATATACTGATAATAATCAAACAATTTCAAATGTGTGCTTGTAAGTACTGTATTTCTTTATTATTTAGGTGTCGAATATAGTCTACATCCAAAAAAAAAAAACAGAAATAAGTTAGTCAAAATGTTTCGATACTTCTGAAAAACTAAAGATTGAGGATATTTAATAAAAACTAAATCTATAATCAAAGTATTATTAAGAAAACAAGATTAAAAAAAAAAAAAACGTTGTTTATTAACTTTAAGGCCAATTAAAAGCTATTCCAGCTTCATCTTATTGGTAATCATTAGGGCAAGGCATTTGGTGATTTTGCATCTTTTTTCTATGAAGGTTGAAACATGGCTCGCATGTATGAAAATGTGTAAAATTAAATAATTGGTTAAATAAAGGCAATTCGTTAGGGCATTTTTTTTGCATTTTTCGGCATTTTTTAGGAATAAGTCATTTTTTGGCAATTTTTAGGTCATTTTGAGCATTTTTAGTTGTTTTTTTTTTGGAAGGCAGTGTCATTTTTTTTTATACTTTGAGATTTTATTTATTATTCAGTATCTTTGCTTGTCCTCATTCAAGCCAACAAATTTTTCCAGAAAACAAGTAGACCTTTTTTTTTTTTTTTTTGGTTGTCAATGTTAAAAAAGGTAAAAAAAAGGTTTAATGTAATAAATTCAAATGTTTTATTGGTCATTTTTTTTTTATTTTTCTGTCATTTTTTTAACTATTTTTAGGTCATAAATGTATTTTTTATTTGTCATTTATTAGCAAATTATAGGTCATTAAATTCCTTGCCCTAGTAATCATTAGCTGAAAGATTTCTGGCTTAAATGGCGTCCAATAAATATAACGAGATAAATTTTGTGCTGCAAAATCAGTAATATTTCGATAAAAAAAAAAAAACACCAAAAAGGATTTTTTGATTTACTTTTAGACTCAAATTGAACACAGATGATATTTAATAACAATTTTCAGTATTTTGGTAAATTATTTATATCTTCCAAAAGTTTGTGGACTTTTTTTTTTTTTCATTTCAGATAATTATTCGAAATATTCTACTGAAGCATTCAGTAAGGTCTGATGTCATATTGTTCTTAATATCTATAAGTATTTTGTTTTGAAAAAGAAAAATATATAATGGGTATTAAATACAGTCAAAGTTGCTTGTTGTTATAAATAGATGCAAAGATTTTTTTTCTTGGCATTAATAAAAAGAAAAACAAAATTGAAGAGCAATAGGAAGAACATTCACCTCCGTGTTGAGACCTTGTTGTTTACAGGTGACTACTCTCAACTGATGATCGCCATCTTGAAATATCACCTAATAAACACTTGATCTCAACCTTTAGTGTTAATAATAACAAAAAGTTTCATTTTCTAATTACATTCTGATTACTTTCTGATCCAATTGTGCGGTAAAGAAAATATTTAATTTGTTATTTTCATTTCCTCTTATAGCCTATAATAGAAAAGTTTCTGAAAAATTGAAGTGCGAAGGAACAAAAATGAAAATTCTTCAGTACAGGCAGAATATATTGTCAGATCTCGGTTTAGACTTCTGTGAATACTACGGAGAAATGAACTATATCAAAATATATTCACTTGCTAACACTGCAAATGTAATTGGCAATTTCGTTATCAAACTATTTGTTTCAGTGGCTGATAGTACTGGTTTATTGGGTTAGTACTCTTTGAGGTCAAACGAAAACAGATCGATCTTCATTAAACATGATATGCACGTTTATGGGCAAGAGGCTATTAAAATTTACATTTGAAATTTTTTCCGTATGGGTCCCTGTAGAGATATAAGCACGTGAAAGTGACAAACATTCCCATAGACAGGCATTAAAAGCATTCTGTCTTAAGAAGTTCTTAAGTTCTTAAAACAATGGATATATTAATTCGCCTTTTAACCCTCTTAATACCTGCATGAGCTATTATTGAAATTAATCGGATTTATATAATTTAAATAAAAAATGCGATTTGTAATTCACTTTTTTTTACAAAATGAAGATATCTGCTATTGTATTATACAAGATACTAATTTCAATGAAAAACATATCAAGGGAAGTCTGTCCTTACTTGCTTAGAAAATCCGTTATCTTCTTTTCAACTTCGTGCGTCTTCAGTTTGTCAACGGGGTAACAACCTAAGACTAACTGTTTGATATGGGATCCGTATTTCTCTGCTAGGGTCAAAGCTTTGTCGTTAATGAAGTGAAGTTGTGTTACTCCCTCGTCCTCTGATTTCTCGTCCGTTAAGTCACCTACGCTGCTGCCCACGAAATCAGCCACCACGTTCCTCCACAGCACAGGCGAATCGAACGTTTTGGCCCAACTGTGACAGATAACGCTGGCTTTAACACGATCCATCAGCGACAGATAAGAGAAGATTTTGATCAGAAGGCTTTCTGGCAAATCACTCCACGTTTGCTCGTCCACAGTGGAATCAGACATTTTTCCGTTCTGCTATCGCTGAAAAAGAAATATAAAAAGAACTTCAACATTATCTTCAACAATTGTAATAATACAAGATATTTCTGGATTCTGCTTGCTCTTGGAGATGGACGGCTATTGACAGCAATATATATACGTATGTGTGTGATTTTAGAACGCATTCATGAAATAGGAATCTCCATGGTTATTTAAATACAGTTTTTGATAATTATTCAGAATACTGAACTATATAATTATGAAGAATATTTGCTATTCCTCCAATGAGACAATTCGGAATCACTCAGTGAATATCGTATTCATAGAAAAAACAGCTTTCAGGCACAGCCTTGTGGCAACTGCTATGAGACTGATCTATCTGAACGTGGGCTAGAAATCCTGACACCAACGTGTACGTGGCTTTCTTTTTCTACGTTTCGTCTGTTTCTGGGGGATAATGTGAATTACCTCTTTTGATGTACCTTGGGGGACGATATTTCAGCTAAGTAGTTCATAGTTTCTGTCCAAAGGGGTAAATGCTAAGAGCCCAGGCATTGGAAAAAAAAGGGTTCATGGAAAACCGTATTAGAAATTTAGTTGAGAGGCTTTCGCAGGACTTTGGGTGAACACAAGATGGAAAAGATAGCTGAAATTGAGGGTCAGTGAGAACGATCTTTTAAATGAGGGTCTTGTTCGAAACTTCACAGTCTAGTAATTTTCATCCCCTATATAACCCCTGAACCAACAAAAATTGAGTCTCTCGTCATTAAAAGCATCTCTGTAACAGTAAAGGCTGACAATTGAAAAAATGAAATTACAATAGAGCGCTATAGTCATATTTTGTTCTCCTTCATGTTCTACAGCGAAGCATCGAACTCCGCCATGTTCCTTCATAGTCCTGCACAAAACAGTCCCAGCTAAATCTCGAATTTTCTTGAAAACTACGAAATAAAACCAAAGTTTTCCATCATTTGAATTCTGTAAAAAAATCCTTATCTTTTATTTTTTAAATAATGGACATTTTCAAATGAAGAGTGACAATTCGTCTTCTTCATTTTCATGTATATATTTAGCTCAATATAATCAATCTATTCAAGTGCATATTTATAGGTTTATTTAACAGTCCATTCAAAAACCTAATTATTCTTCACGTATCAATTTAAAATTCATAATAAATAATATTATATGAATGTAAAATTGAATTACAGTATTAAGCAATAAACAAATGTTATAAAAATTAAACCTAAATTTAAAAAATCCTAAAAAATATAAAAAAAAACGACGAAATTATTATTGAATTGCTTGTAAATATTAATAAAAATTTAGAATCGAACTGAAAATCTTCATACTTATTAAAACTTGTAAAACTAATAAAATATAGAATCAAACCTGCGCTGCCTGGAAGCTCTGAATAGCTGAATATTAACGACTTCGACATGCACGTGACTCTTACTTGTTCTTTTACAATAGAATTACTATCAATAATTGTTCCTCGTGTGCTATGAGCAGCAAGTGTATTATTACTAACAAATAATTATTGCTGTCTTTCATAATGATTGTGTTAAAGTTGATAATCTTCGCAGCAAAATCTGCTACTGGACAAATTTGTTGAATCCTGATATTATTCATGAAGTATTGGATAGAAAAATCGTCAGAAAGGTTTAGTTTTTGTACAGTATTACAGTTTATAAAGTAATTATAATTTCTGAATAATATATGTCTGCATTACCCCTATTTATGTATAATTAGCCAACAAATTATATATAAATATCATTTACAGTTCAGTTCATGACGTAATTTGCTGATGGATTAATTTTTCCAGGGCATAACAGCGCCATATATTCCCAAAATTCGTAACTGAATCGTATAAACATTACGAAAACATTCTGGTTTCTGTATTTTCTACAGTAATGAATATATTTTTATATTATTGTTATTATTATTTTAATTATTATATATTTTTTAAAGATTATTTTATTGAAAATGTTTTTATTAATTGTCATTTTTTTTATTTTTTAAGCGATCACAAAACGACGCCATCTTGGACTGAATGCTCGGAGTCCAAGTTGATGACGTCATGACTGGTGACGTTTGTTCGAGACAAAATCGATCGCTACGTAACGACCATGTATGGTAAATCCTTTTTTTTTTTTTTCAAAATACTACAATACTGTTTTCCTGTAACAATGTTTGATCGGGTGAACAGATATTCTTGAAGCTTGACATGCTAATAACTTCTGTGTTTGAAAAATTTTCCGTAAGCATCTCTGTCAAGCAATTTTAAACTCTCTCTCTCTCTTAAATACAGTAGAGCCCCGATTATCCGCGGAATATGAGTGGCAAGGGCTTCGCGGATAACGAAAATCGCGGATAACCCGAAAAAAGACTAAAAATGATGTGTAAACACGAAAAACAAAAATTTCACAATTAAAAACTACGTTTTATTTTACAAAAAACATAATATATAAAACTTTTAAAATATGTACGGTAAAGCAGAAACCTATGTTTGCATCCACAAATTCCGAGAAGGCCTATAGGATCACGATGCACAATAAACCTGTCAGTAATTTTCGACCTTCGCTCTGTAGGGTCTACTGTATTTTCCCTGTTGTTGGCTTGGTTTAAAATTGGTTTTTTTGAGGTTCGTAATTAAAAAAATCTTTCGCGGCACTCGCGGATAATCGAGGCTCTACTGTATTTCTATTTTGTTAAAGATTATCACGATATGTTCCCTCTATTTTTTTTTTTCTTTTTGCTTTAAAATTATTTTTCATTCTCTAATATATATAATAAATAATTAAATATTTAAATTTTCTGTTAATTACTCTAAGTATTTCTGAAAATCTTAATCTAATTTTTAATCGCGAGGAAGATCTACTTAAATAGAGCAATCATTTCTCCTATTCAGAAGAAATTGAAACCGAAACTGCTGTGTCTGTTTGGATTCTAGACATAAAGCGCATTAGCCAAAAGATTTATCTCCATGGAATATTTTACAGGATCTATCCGAAAATTCGTATGTTATTTTGCGTTTAAATTTTACAGTTTTTCTTTCATAAAATGTTATTTTTAACAAATTATAAAGGTAAATAAATAGCAGTGAGCTAGTTCTTATGCCTCATAAAAATGCGAAATAAATCCTATTTAGTTTTATTTGCAGCAAATTTTGGATTTGAAATTTTTATCTTCAATCCGCATTTATCCTTGTCCTAATTTAATTAATAAGCTTTATTAAATGAAAAGTTAGTTATTATATAATAAAGCATTTATATTTTTATATTTTTATTTGCATTGATCCATAGAGGTTAGAGATTCGGAATTTTTCCTCTGATTATTTCGGCTCTTGGGCCCCAGGATCCACTCAGCCCTATTTCAAATTGGTATCGAGTTTCTTTCCCGACGGTTAAGACGGATGAGCGTCGGAAGGGCGCTGAGGATCAAACACTAGGTGTGAGTATTAATAAATAAAAGAATGTAATTCTAAAACGTGTTTACTTTTGAAACTTAAACATCCAATTACAGAGCTAATGATAACATTAATTATTTCTACATTATTTTTTTTTTAATATATGAAATTACTGAATAAAAATTGTTCTATCCCGATTTATATTATGACCGGACATTTACTTGTTAGGGAATAATAGTTATTTATGATTAATGTCGGAAAACAAATTTCAGATCTCTGTATATTTGTTAATACAAGTAGACAGTATATAATTTCGTACAAGTATAAACTTCATATTGATGAATTACATTGTAACATTTTACCTGAAAGAAAAATAAATAAAAAAATTTGGCTAAATACCTCAAAAAACTATTTATTCTTCCATGATAAAATTTAATTTAAAAAATTTTATTAAAAAAGAAAGATCCCTTTTGATTTTTTACAAATCGGACCCGACTGAGGAAAAGCTAAGAGAAGCCAAAATAGAAGATGAACTTTACTAATATATTTAGAATCTCCAAAAGAAGATTCCGTTTGTTTGTGATACAAATTGTATTAGTAGTTAATTGCAGATATGTGAGCTTACTTTAATTTTGGCACAAAAGGGACCCCATACGTAGGTGGCTTCGGGTCTCAAATCTCTGTTACATATCTCTCGCTAAAATGCTATTATTACCAGAGAGAATCCAGAAAGCTCAGTTTTCTAGTAAACAATTTAGTTATATGTCTCAACCTTTGGGTCTCAACCTTTTAATGTTACAATTTAGTTTTGTGAAGAAGTTCGGAACGGTTTTCACTTTAAATATGAAGGTAATTAGAGAGAAGTTTATAGAAGAAGTTAAAGAAACATTTTTTCAGTTGTATATATGAAAACGTTATTCTGTCTGTCATTCTGTCATAAGACTTTAAGTTTTTCCAATTTTGTGACCAAACTATAAGAGATAGATTGGTCATGCAAATGGATAAAATGTAGATCTTTTTAAGACAAACAAAATACTACAAAAATCTTTCGAAAAACTTTTTTGGTTTCCAAGATGTCGCCTTTTAAAGCGTCAAATTTTGACTTTTTCTTAATTTAAACGAAAAGTATAAAAGTTGGAAGAGAACATTATATTGAGAAAATGTTGGTATTTGAAAGTTCTATCGAACGATATATCAGACATTCACAAACGTTTCTGCGTTTGCATTTTCTTGCGAAAATGTGAAAAATTTCATGTTGGCTATTGTGAGAAGTTTGTGAAGGCACGTTAAAATGAAGCAACTGTACAATTCATGGAAATACGAAAACAAATGTAGATCATATTTTCATGAATAAGCATGATATCGAAACATGCGGAGAAGGCCACAACTGGCTGGGAAATCGTATATTCTCCGATCTAAATATTAATTTGCTAAATAAATAAAGTTTGTTTTTTTATTAATATATATGCAGGGGTTCCGGAGCGAAGCTCCGACTAGTTTTATATATTTTTAATTGACTAAATAAACAGGGTGTATCAAAACTATCTGTATAATTTTTAATGGGTGATAGGGAGCACCAGGATTAGCCGTTTTCATCTATTAATGCATGTCCACTGATGACAACCTTCGGTGCTAGAGGACGCTAATTTACGGCGCTGTAATCGCTAAAGAAATGAAGTGAGAACGGAGAAAGGACTTGTGTCTTCCGCGGCATTCGTGAATTGGAAACATTACGTGTAACATGAAGATGGTTGAAGGTTACATCTGGTGAATAGGGCTGCCAATGGAAACGGAAGAGCTGCCATGAGGTTGTACCGAAAGCGCATCCCAAACAGTCGCGCGTTTGCAACTGCGAGAAACGAACATTCTTTGCAAACATGCATGACACTTGTAGGGATACAATCATGCGTACTTCTGACATGGAAGGAGAGATCCTACGACGGATTGAATACAATTCAGACACACAAACGGGAGTTGTTTCACGTAGCCACGCTTTCCTGTGGAGACTGTTACAGGTGGACCATTTCCATCCGACCTGTCGAAAGAATCGCTGCCGCCGCTGCAATTGTTCGCGAAATACCGCGAATCTTTCTAGAACATGTACGGCAATCAGTGCTTTGATGCTGTCACGCTTGCGTTGCTGTTGCTGTTGCCGGCCGCAAGTTTGAGCACCTTCTTTGAATAAACATATTGTTCACACTTATTTCAATTCATTTAGGTTATCTAAAGAAGATATGAAAGGAGTTTCCTATCTCATCTCTAGCTGATTGCAGCGCTGGTAAATAGCGCCCTGCAGCACCGAAGGTTGCGTCAGCGGACATACATTCATAGATGAAAAAGATTTATGGCGCTCCCTATCCATCATTAAAATATGTATAGAGTTTTGATGTACCCTATATACAGGAATGATGAGAAACCTCTGGAAGGTAATTGTTTTCAATCTCTCCTTTTAGATTTCAGTGAATGTGACTTCATGCAAAATAAACGAGGGTCCTTCTATAAGTAATGCAACACATTTTTCTCAAAGACTTATTTTATTAAACTTTTAAATACATCACCTTTTCCTCAATTCTTTAGCTACAAAAACTATTTTTCGACATAATCTCCGTTCAAGTCTATGATCTTACGCCACCGAGATGTCAGAGCTTTTATGCCTTGACGATACCACTCTATTGGTCTGTGCCTCAGCCAACTTCTTACTGGGTCAAGAACTTCCTGATCGTTGCCATATCGCTTCCTGTGGATTGAATCCTTTAGAGGTCCGAATAGGTAGAAGTCCGAAGGTTCGAGATCAGGGCTGTAGGGTGGATGAGGGAGAACAGTCCAGTGAAGTTTTGTGATCTCCTTGTTGGTATACAGACTTGAGTGTGGTCTTGCGTTGTCGTGGAACAGGAGAAGTTTCTGAGTTGATTGTTGCACGTTGCAATATTGCAGGAGTCACAGCTGTGTGCTGCCGGCCAGAGAGCGGATGATCAGACAGCTTCCCTTTTCCTTCTTCCGAAGACGACAGACGATTCACCCAACGACTCACAGTGCTTTTATCAACTGCCTGGTCTCCGTAGACATTCTGTAGGCGCTTGTGAATATTTGTCATGGTCTCCTGTTCCGCCAAAAGAAATTCAATAACTGCTATTTGTTTGAAACGAATCTCTTTCACAGACGCCATCTTGAACGCTACCTACAGTGCTGCCACACAGCGGAGAATGATGAAACAATTTGAGAAGGTGCAGGAATGTTGAAGATACTGTACAAAAAATTTCACGTTTTTTCATCAAATATTAGCAGAGAAAAAAATATGTTGCATTACTTATTGAACGACCCTCGTATCTTTCAAATATGTCTCATTTGACTTTGTCTTTTGAGATATACTTCACTTTAAACATTTAACGTAAATGCTGATTTACCATTAATAATTGAAAGGGTATATTTTTATTCTTTTATACCATAGTTTAATAATAAATTTCACTTATTTCTTTGAATTGCAATGTGAAGATGTATTTTTATTTTATCGTATTTTTTATTTTTTCGATGACGATGGATTTTTTTTTTTTAATGATCCAAAATAATTATGTAATTTTAGTTTTAATTTTGTCTTTTGAAATATCTTTTAAACGTTTGTATTTTAAACTTTATTTATAGATTTATTTATTATTTTCTTTCGTTTTGTCTATAGCAGTTAGTTTCTGAGCTTCGTTGCAATAGATTGGATTCAAATGTGATATTTCAATAATATGAAACTTGGTAATATTTGAGAAATTCACTTTCAGTTGGTTTTCCCGCCCCTTCCGTTCTTCTCACAATTTTTTTTTTTTCGAATGTGGGAAGCGAATTACATCTTAAAATCTCGAAAAGCAAATAATAATTAACCTATATTTGATTTAACTTTGCAATGTATCATGGGTTAGACACAATAAACGATATACATTTTTTTATTTTTTTTAAATTTTAATTAGAGGTATTTTGCGCTCAGAAACAACTCAATATCTCAGGCATTTCAAACAGATGGGTCTTCGATTTGTTATCGGGAATCTATTGAGAATAATAATAATAATAATAATAAACTTCTAAGGGACAACTGTCTGAAGAATATTATCATAGTTCTGTTAAAATATGAAAAAGTTACTTTCAATTTTTAATTGTTATTTAATTGGTTTGTTTTTTTGCCAATGAATAGGTCAGGAATTCGAAATAGATAACCCGGAAACGGAAGAGAAAAGCGGAAGTTGAATGGCGGTCTAATGAAATCAAAAGGGTTGTTTTGTAGTTTTACGATACGCTGTGGATACGTTTATACAAGAAGGTTTTTGCATACAAGGAGAGAACTTCCCAGTCAATTGGGAACCTGAGCGACGATCCCATTACTCTGGGGTGAGACAGTGGAAAACGAAAGCTGAGATGGCGGGATCTTAGACGGACTCCGGCAATAACTGCAGGTAGGAAATTTGACATATTTCAATACCCGCAAGAGCACTTTTCCTTCTTATGTACGTCTGTATTATTTTAATCGTAAGAATGTATGAATGTTATTTCAACTGAATTGAATAAATGTAAAGGCACTTTTCTTATTGTATCCATATAGGTAGTCTTCGCAAATAATAATATCGTACATATAGGTAAAAAAACACGAAATCCAAAACACCTGGACAAAATGCTTCATTATTATGAAAAACAATTCAAGGTAAATTTACAATTTCCCTATTATTCTGCACAATTCAAAACATATTGAGTTTGTATTCTCGAATAGATAGTTTTCGAGTCGATTGTTTAAAAACAACGGTTCAATCTACCAATCTACTGACTCCCAAACTTCCGATTAGACACAATGGTGTCTGTAATTGTAAATAAACTATTTTATCAGCCCTTAAGAGTCGGTGATTAAACCTGATACTTTTAAATGTAATAGTTTTATTTTTTCTAATATTTTTAATGTGAAAAAGCTACAAACGAGATACAAAACAACATTTGATTGAAGAGTTTGTATGTATTTGGATCCGTGGAAAGATTCCCTTAACTGTTCAGATATTGTTAGAACTGAACTAACGTTTTCTTAATATATCAACTGAGAAAGAAATTTGGTATTTTATTTACTTTGATTTCAACCACTTTTAATTCGGGTCCCTTTTTTTTTTATTTCCTTCATTTTTTTTTTTTTATGTTTTCACGAAATCATTGTATTTGATTCATGCCTTTGATCGAAAGACCTCACATATACTTAACATATTTCGAAAAGAAATGAACAGAATTCCAGAAATGTGGCTTCACTTGAGTTGAATGAAAGTATACTATAAGCAAAATATTTCTCCTCCAAATATTTGGAATCCAAATACATGAATAACTTTAAAAAATATTGCATAAAAGTAATCATATATAATTGAAATAAATTTAACGTGCTTGTTTGAGTCAGAACATTAACATGAACACCAATGCACATATTTTAAAAAACTATGTACAGTAGAGTCCCGTAAAACTCGGGCTAATGTGGACCGAAGGGTAGCCGAGTTTGTGAAACACATTTCTCGCCCCTTGTTGAGGCCAATAGTTTAAATACTAGGAGCCCAAGCGTTGGCGAAAGAAAAAAAAAAAGTTTGTGAAACTGCCGGGTTATCGGGAAAGGTGTTAAAAAAAGAATAAGTACGATTTTTTTTTGTTATAAAATACTTTTATTTGTTGCTTGAGAATACAACAATTTACAAAGAGTCCTGTAACTCAAACTTAAGCTGTCCAAAAAAACTTAAGAAAATACCTAATACATGAACTGTATATAAATGTAACTGGTAACGGGTCTGCATGCGGGATTTTTCCGCCCTGCCAGGGGGTGGCAGAGTTATCCGGACTGCCGGGTAATCGAGTGCCGAGTTTTCGGGACTGTACAATTAAAATGTTGATCCCACAGGATTTTATCTTGTTGATGCGAGACAGTTGCAGTTCGCTGGCGAAACCGGTCGGATCAGCATTTTAATTGTATATATATTTTTAATGAGATACCGTAATATGTTTAGAAGTAATAAATATATTCAAATTCAACTCTGAAAAGTAAGAAAAAATTAATTCAACAGTATATTATTATTTTTTGTTTTTTTGTAATGGTTGTTAAAAAAAAAAAAGCGATAAATTTCATACGGAATGCGTAGCTGTCACGGATTTTAATGCAATTTCAAGGTAACTGTTTATCCGCATTTCTTAGTTTTATTTTCAGCCGTTGAGAACGTGAGGAACTGTGAATACATAAACGTATTTTAACCATCTGCATTTTAACATATTCTGCAATGCAATATAGAAGAATCATTCGTTGAGTGTTTCTGCAGTATATAGTTATAAGCATGTTTCCAACAATGGATATTATGCTGGCATTTAGACTACTTAGATACTATGTGCAAGAACATCTCATTCATGTACTTGCTATAAGACTCGCATTAACGCTTGAGTGACTCCAATTTGAGTGACTCGAGTGACGTTATGACCACGTGACCATGCTTTTTGGAGGCGTAGCTAAAAGCGAAAGTTTCAGCGCATATTTCTCCTATTTAGAAAATACCGATTAAAATAAAATGTTAATCACATTATTATTGTGTTAATTTCTCTCAGGAAATAATTTTTAGCTCAATATGGTAATTGTTCCCCATTACAAATAAACGTATTTGTAAACAAATTTATGAAGTTACTGTTCGGTTTTGTTTACGAGAGCCTTCAACGCTTTTGTGCATGCGTCAGGTCTCCTTCGATTTCTTCAAAATAGGGGCGAGGACTAACAAAGATGGGATGTTTACTTTTTATAGTGTTAGTTTACTAGTAGCTATATCCTATTTGCGCTTTTCGGGAAAGAATTATGGAAAGAAAAAATACTATTGCAAAAATGCTCCTCGTTATTTTTTTCGTAAAAGCGAAAATGTTCAAAAGAATTTCTTAGGAAAGTATCCATCTCAGTGTATCACCCCTCTGCGGAGTAAAATCGTCCCGAAGTGGTAGCTCTGCCATTCATAAACGGACTGTATTTATTTACTTACTTATTTATTTATTTATTTTTTCTTGCTTACTTCTATGAATTACATGATGTATTACTTGGTTATAATATTCATTTAAAATTTTGCCAGAGATTAGAAAATATATTTAATAATTTAATAATTATACAGTGTGGCCGGGAAGTCCCGTACCCCTTAATTGATAGTCATATTTTTAAGAAATATTAAGTATCCAATGCGTCTGTATGTTCGCCGTCATGCTGTGCACATAAGTTCCTACGCCGCCACGTCCTACTTGACATTTTTTTGGAACATGTCCGGTGTGATGGTTCGAAATGCGTTCTCAACTGCATTGCGCAATTCTTCATGTGTATCCTGCTTTTACTCAACATCGTCGTCAGTGTTTTTATCCTCTTTTTAAATTTCACGTTCCTTTTCATATTTCCTTGCTGTTAAATGATAATGATCTTTTACCCATTTCATCTGGGGGCACGGCAGTGCCCCCGCCAAGACGAGCCGAAGGCAGGAAGGGCACTACGTACCTTTACTGGAAGTGTTTCGTCGTATTTTCGAACCCTCATAGCTTCGGCCTGGATAATACTAGAGAGCTCAAATTTTCAGGATAAGATGCAGTAAGCAGACTAATGAAATACGCTAAGTTTCATTTATTTAGCTTTTATACTTTGGATTTTATTAATACCTAAAATAGGTCGATTTTGTCACTGACTCACTCATGATCATCAAAACCTCTAGGGTACTTCCTGAAGTCCTAGAAAGCTGAAATTTGGTATGCAGGCTAGGATTAGCACACAAACAACAAAAAAATTAAGAAATCCGTAACTTTCACCTTCCAACCCCTCAAAAGGGGTGGGTCTGGTTATGTATTATCGAACCCTCATAGCTTCGGCCTGGATAATACTAGAGAGCTCAAATTTTCAGGATAAGATGCAGTTACCATACTAATGAAATACGCTAAGTTTCATTTATCTAGCTTTTATACTTTGGATTTTATTAAGATCTGAAATGCGTCGTACCCTCAATGCTTCGGCCTTAATAATACTGTGTAATAATGTGATTTCTTACAAAAGTGCAAACAGCTTGTATATACAAGTTGACCAATAGAAAAACAGAAAAGTAGGGTATTGAAAAAAAATCCATTTTTTAAATAATCTTAAAACTAAATTTAGTTGTAATAGATAATCCCACCCAAAACATTTCATGTAAAATAAGTTGCCAAGACTCACATGCTCATAACGCTTTCACTGTTAAAAAGTTATCAGATCTCATCTTACAAAAAGAAATGAAATCCCACCCAAAACACTTCGTGTAAAATAAGTTGCCAAGACTCACATGCTCATAATGCTTTCACTGTTAAAAAGATATGAGATCTCATGTAGAGCCAAGCCCCTAACTCTACGAGGCCTAACTCTACAAGCCCTAACTCTAAAAACCTTATATCTTGGTCCAAAAGTATGGCTTGGCCGTTTCATGGAACTATTTCATCTCACCCAAAACATTTCATGTAAAATACGTTGCCAAGATGCTGATAACGCTTTCACTGTTAAAAAGTTATCAGATTTCATATAGTGCCAAGCCCCTCACTATACATGCCTAACTCTAAAAACCCTACTATCTTAGTCAAAAAGTGTGCCTTGGCATACTCCATATCCTTTACATAACTCCATGGGATTGTCTGTGTGACAGCCACGAAACGGCCAAGGCATACTTTTTGACCAAGATATAAGGTTTTTAGAGTTAGGGCTTGTAGAGTTAGGCCTCGTAGAGTTAGGGGCTTGGCTCTACATCAGATCTCATATCTTTTTAACAGTGAAAGCATTATGAGCATGTGAGTCTTGGCAACTTATTTTACACGAAGTGTTTTGGGTGGGATCAGTTTTACACTTCATTCATCAAGGTGGCCTTGCCACTCTATTGTTATTCTTAGGTTTTTACTTTTCATCTATATACCTATCATTTTACCTATATCCTATCATCTTGCTTTTTTGCACTACCTGTTCTTTTCTTGTTTTTATCCTTTTTAGCTAGGTAGTTAGTTTTCCTTCCATTTTCTTTTCTTTTCCTTTCTTTTCCTTTTTACCTTTCTTGGCGCAGCTTAGCCGCAGCTGCTTTTGCGCCATAAAACACCAACCAACCATCTTCATTTGTAGCAGAACGATGTTCAGACACGTAGGTCTTGATGAGTTGTCAGGTGTCATGAGGTCAGGACTTCGTGGTGGCCATTTCAATAGATCTGGCGATGCTGGAGTACCGCTACCCTGGAAATGGTCATGAAGAAACCGGCGCACAGTAAGAGCAAAGTGAGCAGGTGCCACGATACCCGCATCTTCAAGCTGTGGGATTAACCATGTTTGTAATATGTGTAAATAAGTTTCGCCATTAACATGACCATCAGAATATATGGTCCAACAAAAAATAATAATGCTACATAATAGGGGATATGGGAACTTTCCGGCCACACTGTATATTTCTTTTCTATTTAGTTTTTTATAGAAAAAAACATTTTGAAGGATAAAAAAAAAAATAAGTGGGTATATAAAACCATCAGACATAAAAAATGTAAAAACCTTTAAATAATATACTTCCTTTATTCCCATCTCAAATGAATTAATTTTATAAGAATTAAAAAGGGGCCAGATACTATTGTAACCATTGGAAGAATTAATTCAATAAATTTAAGGTGCATAAATATGTGTGAAAAGAGAGAAAAAAAAATTCAAAATGCACACAAATAAGGAATGTTCTCGTATCCTAAGCTATCATTTCGAGAATGTGGGACAGCTGTTTCTGCCTTGTTAGGCGTCATCAAGCAGATTTACTCTTGATGATAACTTAAAGTGCGTGACAAAGGATACCACTTCAGCTCCCTGAAGCAGCACCCCAACAAATCAACACAACAATAAAAAATCACCGTGTCCAGAATAGCCTCAAATTCCTTTTCCCGGGCTCAAAGGAATTAAAGTAGGAATAAAGAACCCAAAACAAAGAATTAATTCAATGAAAATAAATTTAACGTGCATAATAATTGTAAGAAAAAAATTCAAAATGCACAAAAGTAAGTAAGGTTCTTGCATCCTAAGCTATCATCTCGAGAATGTGGACAGTTGTTTCTGCCTTGGTGATAGCTTAGAGTGGACACGATGCTTTGATATTGCTGTGTTGATTTGTCGGGGTGCCGCTTCTCTTAACTTTGTCACGCACTTAAGTTATCATCAAGAGTAAATCTGGTTGATGACTCCTAACAAGGCAGAAACAGCTGTCCCAGATTCTCGTGTTGATAACTTAGGATGAGAGAACCTTACTTATTTGTGTACATTTTGATTTTTTTTCTCTTTTACCATTGAAAGATTGGATCCATTGTTATTAAATTTCAGGCAATGTCGAAACAATTATTAAGTCTCAAAACGTTTGACTCAAATCTTATCAGTCTCCACAATTTAACATTTAATCTACATCACTGCAACATTACTGCATTATTACGGAAGTGCATCCATAAATAAAACGAATAGTCGTGGAAACACCAAAATCTAATCAGATCTAGACTAAACTCTTAAAAATGAAGTTTGATATTATGAAGTTGAATTGCTAAAGGTCATCTAACAACTCTTAAAAGATATATACAAACAAGAGAGTAAAATGAATATGATAGATCAGGACAGTATTTTGTTGGGTGATATTGTAAGAGCAATAAGATTCCTAAATATGAAGTATGATGTTGATCACTGTGTTATTCTTTTTCTTAGGGCATAGTATGTACTTTTTTGTAAACCCTATTTTCCGGGTCATAGGTGAGAACTGCGAAAAGTACCAAAAAACTACTGAGATATGTGTAGTGACTGAAATATAGATTATTAGACTTCTTCAAACTCAGCTCTCTCTTGTTAACTGATTTGTATAAACTTCAGTACCTTATTTTTTACAGACATTGAACTCACTGGCGTATAACAGCTATGTAAAAAACAAAGTAGTTTTCACACAGGTGTATTTTGGAAACTAATATCTCACAGCATACTTATTTAGAGAAAAGTAATCAATTCTAGGGAAATAAACTTTTATTATATTATTATATTAATAAGAAAGTTTATGACTTTCGTTAATAAGGAACTTAAATATACAACTTAAGTAGACAGAGGCATTAGTTTTTGAGTTTTGATGCCCCTAATATTTCTGGTGACTGAAAACAAAAATATCACATACAGTAGAACCTCATTATAACGGACCCTATTATAACGGACGTCGCTTATAACGGACAGTTTAAAAAAAAATTGTAGTAATAATAAAGTATGCTTATTTTTATCTGACGAGTTTTACATTTCCAAGCAAGCGATTAAACATTAATCGTTGTGTTGTTTTGCGTAAACATGGATGCGCTGCATGACTCTGAAGAAGCAGAATCTTCATAGGACGAGGAAGAAGAGGTAGGAGACACTACTCAGCCTACAATTAAGGTGAGCGAAGTGAAAGACTATTTAAATTTTGTTATTCAATATGTTGAACAATTGGCAAATGAAAATGTGTTTGCCTATTACGAACACTTCCGTCAGTTATTAACTAAAGAAATAAGCAGCAAACAAACTAAGCAGAAAATAAATTCATTAAAATTTGAGACCAATGTTCATCTGACACCTCAAGACAAGCCTGTTTCACGCTTATTAGGCGATCATCAGTTGAGGGTAGTCAGAATTGGTCTCAAATTTTAATGTGTTTACATATTTTTTAGGCACTTTTTCTTTATTTTGATGCCGTAAGAAATTCATTTGAGGCTGGCAGAGCCCAGCACATGAATTTTCTTTTTCTTTATTTTTAATGTGTTTTTATGTTTTTAGTTTATAGTCATGGAGGTTCCACTGCTCTTCCTATTTAACAGAAAATAAATTATTTTTTCAAACCAATGAATGTAAGCAATCAACATGAACCAGGACCTTCTTGTTCTAAAGATTAATGCAGTGTATACGTACACATCTTTTTCAATTCAACCTACTATGTTGAAGGCTGTTTTTTTATTTGATATATAATAAACACTTTTTATAGCTAACTATTTTATTTTCATTGATGTACACCCTGCTGCATTACACCCCTATAAGAATTATTTGTTATAAACCGGACTTTCATTAAAACGGACAACCTTCAGCCCCAATTAGTCCGTTGTAATGAGGTTCTACTGTACATCCAAAAATAAAACATCCAGAAAAATCCGAATAGAAATGTTTATAACTTTATGTTAAGGACTGTTCAAGTATTACGTAAACATTCAAGGTAGAGAGGAAATCAGAGCAATGCTTACGAAAGACAGACAAACATTTTTTTCCCCTCAGTATTTCCTGTGTATTTCAATTTCAGTGGTTTTTACTGTTAATGATTTGGCAAATCTTGCATAAGCACAAAGAATTGGGAGTCGGGCTTCTGCTTATTTTTGCTTACGGGGGGGGGGGGAGGTCTAAAATGAATAAAAATATGCTTACATAATACTCAACACACGTCATGCTTACAATACTTGAATTATCTTATATGGTAATTTTAAAGCTGAAATGATTTGAAATAATATATACAGTATTTGTACATCATTTGTATGATTATTGTACTTTCATATTACAATTATTACAATTATCGTATTGTAAGTTAAAATAAAAAAAAGGCTCAAAGCTATACAGACTGATTTAATGCTATCAGGATGAGGATAATTACCAGACAGTTTTATTAAGTTTAATGTAATGTTATTAAAACAAGTGTTACGAATATATCGGGAAAAAAATATACTAATGAATTCCTTGGTCAGATTTACACCATGTTTTATAACTATTAATAACTGAATCATGCAGGTAAGAACAAGTTAACTTACATAGAAGCATCATTGTTAGGTGCATTTGAAATTTGGTAGCCACTGTTTCTTGGTTATTTTTTTCATTGGTTAACGCCTTTTGGGAGATGCGCAGTTCTTACAACTCAGCTGCCGTAACTGCGCACCACTTTCTTAGAAACGCTGAACAATTAAAAATATTACGGGCTTCCCATCTCTCAACAAACACATATTAACTTACAATTAAATATCACCGATAATATAACTGCCCTGCCATTTTATTAATTACACCCCTGCTGTGCGCACAAATGCTGTGTCTCACAATAACTCTTCCAGCCGGTGGGGGTAGTGTCATGGTATGGGTGATGTTTTTCTGGCACACGTTGGGTCCATTGATACCTCAGGAGGCACGTCAGGATACTAGAACGTATCTAAACATCGTAGCTGACAAAGTGCAACCGTACATATTAACAGTTTATCCTCATATAGATGGCTACTTCCAGCAGGATAATGCGCCGGTGCACAAAGCCCGCATCACTATGGGATGGTTTGAGGAACATGACGATGACTTTTCCTTGCTGCAGTGGCCCGTTCAGTTCCCGGATCTCAGCCCGATTGAAAATTTGTGGGATGAGCTGGAACGGGCTGTTCGCTCCAGGCCTACACCTCCATCAAATCTTCAGGAACTGCGTGACACACTCATGTCTGCATGGTACACAATACCTCAACAATGTTTTCAGCATCTTGTGGAATCCATGCCTCGACGAATTCAGGCTGTTTTGAGGGCTGTAGGAGGCCAACACGCTTCTAGGTAGGTGTACCTAATAAAGTAGCCGGACAGTGTATAGTAAATCTTATTTTCAACAGTTGCAGTTGAATTCATTGGGATTTCAATCCTTTATCAATAATTAATTAATAGTTTATTTGTAAGTTTACGTACACTTATGTCTTAATAGACAACTCTTATCATGCAATTCAGTTGCCTGAAATTTCCCAGCAATTTTGAAAGTGTTGTTTTCCCATTCTTTTCATCATGTTTTGTATTCATTTACTTCTATTGATTCACAATAGATAACTGAACATTCACACTTTACTTTTTATATTACTTTTACTCAGGTTTTAAATTCCTAATCTTCAATTTTCCTAAAAAAACGAAGCATACACCAAGACCAAGGTCACAATCGTAACTAGACAAAACATGCCTTCCAGTTAGTTTTCTTAATGCATAGTAGGTGAATAGTAATTTTTTTGCTATCGTTGCTCTAAAAGAAACATCTATACTATTTTCTGTACTATTCATCTGTCAGCATCAATAGAAAGTAGAAATGTATTATTCGTTTGCTTAATCAGAACTTGAGTGTTTACTTGCTAACAAACTTCTGCAATTAGAACAACATCAGCATCGAAATGTATAACTAGCTAAAAAATAAGTTTCGTAAATTATCTGGGTTACAGTGTGGCAATTGGAATTCCATATTTCAGGCTAATGATAAGATACTAAATAACTGTTACTTATTAACGCATAAATTACAGTATAATATATATATATAAGTCAAAGTTTGTTTGTTCTCTATACAATTTTACACCGTTTGACTGATTGGAACCAAATTTTGCATAGATACTTCTACTACTCTGTGGAACCCGGTTAACTATCCCCAAGGGAGTGAAAAGGGATGAAATCACTAAAATAGCGCCACATAATGAACCTGGTGGCGACAGTGGGAACTACACAAATATTGTTCTGGATCTATTGGAAAAGCGTAGATGTAATAGGGTTGTGGAAAACCAGGATTCCCCATCCCCTCCCCGGGCAACGCCGAATACTTTAAGCTAGAATTTAAAAAAAAAGTGCATGTTTACTACAAAACAAAACAAAAAAACTACAGGAAAACTTCATTCCCTGTATGACACTTTGCAGAAGTATTAAAATTTTTAAAAATGTTCTTGTCTTAAGTATTTATTGCATTCACTACAGGGAAGTACATACTGGTGGCCAAACTTCGTTAACGTAAGAGCAACATACGATGAACTCAGACGTATAGAGTGCCGCAAGACATTGAACAAATATTATACACAATATTCTGTACACAGTTGGTCTTAGTCTTTGCTGATCCGAAATTTCTTTAATCCCTGACTCAACTCCAGCATTAAAGTTTGAATTTCAATTCATAAATACATTTACTCACCATGAACATTAAACTTACGTTGTAATCCATTGGAAAATATTTATAGTGCTTGAAGATTTTTCATTTATCTTTTGTGATGCAAAAAAAGTAGCTCAAACAATACATTTCCGCGAGCCGCGTTTTGTATGTTAAAGAGCTGCAGTTTGGCCACCCGTGGTATACACCATCAATAAATAACACTATTTGATAGTTATGACCAAGATTTTTATGATGTTCAATAAATGTGTATCAAAATCTTAATAAAAAGGTTACAAATGTTTTATGAAGTTATATTTATTTCTTGCTGTCTTTAGTTTTTACTGTTTTTTTCAATTGTATCTTTTATTTTTGTTAGGTATGTGTGTGGGTCATTGAAACATTAAAAAGCTTCTATTTAAAAACTTCTATCAGTTGTCATTGTAATTTTCTTCAAAAGCTTTAAAAAGTGCATTTGCTATATATTGTACATAAAAGAAATTTACTATTGAAGTTGTTGCTTTCTGAACGGTGTGATTTATTTCCATTTTTTTATTTTCAAGTGTAACAAGACAATTCGAGAAGAGAGCTCCACTGCGCGGAACTGTTTCTACTGTGAGTTTAAATATTCTTTTCTATTTCTTTGAATAATATCAATTTATAATTATTTATTTATCTTTTATAATATGCTAACTAAGATTTGAATGTCCTCCATCTTATGATTCATTGCAATAGACTTTTACATTATTTAAGACATCATGAATGAGATCCCATAAAGTACAGTAATCTTAGCAGTTCAACATCTTTCGTTCTTAGACATTGTTTGTTGTAATATTCCTGCTATTCCTGATGTAAGTGGAAGGATTTACTTTGTAATTTAGCTTTTTTTTTAAAGTTTTGATAAGCATTATTTATTTCTCTACATACGTAATTTCATGAACTTGTTTACGTATAAATTCACTTTGTTTATTCACACAGTAATGAATAAAGTATATTATGACACTAAAAGTAATGTATAGATGTTTGGAAGTAAGTTCAGGAATAATTAAATATCTAGGAGAATAGTTACTTTGGCAACAGACCAATAGTCGAATATTGGAATTACAGAAATTATACAGTTAATAATCTACACTAAGAGAAAGTAAATTAACTAAGATACATACAGCAGGTTATGTATTTCCATACTGCTGAAGGGACTGTGCTACATAGGTAAAACATATAAATTAGTTTCATGGTTGACCTCAATGATATCTGTCTTGTTGGTCGTTTGACGCGTATTCTACCAGCGTTGGATAAACTACAACAGATATATTCCGCTATTTGTCCTTCTGAGCAAGAGATCAGTTACCAATATGAAACTTTTATTTAGTTCTGGACTGATATATAATTCATTCCAATGCAGTAGACACTACATACTTTTCCAATCATTTAATCTTTCTACATTGATAGTTACTAGCCATTATGTAACAAATGGTAATTTTCAATTCTCACATGTTGTCTTAAAGTGGTTAAACAGTCTTATATCCGTTTGAAATCGATCATTCATCTGCATGTGCTATATCAAGAGCCACTGAAATAAAACGTTCGTTTTCCTTCTTTAAATACCTGATTAAATGAGAAGATGAATTCAGGAATATTCGAATACATTCTGAGTTTAAAGTGTCATTTGCCAATCACAGGAAAAGTGAAATTTTCGATTGACATTTCACCCATTCATATTAATTGAAAATTGATAAAATTCATTCTAAAACATTTAAATAAGTTTAGTCTTTAAAAAATAGTAATGAAATGAAAATTTAAAAAAGAATTATTTTTGTAGATTCTACAATTAATTGTTGGTTATTATAAAAAGTTCTATGAATTTCTCTTAAGGAACTTTAAAATTCCCCTAATAAATTCAAACATTTATGTTCCTTTACTGATTTTTAAATGATATCTTATTGGTTTTATATCTTTTAAAATGCCTTTTCTATCTCACATTTTCGCTAAAATATTTGTGTTATGTTAATATCTTTCAAGTATCTTCTTTCATTCTTCTTGTTCTTTAAAAGTGTGGAAATTTGTCTGAATCTTTCGTAAATCTCTTCCTCGGATTGGAAAAGTGACAGTAATCGACTGTATATACCTTATAGTTCTATCATACAAACAGAAATAAGTAGCTGTTAAATGTGGACGGCCATTAATAACAGATTTTTTTTTATTTTGTATTGTCAACAAGGCTGATAAAATACCTAAACTTTTATTATCATCGTAATTAATATTAGAGCTTCAGTTTATTCATACTAATTGGATATTAAATCGCTCTACAGTATACGATGTTTTCGACTAGGTTTTGAGAAATCCAAGTTCAAATGGAACTCAATGTAAATCATTTTATACGTAGAGACAATCAAATCATTGTTTACCTAATACAAATAATGAATTAATACTGAATGATTTAGAATTCTAAGCTATAAAACTGAATTCTAGATTTAATTTGACAAAAAACTAACTGGGAATGACAGATATTTATGGAAAGTGTTACATTCGTCTCTGGCAATGCAGCAGTGTTAGTACAATGTGAATTTGAATGGTTTGGCCATCCCTCTCTTTTGGCTTTTGAAATGTGAATGATTAATTGGAAAAATAACTTGAACAGTTCTGAAGAAGAGGAGATTGAGTTTTTTGTTATAACTATATTTTTGCTTTGATTGCTCAAGAACTATGTGAAAAAGGCTGTACAATGATGGTCCGAAATGGGCATTCTGTGTTGTTGAATGTTTTTTTTTTTTTCGAGTATTTTTGGCCATGGATAACGGTCTTAATACTATATGTTGTCTTGTTCGCTACACACACTCAGCTTTAGGTCTGCTTTAGACGGGTGAGAATTGGGTGGTTCTGTGCAGGATTTTGGCTGTTCTTGGCGTGTTTAACCGGTTTCCCATCAAGGTATTTTGAGTGTATTGTACAACCAGCAAGAATACTTTCATCATCTGAAAATCACGTGAAACTCTCGTTGTTGATGAGATCCCAATATGGCATTTTGTTGGAATCGATGGAAGCTTGATCTCTTAGCACTTGGTAGTTACCTTCAGACCTACCTTTTATTTATGAAAATAAACATTGATTTAGATTAAAATCATTTATTCAATGCATCGAATAGGCGAGAGAATGTATTTAATGAATTAAAACAGGAAGTATTTCTTTTTTTTTCATCTTTTTGTATATGTTTTCAGTTTCGATTTTTCTCGTTAAATCTCGACAAACGACGATATGTTTTCGAGATTTCAAACGCTACCCGCTTCAAATTTTCAGGCCGAAATTCTGTTTTGAATTTGGTTAACAAAGAATTCACGAAAACCTAAGGAAAAGATGACCTCTGTTCCTGAAAATCAGTTTTGTTGTCAATTGTATAATTTCGTATAAACAGATACAAATCGATTGGATTTAAAGTTCTTTAATTCGCCACCAGGAGCGCTGTTCGCCATCAAACCATCCAGCAAGAAAACAGAAATCGTCCTAAAAACTGCTGGCCAGCAGGGAATCCCAGAACAGAACCACCCAATTTTCACCCGTCTAAAGTCAGCTTTATGCACTTTACAGTAGAAGATAATGATGATGGCGGTTTTTCTCCTTGTTCAGATCTCATTTTAAATTAATTGTTATTCAAAGAAAGAACTCCAGATTTCCCAATTATATTTATACTGAAATTTAAAATAAATCATACCTCCGAAATATTTTTTCTGATGCTTTGAATTTGTTTACAACCTTCTGTGTACATTCTATTTGATGTTTTAAATTCATTGATTGCTTGATTTGAAAAACGATACAGATAGCATTTAACGGAAATTCCCCCCAAAAAGTACTTAAAATGTTATACAATTGTTTAAATTAAGAGACTGCAAATTTTTGGATAGTATTTTGTAGTATTTACTGACATTTAAGATAAAATATATATTAACAAAAAGATTCGTAATTTTTTTGGCCAGTATGTGTACGTAACACTTAATTTATAAAGTACCATGTAGATATTTTTTGTATTAAATATCATTATTTATATTTGTCATTTCAATTCTTCAAGAAAACTGCCGAAGTTACCATTCAATTCCCCTCTATCTTTCCTGTATGGAAATACCATTTCTCAGTTATCGAAAAACAGGTCTACACCGGATGTGTTTGCAGCCGTCACTGAAACTGTCTTTGAGAATTACTAAATAATCCAGAGATCAAATTTAGTATTAAGAACCTTAGCTGATAGCCAAGGGAAGTACGAAGATATCGAAACATGATCCAAATATCTCAGAAGTTGGTTAACGTTTTTGAAATTTTATAATAATTCCACTCCAGAAGCAGAATATCAAGCGACGGCGCGACATTGTCGCAGAACGAAAATGAGGGCTGCAGAAAGATATCGTGTAGAACAGGGGTGGGCAAGACGTCGATCGCCGTCGTGGATTTGGAGATTCCGTTTTTTTTTTGTTTTGTTTTTGTTGTTGTCAATTTGGAGATTTCGTGTTTTTTTTTTTAGTCTTAAGACCGCGCCACTTGGAGTATACTTGAGGTAGCCCTTACTTTACAAAAGTCTGCCCATCCCTGGTATAGAATAAACGTTTTATGCGGGACATAAACGAAAAAAACGCCCGCACCCGTAGAAAGTTTTTCGTCTTAGCATCAATCGTTGCAGAAAGATAAAAAACATTCTGCCTCCGGGAATTCCACATTTTTCTGGAAACTGAGGGTTTACTTCTTTACCCCTTCTCGTTCTCAACCTTCTCTTCAATCCAATGCATGAAGAACAAACAGACAAACATGCATTTTTCTTCATATATTAGATACATAGATGTCGTCCATCTTTGTTTTCTTTTTTTTATTTTCATAACAATTCTAAAAAGTACTCTTATTGGAGAAGTAGAAATGGTAATGGAACCTTCTCTAAGCCTAATTACGGTAAACGGGAAAACATCTTCTCGAACTGACCTCATCATTCAATATACAGTTGAAATACAGCTGAAGAATAACACTAAGTTCACTTTGACCATTACAAACATAATGGATTAATACATAAAACATCAGTAAAAACGTGCAACTTCAAACGCTTGTCACTTTTTCACTTAAATTGGAGAAATTACAAAAGAAAAATAAAGCACACATGCATGCTACTGTAATAGTAATGCACCGGTCAAAAAGAAGTACAATATAATGATTTAGAAACACCTCGATAATAAGTTAAAATGGCTTTTTTTTTTACCAACGATCTATTATAAAGTTAAGTGAATGTTGTAAATCGTTTCTTTGAAACAAATCCCATTTACCTCCTGTATATTTTATATTTTAAATATCTACGTTATTTTTTTCAATTCGTCATCCTTTAAGAAAAGTGGGACTCGTTGTAAATACTTCTTTTCTCTTTTAATTCATTGTAATTGTTTTCCTCAAAATGATGTTAGTTGCTGCAGTAAAAACAACATTTAATTTCAGGCAATTTTTTTCATCCACAGAAACATATAGATAACTATAGGGTGTTTCGGAAATGGTAGACAAGGCGAAGAGATACAGGTTCCAAAGGTCATTTTGAGTCGAAAATGTTCTATGACATTTACAACGAGCCTAATTCATTGTTTAAAATTTCTTAAACTTGAACAATTTATTTTTCTTTTTAAATATTTTCCAAATTTAAAA